>CAKXZU010000104.1:0-547180 GCA_936014575.1 Bombus lapidarius | reverse complement strand
ACACACTCTATCAGATTATAACGTAACGATATATTAATTTAAGATCTTCACCATTAAAATGTAATTAGGAAAAACTGAAAGATAAAATGATTACTTTATATTGTTCTCGTTAATGATATTAATTAGATTAATTTGCATTTCCTGCTAATACTATCAACATATGTCAAAAAATATACTGGATGAGTAATAAAAATGATTGTAGTAAGAAAGCTTAAAAGAGGATTGTAATGAAACAAAGTATGAAATGGTATTGTTAAAATTATTACAATTGAAAATCGCTTTACTTCTGTGAGCTTTTTCTAATTACATGTTAGCATGTTTCTATACATCCAAAATAAATACTTGAGCAGACGATCTTCTTCTACACCATTTACAATAGAAGGTGTAGCTACAAATTTCTTTTACTTGGGATGATAAATTTGGTCCCAAAAATAATTTTTATATTATTAATAACCATATATTTATTACATATTTTCTATTTTTCACAGAGAATGCTGCAAATAACGAGTCAGAAGCTTTTAAACAATTTATACATTTTCAGGGGCTCAGCTCCCTTATCGCGATAGTTAAACAAACATAGTAAAGCTATTGTCAAACTTTAACTAAAGTCTTATTTAAACCAAAGTGTTCCGTTGCTGAAGAATCATGATATTACTTCGAAATCTCTTGTATTTTCTCTCGTGGTATAACCAGCAACCACAAAAAAGTCAGCCGATTTCCATTTTCAAAATATTACAACCAAACTTCCAGAATTTCAAGTCTACCAATAATATTTCAGCGACTCAGAAAACTGACAATTACGCAAAAGCTATTATATTTGCAACAAAAACTTTTATACACACAACCTTACATAGTGTTACGTCGGGCGACACAATACCTAGACCAGGCCACACACCGCTGGACGGATAGCAACAAGATGTCCGCATGTCTTCATCGCGTGCCCTCAGTAATCTTAGGAACCGACCATAAATCTTAGGAAATTCTAGAAGGTCCTTCAGCAAACATCTCTAAACTAAATCGTTACCTAAAGGTTATTGTTTATTACAAGAAGATACCGAAAGTTCGTTTTGCTCACGTACGATATTTCCCACTAGCCGTTTTCTCTCGGGGGCGGTCAACACCCTTCCACCCAAACCAAACTAGAAATTAACCAATTGACAGAGAAGTCCTTTCCTTACTCTCCCAACGAAAACTTGTCGTTAACAAATCAGCTTTTCTCGCGTCTCTAGACCCACCCATCGCAAGCTTCCTCCGCTGCATCATCTTTACAGAAAAAAAGTTTTTATACAACCTTTGAACTGTCAACATCTAAGCTTCCGTCGCGCACCGCATACTGTCATTTTAATTGAACTGAATTATATCTCTTTAGTTAAGAAGTTGTTGGAATAAACTTTAAATTATATATGTTAAATCAGTGTAAAATAATTTGAACCACCCCTATTATCGTAACAGAAATCAGGGGATCGATCATTTCGTGGCGTCGATTATCTAATCGTAACGGGAGTTTACGACTCTCGTTGACGTGCTTTCTCGCGATCGCGTCTCTCCGCGAATGGTCGAAACATTTTGGTCCTTCGAGCCGGATTACGTGTCAGAGAAAAGTGCACTTACCAGTGACCACACAGTGCCACGTGAATACATCAAACCAGCAGCGGGAGTGTTATCACTACAGCGAAATCATGCAACCAAACGAGTGGCCGCCGGGAAGAAGCGCCTTTCTCACAAAGTATACACGCGACTTCACGCAGCACAGTAACGAGCAGCAACCGATACCCGGACCAACGTCCATTCCACAACAACGAAGGTAAGCTCGTTCCATATATCGCACCGTTCTTCTGATGAGTAGGGTACAACTATAAAGGGCAGGTATATATAGATGTTTGACCGTGAGATTTATTGGAGGTTATCGTTTGTTGTCGTAACCGTCGAATTTATTTAAAATAATAAATTAATGTACAGTCTATATTCGCCGAGTCGTTAGTACAAAGTATAAATCGCAAAATAAAATCGCGGATAAATACTCGATAAATGCTCGTCGCGTAACTCGGTAGATAACTCGTGATAACACTTGGATCGCTCGTTGATACAGAAAGATGCTCGTAAATACTCGTAGATACTAAACTCCTTACTTGTGTCCTAACGATCTTGGTACTCCGAGGTAAAACAACAACATGATTTGAATTGTTCTCTGACCCATGTGCCGCTACACAACTAATTTTCTGTTGCAAGATGTTTGATAAATAACTACTACCAATTGATCATTGAACAAGAAAGATTTATGGGATTTTCGGTTCGGGGCGAGGGTAACACGCGGACGGAGAGCTCTGTAGAAAAAGTGAAGTGTGAAGGGAAAAAGGAAAAGGAAGCATAAAGTGGCATGAAGAAGGGAAAACAGAGTGAGCATACGAGAAGAAAGCAAAAGAAATGCGAAAAAGAAGACAAGATCGAGAGAGATCTTTCTTCTTTTGTTTCTTCTTTCTTCTAATATTTTTCAAGATAATATACTACACCTCCGAATGCGTACAAAAAAAAGTGTTTGTCGCATGTATCCCAAAGAATGTACAAAGTTTCACGTACAAAGCGCACGTGTTGTTTATGTTTGGCCCGAAGGACGTACCACGTCTCTAACACGACCGTTGCAGGTTAAGGGCTTAATGATACAATAAGGTTAATTGAAAATACTTATAAAATGTAAACAACAATGTGATATTGTAAATAGTTACAATGTAAATATTTTTAATTGTCAGAAAATGTTAATAAATCATGCCAAAATTTCAAAATTTTTATTTTTCCTATTAAATTGGAATTGCATCACTGATTATTAAACTTTATGCTATAGCAATTAGAGTTTCAAAGACAAAATAGAATCATAAAATAATTACTTCTTTATTCATAATGCATTACCACAATAATCTTATTTTATTAACTGATAATGCTTGATAAATATTATTAAGAAAAGAAAAATGAAATTTATGAGAGTACTGTGTATGTTTTATTAACTTTCCTTTGACATTGCACTTTTTAACAATCAACATATGTATTTATAAATTAATTAAAGATTTAATTTCTGTTACTTTTGCTTTAAAGGTGGAATATACTTACGAAGATAAACTCAAGGAAAACAACTCAACAGCTTTCAATAAGCTATGCTTTGTTACAATTTGAGGTAATTGTTTACATCTTTGTGGCAACAGCAGAGAATGACAGTATTCAATCGGACTAGCATTAATTGCAATTATATCATCTTTGTCTGTATTAATTAAATTCATTATTTGTTCTTCTGACAGAAGTTTTGTAAAGTTAAAATCTTTCTCATTAAAAGGTTGGTTCATTGAAATAATATTTTCTGGAGATCTTCTTTTATAACCGCGATCAATATTTAGCTAAAATTAATAAAAATTGTCAGTATTAAATATTAAAAAAAGTAAATATTGTTTATTATAAGATTATTAATAATAAAGAAAATTCATATATAATGATTAAAACAAGTTTGTATGATATGTTTTGTCAGAGGACAATATATAATTGGATTGTTCATATAAAACCTTTATAAAAATTTGTATCATTAAATATTTTAGATATTTAGTGCCTGTGTTTAATGAATAGAAAATATCAGTACATATAAGAATCAATCTAATATAAATTACTATTTTATCTCCATCTTCTCCTTATAACGTATTTTTTTTGTGAATCTGTTTTTTGATTTTTGGATTTAATGTCTAGATTTACATAAAATATTGTCCAGTTTTTTTAACATCTTGTATATAGCACCTTAAACAATTTATTGGCTTAGCAGTTTCTGGAAGTATATATGTCTCTCTAAACAACAGATGAACTTCAGTGTATTTATAATTCAAAGGGGTTTATTTACATGGTTAACCCTTAGAGTGCTGAATACTCGGAGCCTATGCCATCCGTACGGACGGCACGCTGCCAGCGCTGACGATCGCTGTGGACTGAATACTCTTTCGCTATACTAAACTCTGTTGATTGACTATTCAAAGCGCAAATCGTAATAAGTTATAGTAATTCTTTTGCACGAGATTAAATGATTCAAGAGCGTTATTTTTTAGTATTAATTATTTATTATAAACATTGAAATTTACAATAAACTAGAATTTGGGTAGTAAACTAGAAAACAATAAACTAGAAAACTAAATTTAGTAAATATAACACAAGTTAATAATTTCACAACAATTATCGATACATAATCCGACATCGCATTTTCTGTCGTTCCTTCTCTTATTTTTCACACAAACAACACATTTTCTTCTTGATAATTGTGTTGTGCCGGCACGATTATTCTACCAAATGTCCAAATTGGACAAATTGTGAATGCAAAGTATTAAATAAAAAAGAAAAAAAAAGAAAAGACAGTTTCTTCGAACGCGGCATTAACATTGAAATGCATTTATATTTATCTCACACAAACGTAATAGTATTACTTCTGCGTAGGTGCTCGGATAAATTGACAAACGCATATATGCGTCCTTAGTCCAGACCGATGGGTTTCGCCAGACGCATATATGCGTCCTTAGTCCACACCGATGACTTTCGCCACATGCATATATGCATCCATAGCACTCTAAGGGTTAAGGAGATTCCCAAACTGCATTTCTCTGGTGATGAACTGTTCAATAGTTTAACAAAGAGAAAGATCATACAAAAAATTTCTGCAGAAAATTGTGGCACATTATAAACATTATAAACTTTTTGACAATTTTCTTTTCGTAAAAGATGACAAATTTATAGAATTACAGATTATATATATGTAATAATGTAAATGCTTAGGGTAAACCGAATAATAAATCGAATTGGGTAAATATGAAATTTGATATAAGATGTTTTTTTTGGTAAACTATCATATGGAACATCATTACATAAATATGGTTGAAGGACTCTTTTGACCCCATTCACTGGCTATACCTTTGAAATAAAAGTAGCTTTAGATAAAAGCTGCCATTTTACTAATTTTCAATTTCTTACAATGTTTAGATATTTTGCAAATTTTTAACCATTATTTCTATGGATTAAATTACTGCAAGTCATATTCACAAGACACAAGTATTCCAAGATCTGGTTAATGACTAAATATACAAATGAAGGTGCAACATCCCATTAGGAGATAAAGTACATTATTGGCAAACAGATACAGGTACAGGTACAAGCTTATGAGTACAGAAGTCTTCCAACAAAGTCTCAGCCATCATAAATGTCCGATGCTGAGAAGATAGACAAAACTGTGTAGGTCTGGCATGCCATAGGTAACCACATTATTGTCCAAATCAATACCAACTTATTTTGCCAACTAACACTCTGGCAATGCACATATGTTAATACTTTTTGCAAAAAGATGTTAACGAGGTGCTAGTCACAACAACTTAGTAATAGGCGATGTTTATAGCAGCGAGGCATGTTTAACAAGTTAACTATTTTTGGTGGGTATACTCATGATGCCAAAAAATGGCAATATTTTGTGTTATGACAATTCATGTCAGTAATAAAATTAAAAAATAAAACAGTCATTTCATTACAACTTAATTCTATATTATAACAGCCACACATACTCTGTATTTGGCCATTATACTTCATCGCTTACTTTTTGTGATACATTTTAGGTACACCAATTTTCAAAGTTTTCAAAGAAGGCGCAACATCTAACTGATTAATCAGCAATTCTATACTCCAATGAATGTACTGTGGCACGCAATATGATTTTTCTCAAATATTAAGTTTTCTGAATGTGAGGTTGACAGTAGCCAAAACTTTCATCATTGAACTCCTCTACTTACAAATTTTCTAACAATGTATTATGCACCCTATGGGCATTAAAGTACTGAATACTACAGTATTACAAATTTATTTACTATGCAGAAAAAGACAATGTTATATTTATGTTTCATTTATAAATGTTATATTTATGATTGTATATATAAAGTGCTATTTATTATAAGAATAAGGTAAGAAGAGAAAAAACATTTATGTCAAAAGAGAATAAAAACTAGAGTAGAATAAAAAATGGAATAAAAAAATATTGAAAAACAGACATTATATATATACAGAGGAATCGAATCCTTAATCTTAACATAGAACTTTAACAAATTACCATCATACTACCGCATTGTTTGTTAAATACCACAGTTGAACCACATTTTAACGTAGTAGTAAAATTTCAATCACTAATGTTTTAAAAAATATTGGATCTTTACCCTTTATAATGGAATACTTTTGCAGAGACAGGATCTCCCATATGCAGAATTTTAACTAAATCAGTAATACAAATGTCTTGTAGTTCCCTTGTTATTTGTTAATTATGAATTTACATATATATAAATCAATATAATTATTTTTTTTCCTTTCATTGTGTTAAATAGAGTTATATTAACTAAGTCATACAAGAGTAACTTAACACATTAGCACCGTGACTCACATATATGTCATTCGGGTTCCTTTGCTAGAACCTGAATGATATATATATATATATATGAGTTCCTAAATGCTCGGATGTCAATGAGTTAAAGGATTATAAGTTCTTTGAAATACAATCGGGGAAAAAGACATTATGATTCTCATAATTATAAATCATAAAACATTAAATAATTTTAGTTCATTAATAGGTATATATTCCTAAAAGTATAATACATTGATTAATAAATAAACAATCCTGATATTGTATTAGCAATATAGTAACAAATATGATATATTCATTGCTACTTCTTTAACTGTTATTTTATATATGATTCTGCACTATAAAATTAATTTATATAACTTTACTCTTACAAAAATTCCTAGAATAAACAATATTATCTATATTATATTATTAGATATAATTACAGTTACATAATATTTATTTCATTTTTATTTTTGTAAATTGTCACTGATTTTGTAAATATTTTTGTTTTGTCTGCTTATTTTTATTTTATAAGTTATCAATAAACTGCACTTGTGAGTATTAAAACAAAGAGATAAGCATACGTAGCAAGATTTACATGTACTTTTGTATTAATGACATTAATATACAAAACATATTTGTAATAATTAAAATTTGTACTAGAAAATTATCTTACGAATATTTATGCAAGAGATGGTAAAATTAAAGCATAGATTTACACGTAACAAGTGAACAATAAAAACATGTAAAATATTTTATCCTGTAAATTACTATATTACTTAAACAAAATTGTAACAATTAAAAAATATTTAAAAATAAATTAAACTAATATTTACTATAATTAATTATTTAATAACATTACCTGCACTAAAAAGTGATATTTAATTATATAATTACTTAGATGAAGTGAGAAGTGTTGTATAATATTAAATATTTATTTTGTATCTTTTATCTTAGGTATTTTACTCTACAATATGATAGTATTACATAATTTTTTTTACATTAACATCTTATTAATTAGCAATCATTGCATTACTGTAATACTAGTTACAAGAAAGTTATGATACGACTTTTTTTTAAGAATTAAGGCATGATATCTTTATTATATTAGAAAATATGTTTAATCCTTCGCACTCCAAATTTTATTGCAATTTTGTTACCAGCTGCTCCTAACGCTTTTAAGTGTTTTATTTAAAATTTACTTTAGCTAAAAAATGAGACAATTTAAATAAATAAAGGAAGAAACAAATTCACTTAAATACCAGCTTTATTCACTCTATTGTTGTATTTTGTAATTTTTAAGTGTATGATATATCTTGAAACAATTTTCAGGATGCAATACTTGTTTTCTTTTGCACATTTTACAAAAAGGTGGAACTGAAAGAATGTCGAGTGGGACTCGACAGAGTAGCTCCTGAGATAAAAACTGATGTCGAGTCAAACTAGACATAGGAGTGCAAAGGGTTAATACATTAATAAAAAATTAATAATACAAAATTTAACAAAGAAGAAATTAAAAGAAGACATTAAATTATATTTAAAATTTGTATTTCATATTGAATTTTTTTATCTCTGTCAAAAGTTTCTCATGGTGGTATTAAAGCTAGTAAGTATAAGTAAATAAAGATAATTAGTTTAAAAAATTGTTATTTTAATGTTTGATCTCTGAATTAATTTTTTCATTTTGATGTTAATTTGAAATTTTATTAATTTTTAATGAAATATTGTATTAGATTTAACTTTTTGCTGAAAACTGTAAGAGAACAATTTTTTTCTATTGTAACTTTGGGAATATTTTGATTTAAATTTTCTTGTACTTCCTTTTCATTGTTATTTTTACTATCAGATATTAGTTATGAAAATCATTGTTAAAGCTTGGAAACGCGCACGTCGATTACATTATCTATTCGTTACGATACACGCACAAGGGCCGACTTTCGAGACTGCATGCCAAACCGAATAGAACAATGGAAAACCATAAATAAGGAAAGAGAACAAGAAGCGTATCAACGCTATGTTACAAACAGCACGCCAGCGACATCCATATACCCATTCATCAAACACGCACAAATGTCGCAGGACGCTTGAATTCCTAATAATTATTTTATATTTACAAATAATAATCACTATGGTAAATATATTTTCTATATTTCACTGTTCACTTCTCTTATTTCTTTCATTTCTGAATCTTATTTGCTTTCTTTATGCTCTTCCATTTTCTAATGCAATATAGCAAAGTCTGAATATTATCTGGTTTATGTTTGTGAGTTCAAAATTAACAATTTTTTGTTACAATTCTTTTGTATCGCCAATCATGATTTATTTGCATTACTCGGTTATTTACCACATAAATTTGGAGCCTATATAAAGAATAATATAAAATTTATAGATACGTGCAAAGTAGCTATAGTCTATATATATATCTATATAATATCACAAAGGAAATTTCCTCCCTCATACATATGTGTATGTCGGGTTGGCGTTAAGGGTGTGAAACGAATTTTCGTTGTGATTAGACATTGTTATTATGCAATAGAGAAGATATTGACTAGTGCAAATATGATTATTACAGCTATCGACAAGTAACCGTGGTAATTAGATACTCGAGACGCTAGTGACAATGTTCCTAGGTTCAATAACGAATCCGCGGTCAACGGGATAATAGATGTATGTTCTCACAAACTCTAAGTCCGATTCGTAAAGACGTTATTCTTTCTCGTCAATGAGATCGTACGAAAAAGAATGACTTTCCGTCGCGATGATGCCACAGAGGAAAACTATGATGGGGTGTGTCTAAGGGCACGAGATCAACGGATTCGTGGAGCGATGCCTTCGTTCGGAAGGTGAGTGAAATTGACGTTGTTGTTAATTGGTCAATTTCCATATCGGTGGTTAGAAAAGGATGCTAACCACCCTTGAAAGAGAGAGAGTTGCTAGCGAAGGCTTCGTATGTGAGAAAAGAAGATTTCTCGTATCTTTCCGCAGTAGGTGAGAGATTTAGGGGCTGCTAAAACTAAGACTATTTGTCCTTAGGCGGGTCCTTAGGCTAGCCGAAAATATCGACATCTGGTCATCTTGTCAAAAGAATGCGGTCTTTGTGTAGCGAGCCACGGGACAGAATCCGTTGGAGTGTTTACTGTCGCGTGCCGCTGCTATATTTTTTCAAGGAGAGCTATAGGGTTACTCTATGCCTGTGTTTAGGTAAACGTTTATCCCTTGACTGCGGCTACGTTGGCGACTGATTGTCGCCTCAAGCCCAAGCTCATTGTTACAAATCTCGAATAAATACAATCGGATTGAATAGCAATTGATTAATTACTGCTATGGTAGAATCTAGATTACAATATTACGGGATTTTCCCAAGGTTCCAAAGGAAGGCTTCGGCGTTCTTTCATCTCCGACACAGCCATTCTGACTATCACACGTTCTCGGGTGTAACTAAAATATTGAGTTTTCTAACATTAGACTCGATACAACTAACATTATTTACAATTTAACTAAATGTCCAAATAAGCTAGGGGTCCAGTTCAACAACAAAATTTTGTTCGGAGATTTGGCAACGAAAAAAAATAAAAAAACCAAGAATTAATAACGTTATTGTATTGTATTGTATTGTATTGTATTAATAACTATTGTATTGAACAACCCTTCAACCTTTTTCAGGTATGAAATTCTGAATAGAAAGTCGGAGTGGCGAGCGCTCGTATACCTGCTCCACGCTCTTTTGCTTTATATTTTTGGAAATATTTAGAATTGGCTTTTGTCACTTTTACAAAAATAAATAATTTTATACAAAAAAATCAGAATAGAGATCACAAATAAATGTTAATAATTATAATAAATGCTAATCTTTCACTAACAAATTGCTTTATAACTTGAAAATCAAAGCCGACGAAGAGTTATTGAGAATGAAAATCTTGATAATATATTTCGCAGTCATTTAGATCGATGAGGTCGCCATACCCAATAATTAAATTCTTAATAATTATATTTAGTTAATTAGTTATAATTATAGTTTCGTTTAATAAGACAAATTATAAAAAATTCGAGAAAGAAGGAAGGCAAAAGAAGCCAGTTTGCGTATGTGTATGTGTTTCTATATCATATAATTATATAAATATAAATTTAATTCCAATTCAAGTTTTGCACAGATTATTCACATATCTAGCGGCTTTATCCGCTAGATGTACAGAATGGGGAACATAAATCGGAACATTTAAATATCTTCGTTTTTAATGGTTGTATTATAAAAACTATACAGGACAAAGTTATGCTATATGGATGAGCACACGCAGTGGTGGATAATGTTTTTTCTGAAAGTCATTTTTTAAATAAGATTTTAAGGTCATCATCATTTTTTTGTGGGACCATATATTTGTTTAATACATTAATTGATCCATCTCGGTATTCCCTATAAAGGTTTAATTTCACAGTTACTTTAACTCTAATTTTTCGAATTAAAGGTATAAAAGATAAGGAGGATATAAATACAAGGAGAACATTTCGCGGCTTTCCTTCTTTTCCATATATTGTTGAATCTCGATTATCGCAACTCATAATAGTAAATATCAGGATATTAGAAAACAGCTTTTCGTGTACCGAGTGTCATATATTTCAAACCAAATGGTACAAACAAACAATTAAACGCTACATAAAATCTTACGCGTCCCATACCTTTCTTGTCAATAATACATATTATATTTCTTAATATATTTCTTAATATATATGTCTTAATATAAGTAATTCCTTCTAATTACTTTCATTTTGTAGTTCAAACCAGCTAAGCCTTTTATGGAGAGCTATCATCAAGTATATTTTCAAAGTTTGTTCGCTTCTGTATTCATAGCTGTGTTTATAAAATCTAGAAGAGTATCCTGGATGTCGTCTTGTGTGTCGGTATTATGTTCCTTATCAGTTTCAAACCAGTTCATCACAGCGACACTGTCGCACTCTCCGCATCCTGGTAATCTATTCAGTTTTGCAAGTGCTTCATCTATGTCTTTTTTTACTATTTCGCAGTCTTCTTCAAACTATCAAAAAACAATTTCCAGAACAAATCTACAAATTACTTAAATCTTACTTAAACAATAGAACCTTTGTAGTAAAAATAAATGACGCATATTCTGAAATTAAGGATATCAAGGCAGGAGTACCGCAAGGAAGCGTCCTAGGACCAATATTATACACACTCTATACAGCAGACATACCAACAACTGTCAACAGCAAAAGTCTAACGTTCGCGGACGATACGGTCTTACTAGCGAGGCACGCAAATCCAGAAACGGCTGCCGCACTATTACAAGAACACATTACAAAAATAGAAAAGTGGCTGCAAAGTAAACAAATAAAAGTGAACACCAGTAAGTGCAATCACATAACATTTACGCTTAGAAAAGGAAAAACACCAGACATCCAACTAAATGGCGCCCACATAGCGCAAACAAAGTATGTCAAATATCTAGGAATACAATTAGACACACGCCTTACATGGAAGCATCACATAAAATCAATAACAAGCAGAATACGTGAAAAAAGGAAGCAGATGTACTGGTTAATCAATAGAAAATCTAAATTAAGCCTAATGAATAAATTATATATATACAAAACAATAATCAAACCAATCTGGACATACGGAGTTCCACTATGGGGGATGGCAGCAATGAGTCACATAAATAAAATAGAAACAGAGCAGGCAAAAGTCTTAAGAACAATAGTTAACGCTCCATGGTACGTCAGAAATGAAGACATACGAAAAGATTTAAAAATTCCAACAGTTAAAGAGGAAATCGCCAGATGTGCAAAAAAGTATAAAGAAAGACTTGAAACACACCCAAACCAGCTGGTTGCTGAAACGAATAAAACAATAATAGAAAGAAGACTGAAGAAGAAGCACCCTGCAGACCTCATAATACAACAATAAACAACCTGGAAGATGGAGTCCCGCTGGGGGTAACCATCCACATGCTATATTTATCCAATATTAAACAATAACATTTTACCAAATGTCCTAATGGACAAATTGTAAAATAAACAATAAATAAATAAAAAAAAAAGAAAAAAAAAAAAAAAATTTCGGAGTCTTCCGAACTCTGTTCGCTTTCATCCTTCAAAAGCTGGTCCCACGCGTTTTTCAGTATTGGATTCTTGACTTTTGACCAAGCATCATTTACCATGAGGCGACAATCCCACCATATAGGAGTTTGTTAATGGCGTTAATGTTTTCAGCAATTCGGTTCGGTACATTCGCTTGAAACATGCGATTATTCCACGATTCTTTGGTTGTATGAGCGGTGCAGCGTCACATGGAAGATACATGATTTTAACTAATTCATCTTTTGTACTCATTATCCTGCTTTCGTGATGAGTGACAACGTTATTTAGCAACAACAGAGTTTTCTTTCTGCGCCCGTTTTTCTGTTGTCTTTCTGTAACTGATATTAAGAAACATTCATCGAAATGATTCGAAACCATTCATTGAAAAGTTTACTGTCCATGATAGGCTGGGTGTTAGCTTTGTAGATAATTGACAGAGCTCTGGAGGATGCAAAACATGGGCAACTTGTGACATCCGGTAGCATTTGCACAAAAAATGTAAGAACCTTTTCTCCGTACGGGCTTTTCTTCGATTGCGATTTCTCAAAGAGCAGACTTTTTTTCTGGTACTGCTCTCCATATTAGTCCTAAGCAATTGCCATTGTAAACGTTATCTAATGTGTATTCCCCGTCTTGCAGGAGATTTTTAAGCTGAGCTTTGGAGTTACCCGCTTCACCTTCATTTAAGATTTCTAAATCTTCATTGTTACCCGTTTTACGGAAACCATAACGTTTTCTAAATTATTCCACCCAACGGCTACTGCCTTTAAAACGAAGATTTTTGTGTAATTTTGTATTAAATTCCCGAGCTTTAGCCCTTTACAGCTCACCTGTTATTCTTATGTTTTTTTTTTTTGTACATCGTATGTACCACTCGCGGAGAAATTTGTTGAAATTCGCATGAGCGGTTGCCATTCCGAAAACTCTTGTGGAACTGCTAGTAGCCGCTGAGTTGGTCTCGAAAAATTTCGTTACCGCTTCTCGTTTTGATTTTATTCTGCTTACGATGGAAGTTGAAATACCATACTTCTCTGCTATTATTTTGTAATGGACACGTCTTTCTATCATCTGGAGGATTTCATATTTTTTGTCAACTAATAACCATATCATTCTTTTTGTTGGAGCCGTTATTGTTTGTAACGTTTCGAATGTAAATATCGCACTGAAATATTGTGACGAGATTCTCTTTCGACAGTTATAGTCGTCGACAATCTTTATAGGAGGAAACAAATACTATATGGATTATATACCTATATAGGTATATACGTATATATGTAAATGAGATACGCTATGCAGTATTATACAACATTCTGATGATTGAACGTTCTGATAATGTATGTATGTGATGTATAATCGAGGTTATATTGTATATCAAAATAACGAATAATATTGCACCGAGAGTTGATGAAAGGAAGCAGCATGATTGTGAGAATTTATTATGTGATTACTATAAGAATAATAAGAACAATTTTATTTGCAAATCTATAAACGGTAACCTTTTCAAGAAGACTAATAATTCATTGTTTCTGCGAACATTGCAAAGCTTCTTTTCATGATTTTATTTTTCGGGTATTTTTATGTAATTTTCTAAAAGCCAAAAATAATTATTCTAACTACGGTCATAGACGAATTCTAATTCTAAAGAATGAATTCTAATTTCAGATATCGGAGAATTATGGAACTACACGTATCATCGTGCTTTATTGTTAATATCGAGTAATTTGAAAGCAGTGTCTTCTTCCGTAAAAAATTCAACGTATTGGCAACTTGCCTTTTTCGATTGAAAGTAAGCAATACTGAAATTGCGATCATTAAATATAGATATCTTGAAAATAAAGATTTATGTTAATCCCGATGTTATTCAGTATTTTATTTGGACATTACTTAGAAGAATCCTGTTTTGAAAACTCAATTTAGTACCTTTCTGTGGTATCGACCAGTTGTCATAAATCACTATAGTTAGGACAATAGGAACCCATGCGCCGATAGCTACGAAAACACGAATGACGCATAAGCGATCGCCCGATCGCTACTTAAATCCAGTACGTTAACAAATTATATACACTACTATATGCACAAGTATGTGGACATTCGCTGCAACACAAACAAAACGTTTATATAATTAATATATTTTCAACATTATAATAGAAATATGTTTCTCTAGTGTTAATTCTTTAATTCTCGTCATAACTAGTACTAAATTTTTTTTTTATTTATTGTTTGTTTACATTTTACAATTTGTCCATTAGGACATTTGGTAAAATATTATAATTTAATATTTGATAAAATATAGCATGTGGATGGTTACCCCCAGCGGGACTCCATCTTCCAGGTTGTTTATTGTTGTATTATGAGGTCTGCAGGGTGCTTCTTCTTCAGTCTTCTTTCTATTATTGTTTTATTCGTTTCAGCAACCAGCTGATTTGGGTGTGTTGCAAGTCTTTCTTTATACTTTTTTACAAATCTGGCCATTTCCTCTTTAACTGTTGGAATTTTTAAATCTTTTCGTATGTCTTCATTTCTGACGTACCATGGAGCGTTAACTATTGTCCTTCAGATTTTTGCTTGCTCTGTTTCTATTTTATTTATGTGACTCATTGCTGCCATCCCCCATACTGGTACTAAATGTACTGCCAAATTGAAACTGCAACGCGGAATATACTTGTGCCAAGCAAGTCCCATATTTATTACTAATAAATAGCTAACACTTGATAAAATCTATATAAACTAATAGAATGTAATTGAATAAACGCATATTGCATTCTAAACTCTCAACATATCATATCATAGATATGTATGCTTACAGTCACTAACCTTAGCTGTTTTCATACAAGTAATTTTCATTCACCTTCAATTGTGTTTTGCTGTTTATTTACACTATTGGATATCAAATATTGTTTTGGACAATATCGACTAATCGCACATGGTTAACAGAGATAAGATCAGAGGCGAATGTTACATTATAGAGCTTTATTTCAAATATATTTTATCTATTCGTAATAATTTGGAAGTACCCTAATATCTATGCACGCTTGTGTATATTCACGAGCAATTTTGATAATTCCCAGCTTTGAAACCAGATTTGTGTAAAACAGTAAAAATTAGTTTCTATTCTACATAAAAAATTGACATCGAAGGAGGAATTTTTTTTTACTGAAAATTTTTTACTGTCTCGACTTGAAGCATGCATAAATTGTATAAATTAAATTCATTTACAGTAAGAAAGAATCTAAATCTAAGGACGGCAGTAAATTTGGTCGCAATAAAGTGGATTTTAGACGCTGATAATAACTATTCATTGTGATTATTGTGGGTCCGAGTAAGTATGTTTGCACATTTCATTATTATTTGGGAAAATTAGTGGAAAAATTTCAATGGGCTATAGGTACAATTGAAAGTGGCGATAGACTGAAAAGGATTAGTTTTCTCAATGAGTCATATGCCCTTTGGAACAGCGACTAATTGTAAAGTTATACCTGACCGTCTTGGGTCCTTAAAAGTTGTAAAATGCACATGGGTAGTGGTAATACCGAAAACTTTGGTATAAAAGGCCGTTTCAGTAGAGAGAATAGTCAGTTACGAGTAAGTTGCGAGCAGTTGCAGTTGCGTGTTTCCTCAGTAGTTGTCGAGTTGTGAGTTGTTGGTCATGAGTTTCAATCATTATAAATAAATTTATATAATAAATAAAGTCTCATATAATTCTCATATAATTCGTGCTGGCATTGAACAAAACAGAAAAGTAACTATTTAACAGAGATCGTGTTTACTAATTTAACTATTCGTGTTGTGATTTTGCAACTGAGTTGATATCAAGTCGATATCACGATGAGCGAAGGATCAAACGCGGATAACAGCGGAAACAGTGAAAGTTGCGAAGTTCAAAGATGAATTCCAGAAACGAAGATAAAAAGCAGTTGGTATGAAGAAAGAACTGCAAGAGCATGTAAGAGCTTTCATTGCCTTGAAAATCGAACATGGACGAAGAAGACGAAGAAGATGAAGGACGGAGAGCGCAACGTGTTTGTAACACACGTCAGAGTCGACAACAGGAACGCACTCGTCTTAATATTCAGAGCTGGTAACAACGTCAATGTGCAAAGCTGGTCGCTGGAATTTGAGGAAATGTGCGAACTTTGTGGTTGGATTGACGTGCAACGAGTAATATGCGCAAAGTGACTTTTACGCGTTCGGCAAAATTATTCGTCGAATATGACATGTGCTTTAAAAGTTGAAAAATAACGGAGAAAATGTTGAGTATCGAATTTGCGCAAGAAGTAGACGCGCTCAAGGTGTATAAGGGACTGTCGTATCGAACCAAGGACACAGAGACATACCAATAGTTCGACATACCTAAGCAAGTGAATATGGAGAGTTCAGTCGTGATAAAATATATCATCGACGGAATTCGTGACGAGGAGACCGACAAAATAATACTGTATGGCGCCAAGGATATTCGCGAATTAAAAGAGAAGTTCCTCCCTGTGTGAGGCCACGAAGTAAAACACGAAGACGAAAAGCAAGCGGGTTGAAGAAAAATCCGAGAGGACGACTCGCCACAGAGCTGCATAGAAACCGGTGCAATGGTGTTTTCTACGCGGAAACAAAGATCATCTAAGTGCGAAATGTCCAACAAAAAGCAAAGGTGCTAGATGTTTCACATGTCGAGAGTACGGGCACATCGCATTGCAGTTTAACTATGTAAGTATATCCTCTGAGGAGGCGTGTAGTTTTTCGCAATTATTACAGACGAAGCGTTGTAGAGACGTTAACACTTCGTCAACCGCGCGCGTGCAATATCCAGGATTAATGTTCACTACTTAAGAAACAAGCAAGTCTAAAAATTATTTGCTGTAAATTATATTTTTCGATAATGATTTTATTTAACGATTTCACATACTGATTATACAAAGAACAAATTAAAGGTATTAGGTTGTCCGAAAAATTTTTTTTCTTTCATAAGGTGATAATAGATGAACAACAATTTCTGTTTTATATTATTTTATTGAATTAGGTATGATTCATTCTGTCATATTTCTATTATGGTGTTCGTGCATAATTCAATAAACTAATATAAAATAAATAACATTGTGCATCTATTATTTCCTCATAAAACGAAAGAAACTTTTCGGACAATCTAATATATATTAAAAGTTTATTACATTTAGTTTTTATATTAACTTTTTTATATTTAAAACTTTAATTAGTCATAAAAGATAGTGTAACTTTCTAATTAATTTTAATAGCAGTAAATTGGTTATTTTATTATATACTGTACTTTATAAAAGTAGAGATAGTGTTGCAATTAATTGGGAATAATTCCAGGTAACCGATAACTGATAATGACAAGAAGAAAAGAGAAAAAGTGTTGCTAAAATGAAAAAGGGAGATCTCTCCCGAAAGTCGCGACGGTGGAACGTCGAAGAGTTCCTTAGTATCTTTGAGCGGAAATTTTAAAGATGAACGTACGTCCTTGATCATACCCGTGAGCAGCGAACTCTCGAAGATACCGGACGGAAAGCTGTTGGCAAGGTCGGAAGAGACACTGCTACTATCGCAAGCAGTGGAGCTGCAGAATTTACAAAAGTCCAAGATACTGTTAATGTCTCGAAAGCACATCGACTCCAGCTCATTGAGTTTGTTGGATAACGCTAAATCTCCGTGCAAGGATAGTCCACTAATGGTGAAAATCTAAGTGACACGAACCGAAGTGAATGGAAAGATTTCGAGGTTGTCCATTGTACAAGCAAAATGAAAAAAAAAATCGAACAGACAACCAAAGTCGATCGCGCAGCGTCAATTTGAACAACACCAGCAAACATCACGGTACGTCGGGGGTTAAAGACTATGAAATTGTTCGTGGGGAAATCCGAGAACCTGTAGGCAGAATATAGATAGATATAGGCGGTGAGATCAGAGGAAGGTTATATAGATTTTTAAAAATAAGATTATATTTTTCCATGCATTGATCGAAGTAGTTCGCTATTCCTTCTAAAGAAATATTAGCCTGTTACGTCGGAATACTATTACCTTCTTTTAAGGAGGAGTAAATATTTTAGAGACGTATGTTAACGAGTACCTGTATGAACATTTACGTTTAATGATTTAGTTTAACGCTACTGCACATTTAATAGCGTATATTCAGTAATTCGTAAATCTTCGAAAATACTAGTAATTGCAATTACAGTTTCCTTTTCGTTTAATAAGACAAATTATAAAAAATACGAGAAAGAATAGAGCCAGTCTGTTTATACATATTTGTTTCTATATCATATAATTTTAGAAATATAAATTTAATTCCAGTTCAAGTTTTGCATAGATTATTCACGTATCTAGCGGCTTTGCTAACTGATAAATATCCGGCGATATATAGAATGGAACACATAAATCGAAACATCTAAATATCTTCGTTTTTAAAGGTTGTATGAAAAAAACTACACAGGACAAAGTTGTGCTGTATAGAGGAGCACACGCAGTAAATGTTTTTTCTGAAAGTCATTTTATAAATAACACTTTAAGGTCATCATCATTTTTTTGTGAGACCATATATTTGTTTAATACATAAATCGATCCATCTCGATATTCTCTATAAAGATTTAATTTAACAACTACTTTAACTCTAATTTGTCAAATTGAAGATATAAAAGACAAAGACGTCTTTCCTTGTTTTCCATATATTGTTGAATCTTGATTATCGTTACTCATAATAATAAATATCAGAATAGTAGGAAAATAGCTTTTCGTATACCGAGTGTCATACATTTCAAACCAAGTGGTACAAACAAACAATTGAATCATAGCTTTCTTGTCACATATTATATTTCTTAATATATTTTTTAATATATATGTCTTAATATAAATAGTTCCTCCGAATTACATTCATTTTATAGTTCAAACCATCTAAGTCTTCTCTTGAGAACATCTGTAAAGTATATCTTCAAAGCTGTCGTCAGTAAATTCGCTCGTTCCTTAGCCAGAGTTTCATTTAGAAAATCTTGAAGAATATCGTTGATATCTACTTGTATGTTGGTATTATGTTCTTTATCAATTTGAAACCAATTCATCACAGCTACTCTATCGCACTCTCCGCAAACTGGTAATCTATGCAATACTGCAAGTTCTTCATCTATGCCCTTTTTTATTATTTCGAAGTCTTCCGAACTTTGTTCGCTTTCATGCTTCAAAGGCATGTGCCACTCATTTTTCAGTATCGCATTGTTGACACTTGACCAAGCACCATATACTATGCGACAGCAATCGCTCATGTTTAATTCGTAATGGTTATCTATCAGTTCTTTCTCCATATTGCAGTTAGGTAATGGCATTAATGATTTCAGCAATTCTTTTCGGTACATTCGCTTGAAACATGCAATTATTCCACGATCCATTGGTTGTATGAGCGGTGTAGCGTCATATGGAAGATACATGATTTTAACAAATTCATCTTTTGTACTTATTATCCTGTTTTCGTGATCCGAGCCACCGTTATGTGGCAACAACAGAGTTTTCTCTCTGTGTCCGCTTTCAGTTGTCTTTCTGTAACTGATTTTAAGAATCATGTATCGAACCATTCATTGAAAATGTTACTGTCCATCAAAGGCTTGGTGTTAGCTTTGTAGATAATTTACAAATCGCTTATATTGAAAGTATCGAAATATGGAGGTTTCATAACTGTGCCGATTATTAGTACCGGCAACTTGTGACATCCGGTAGCATTTGCACAAAGAAATGTAGTAACGTGATCCTTGCATATTTTTTGGTTTGCTGTTGATATGTAACTGCGAAAGATCAAAGTTTTTTCTGGTACTGCTCTGCACAATAGTCCTGTGTTATCGGCATTGTAAACGTTCTCCAATGTGAACCCCTCGTTTTGCCATCATAGTTTGGGACGTTTCGAATATAAATACCGCTTTGAAATGTTATCACGAGATTTTATTTCAATAGCTATCGTCGTCGACTATTTTGGTAGGTGGAAACAAGTACTATGTGGATTATATACGTATATAGCTATACAAATTTTGTATAGGTATATACGTATATAATGTATTTTGTATTTTTTTCGACCTATTAAAATTCTCAACAACGGTAACTGTCGAAACTAAATCTTGTTACGTCATTTTATTGCGGTATGTACATTCGAAACGTTACAAATTATAATGCCGAAAAGATGAAAGCGGGTTGGCAATTGACAAAAAATATGAAACCCTTCAAATGCAACGTACAAAAGCATAGCAAAATTTCCGAAACTCAATAAAGCTACAGCGGACTTCTTCAAAGCTAATTTTAACAAACTTCCGCAAAACGATGGGTTCACATTGGAGAACTTTTACAATGCCTATAACACAGGATTAAGCAGTGGAGAGCAGTGCCAGAAAAAACTTTGATCTCTCGCAGTGAGATGTCGACAGCAAACCAAAAAATATGCAAGGATCATGTTACCACATTTCTTTGTGCAAATGCTACCGGATGTCACAAGTTGCCGGTACTAATAATCGGCACAGTTTATGAAATCTTCATACTTCGATACTTTCAATATAAACGATCTGTCAATTATCTACAAAGCTAACACCAAGTCTTTGATGGACAGTAATATTTTCAATGAATGGTTCGATACATGATTCTTAAAATCAGTTACAGAAAGACAACTGAAAGCGGACACAGGGAAGACTCTGTTGTTGCTACATGACGGTGGCTCGGATCACGAAAACAGGATAATAAGTATAAAAGATGAATTTGTTAGAATCATGTACTTTCAATTTTACGCTGCACCGCTCGTGCAATCTATGGATCGTGGAATAATCGCATGAGTCAAACGATTATTATCAGAATAACAAGAATTATTTTATTTGCAAATAGTTTATAGATAAATGGTTTTTTGTAACTGAATTTATACTTCTGTCCATTCTATAAACGGCAACCTTTTCAAGAAGACTAACAATTCACTGTTTCTGCAAATATTGCAAAGCTTCTTTTCATGGTTTTATTTTTCGAGTATTTTTACGTAATTTTGTAAAAGCAAAAGTTAATGATTGTAACTAAAAAGATAAACGAGTCAAAAATGAATTGTAATATTGGATATAGGTGAATTATGGAACTGCATGTATCATCATGTTTTACTATTAATATCAACTAATTCGAAAACAGTGTCTTTCCATAGAAAATTCAACGTAGATTATATTTATGAAATTTGAATTCGTGGAAATAAAGAATTTCATACTTCTCACATAAAATGATTCATACAAGTGTTAGTTTGATTCATTTTAGATGTTTCGATCCATCTTCTCGTAGCGAATAATTCCTTCTTCGTAATTTAGACTTATAATTTAATCGTTGATCTGATGATTTTCATTAATAAAGTATTTAGGATGCGATTAAAAACTCATTTACGTAAAACTTTTGTACATTGATCTCTCTAACTGTATGTATCGTCCATATAACAAATGTGTAAGTGGCATAATTTTTACAATTAGTCGCTGTTATGATGTAAAGATTGTTGTATATGTATAAATGATTATGAAAGTGATTATGAAAGTAGCTTAAGTCACATATTTTTTGTATCAAGATAGTTAAAGCTTCGACGCACGAACCGAATTATGTTTAATGATACGTTTCGATTACTGTTACTTTGCAAAGATGGTTTCAAATTATTGTGATGTAAATAGACGCGACGTAAAATAAATGATAAGCTCTTTTCTTTTTTTAGATTCTCGACTTAGATTATTTTCATAATCGTCGACACGAATATGTACGTACTGATCTGTTTGTCAACATTATCTTACATCGTCAACGTCTGATCAAATTTAATTGTATATTCGTGCTGTAGAAGTCTGTACTAACTGTATTTATTAAATTAATTTCTTTATACTTGACATATGTTTTGCTCAAAACTTTAGCTACATGTATTTTAGAGGTGAATAAAGGAAAATAAACGGGAAGTTTATTATATATCTACCGAATTTTGTGTATTCAATTTACCTAAGAAGTTAAAAATGCATTTTCTTACAAAATTATTTATATTTACATATCAGTATAATTTTTTTCCTAAATATAAATTTGCAGTAAATATCTTTCAATTGCTATGTATATTTTCAGATTGGGTTGAAATTTTGCAAAATATAGTCTCGGCAGTCGTGTCTCATTATAGTGCCAGCGAAATATCAAACTGTTAAAATACGTACAATCTTGAGATAAAAGTTTTCTATAACAAGAATACGAATACTTTTGCGAGTCAGTGTATATGTACAGCGAGTGTGACAGATGGCCGAATACTTATGTGGCCAACTGTATATATAAACAGTACTAAATACACAGAAATAAAAATTAATAAAAAAATTCATGATATAACAATAATATTTTCCCAAAATAGAAATATGTGTATACTATCATTAAGTAATATTAATGTTATAATTATCTCCTTAGATTTCTTTTTTATCCAATAACATCTTGTAATCTATTTGGTATATATTGTTATACATTTTTCATTGAAAAAAATACATTGTTTTCTGTTCTCTTTTTAAAGATTTCTTGAGATATTATTTCAATGATGTACGATATTGGTGCATCTATTTTCCAAGTTCTTATCATACGTTTTCATTTATGTGATTGTGAAAGAGTAGCTATTGTTTGCTAAGTCTGCATGTAGACGTCATTGACGCATTATTCGTTACATTGTACATTGGATCATGACATTATTGGGAATAAAATGCGTTTCGAAATCCTAATATGTTAGCACCTTTTTTGTACAAATTGTTCTTTATAATACAGTAGAACGTTTATAGAACGGCTATACGGACTAATTGAAGGACAAGAGTACGGATAAGAATTTTCGAATTTTCGGATAACAGAGTAGATACTTTGCTGATGTTTATCTTTATATTTGTATTTCAAGAAAGAACATGGAAAGCAAAAAATATGCAATGCAACTAATGAAACTAAATATTTGACTAAAGATTTATTGGTTTCAAATCCTTTTACCTACTTAATCGCTCAATTTCCTTTGCAGATTTAACTCGATAAATTTATATTTCTTTTGTACCTTGTATTATCTGAACCCCATACCTAAAGCCGAAAATACTTGAAAATGCCGAGGAATATCATCATTGCCGTTATATTCGTGTTCCAATTCATTATTCCAAGCACACATAACAATGGTGCCATAGTCAATTATTGAAGAAGTTTCATCACATTGAAACCGTTCTATCACGTCGCGTCAACGTTATCACAATCACTGAATCCTGGTATTGTACTCAATGCAGAAAGAGCTTCTTTTATATCTTTCGTAATATTATCTTTTATTTCTTCTTTATGGTGTCTTCAACGTAGTTTACTAGCTTTTTTCGTGTTCTTTTTAGCGTCGTACATTTAACACCCGCCCAAGTGTACGTCGCCGTATAACAGCAATTCTTTAAAAATTGCTTACAAAGCTGTATCATCCTTTCGTCGATATTATCGTTGGTTGTCAAAAAATTTTTTCTATAGAAGATCGAATTGTTTACGTACGAAACGTGTTCGGATAATCGTGATTTCATTGTATAAACTTTTATTTTCAAACGTGAAAAGGAACGTGTTCGCGGCTGTTAATCCGAACATCTCGTTTGCCATTGAATGGGAAAGAGTTTTTGCACAATTTGCAGAAAATCCCCATGTGCCGTTGTATCTTCCTGCTGAAACTAGAGTTTACCGTGTTCCACGGTATCAGGAAATTCTACCAATATATACGTATCTCCCAGTGACATTCTCCTTTTACTTACTGTCACAGTTCGATTATTTTCCTCAACGTAAGGTTCAACGATACCGAAAGGCGACACTTGACACTCAGTTGTTACTTCGACATTAAATTGAACAGGACTTAGCCTCTTTATAAATCTGAGATGAATTCAACACGGAGAACCCTACTCAACTGGGCCAAACCGCGTTTTTAAAACTTGTTCTCTTCGCTCATTCTTCACAGTCGTATTCTATGAATACAGAAATTATGCAATTCATATTACTCATTATGTATTATATGTATATTTTATTAATTTTTGCCTGTCGGCTACAAGATGATATTGATCTATATAGATTTCTCACATACGCTTTCATTAAACTTCAATATACACCCTATATTAGACTATTACCTATTATTTATTAAAACTTGTTCATTACGATTTAAAATTTGCTAAATCATTTTGATTTATTAGCAAATGTAGAATATTTACGTTGCCTTCCGTTGCATTTTAAATATTTTCCCATTTTTTCTTCGCCTTCTTTCACACGGATTATTATACGAGCTACTTTATAATACTTTTGCAATTGTTTCATTGGAAACGCGTTTCATTTCGAAAAGAATACATTTACTCCAAGAACCCTTATCTTAAATTTCTGTACTTCCTCTAATGATGTAACGTTCCTTTATGATACATTTTATAGTTTCTTTTTATCTTAATCTGCTTCGTTTTCCATTTGTCTTTCCTATCCTTCTTATAATCTTCCCTGTTATTATATAACTTGTATAAATAATCCATACATTCCTTTTGTAAGATTTTTCGTTCGACAGATAGATAGATATGTTTCATATATTTCTATATACAATAATAAATAAATAAATATATATATCTTTGTCGGAGATGAAAGAACACCGAAGACTTCCTTTGGAACCTTGGGAAAATCCCGTAATATTCTAATCTAGATTCTACCATAGCAGTAATTAATCAATTGCCATTCAATCCGATTGTGTTTATTCGAGATTTGTAACAATGAGCTTGGGCTCGAGGCGACAATCAATCGCCAACGTAGCCGCAGTCAAGGGATAAACGTTTACCTAAACAAAGGCATAGAGTTACCGTATAGCTCTCCTTGAAAAAATATAGCAGCGGCACGCGACAGTAAACACTCCAACGGATTCTGTCCTGCGGCTCGCTACACAAAGACCGCATTGTTTGGACAAGATGATTACCAGATGTCGATACATCTCCACAATACATATTCAGCTAGCCTAAAGACCCGCTATAAATCTTAGAATTTATTTAGCTGAGGTTCTTCAAACTGACAAATAGTCTTAGTCTTGGCAGCCCCTAAATTTGTCACCTACTGCGGAAAGATACGAGAAATCTTCTTTTCTCACATACGACGCTTTCGCCAGCAACTCTCTCCCTCAAGGGTGGCTAGCATCCTTTTCTAACCACCGATATGGAAATTGACCAATTAACAGCAACGTCAATTTCCCTCACCTTCCGAACGAAGGCATCGCTCCACGAATCCGATGATCTCGTGCCCTTAGACACACCCCATTATAGTGTGGCGGATCGGTGACAAAAGGACGCCGACAGGTAGAGGACATCAACGCGGACGTAACACCTCCCGGGCGATCCGGGTACCCATCTGTCAACACCAGAAGAGAGGCTACTACGACGACAACGAGTGTCTGTCTCTCTCGCTAGCGGTCGAATATACAAAGGCACAATACAAATACGGCAGTTATAGAGATTCCCTCTGCGTCTAAGGCAGGGACTACCACATAGCCTTACTGACGAGTCCACCGGTAGTCCCGGGACGATACGCGGCAAACTCAAAACAACCAGCCGCGGCGACGACGGGCTCCGACGACGGAGGCCGTGTAAAAATAAAATTATGGCCGGCGCACATACTCCCATAATAGTTTTCCTCTGTGGCATCATCGTGACGGAAAGTCATTCTCTTGCGCGATCTCATCGACGGGAAAGAATAACGTTTTTACGAATTTTTCACGAAGAGTCGGACTTAGAGTTTGCGAGAGCATACACCTACTATCCCGTTGACCGCGGATTCGTTATCGAACCTAGGATCATTGTCACTCGCGTCTCGAGTATCTAATTACCACGGTTACTTGTAGATATCTGTAACAATCATATTTGCACTAGTCAATATCTTCTCTATTGCATAACGACAAAGTCTAACCATAACGAAGATTCGTTTCACGCCCTTAACCCCCCAACCCTAATCATAACTATAACCCGACATATATATACACATATATACATACACACACCACACACAATCTTCGTGCTTTATAATAAATTGCAAATATTTCAAATTTATTGCAACGTTATATTTTTTTCCTACTAAGAAATACATAATCGCTATGAATTATTGAATTATAATATATTATATTTACTTTCATCTGAGTACAACACTGAATTTCGAAGTTCGATAGTTTCGTTTTTCTTCGCTAGTTTTATTTGTATAATATTTCTTATCTGCGATTCGTGAAGAGTACAAGGTGTTCAAGGATGATTTGTCACGAGCACCGTAGCGTTATGCTACACCTCTGGATCGGTGAAGATCTGCAAAAAAAGGTATCCGCATAATTGACTTGCGCCTTGAAGTTCCAGGCAACATTTTTTTTTCATTGCATCGTATCCTACTCATCGCGAGGATAAAAAGTGTCAGAGGAACCGTATAATTCGCAACTCATCCGTTCTCTTGGAAAAGAATGTTAGTTCCAAACTAAAAAAAAGTTCCATTGCTATTCCAACTCGTTTTATTTTTAATACGCTTACATCTTGCAGTCAGATGCAGGAAAATACTTTTTATAGTCTAATGCCGCTGGTAAATACCTCAGAGTCACCATTATATATCCCATGTCCTCCTTCTTTCTTTTCTTTCTTTCCCTCTTGCTGTTTAAGCAGCACCGGATTCGCATTTCTACATTCCGTGCATGTTCCTACCGAAGTGTACGCATTGACTTTAGACGATGATAAAATTGGTGAATCAGTCGATGTTGATGCTCCACCTATCTCACACTAGTCGACCGATGCACCAGTTTTTGAATGAAATGTTTAGATCGTGTGTCGTCTTCTAACTGCTGTCTTTTTTTGCAGAAGAAAAAGAATTTTTAAAAAATTTTCAGAGGTAAACTATTTCACATCTGCGTTCCTGGCTGATTAACGCCTTGTTTTTTTATAATGTGTGAATTTCGTATAATATAGCATATGTAATTATTATGTCGATAAACGGATCTATTTGACTTCGTCAAGTCAAACATCGAAATTTAAAAAAGTTTCACAAAGTTATTCCACATTTACAAGCAGTTATTTTATATATTTACTAATCGTGAGATATACAGTTGGGGTAACGAAAGTTCCCAGATAGGTTTTCCGATATGTAAACAATTTTTAACTAATAGATACGTAGATATTATGACCGCGTGACAAGTGAAGCAAATTTTCGTGACAAATAAAGATGGTTTATTGTTTTGTGACAGACATTGTTTTTTATTTAATTGTTTTCGTCATCGCGTTTGTACAAATGACATGACGACAAAATATTACCAAAGATCTACAATAAAATATATAAATCTATTTACATTATGAAATGTGTACAGAATTTTCTTATAAAGCAGTCGGAAAATCGTGAATAATTTGAAAAAGTCTGCCATAGATACGAAGCAGCAAGCAATGCTCATCTATAATATTCTTTTTAAATATTTTTTTACACTTTTAGCTGGAATATCCGAAATCCAATATTAGTTGAAACTTGTTTCAGATATCCCATTTAAAACATCAAGCGAAAATTTTCCCACGCAACTGCATGTGCTATTCGCTCTTCGCGCAACGATGAATTGCGGTTTTCGCGATAACCATCACGCGATTGTATCGCTTGACAGATTTCTTAGATTACGTGCAGGTTTGCATAACCATTTGTACGTTTGCTTTCCTTATTGAATCGTGGGATTTTTCACATTGTTTACTGTTCCCTCGTTCGTAAATTTATTTTCTAATTTACCGATAATTATCTGTATTACATCTTCCTTGAATTTCTTTCATATCGAACAATGTAGAATAGTCTCACGAACTTCAGATGCACCCACGAAAAATTAATTCAATAGTTTTCGAAATTCTTAAGAGAAATGGATATTTGAAAAACACGTAATATGTTGCGCTCTGCTATATTTTTAGCCAATAATACGTGACATAATAAGCACCGATGCACCATGACGTATTACTTTGGCGAAACTCCAATATTTTGGGATATGGTTCGAAGCAAGTACAGTTGCTCACGAAACTACTCGAACGATTACCATAGAAAATTTGTACAACGTAAGCAGAAAGATATTCGGCTGCTTGTCGGACGGATGTTTTTTTCGATTAAGTTAGCCAGGCCTTCGATGAATACCTCCTTCCAAACTTCTGTAGTCGGAAATAGCTATCGCCTGCGATAAATATATTATGTTCGTTATACAACATTTTTTGAATTTTCATTAACACTGTTCTGAGACGCGATTATCGCAATCGTACGGGTAAGATATAAAGTCAGTCCGAAAATGTATTAAAAATGATTAAACGTTTATTACAGTTCGTCCACTTAGTAAGAAATTAGTATACAGCATAAATGGTGGTCTTAAACGTATAATTAATGCTAAAATCGATCTCACTAAATGTTCTGACATATTAATATAACAAATGATCGGCTTGAAATACTCGGGTGATCTTTGTAGTGTGTATGCTTGGGTTAAATATCTTGTATCTGTTATACACATATTCAAATTCGTTTTAAATTTTACCAATATATTCATGACAATCGTGCGTCATTAAATTGCTAATGAAATGCTAATGAAATTTCAAGATATTCCCCACATTCGACATGATATGTCGATGAAAAGTTTCTGTAAGTGTTCAAATACTTTCGCGAGCCACTGTATCTTTGTATAAATGTTAATTACCTGGCTATAAAGAAGATATAACGCCGAAAAAGTAAAAAAACTTTTCTGACTTTGTGTTAAAAAAAAGTTCAGACCGGCTTTTGACTATATCACATCCTTGATTCACTGATGATATTTCAAAAACTATTCGCGTGAATTATGGTACAGATAATAATCACCTCATCCGTTATATACATCGTGTTATCACTTTCTAATCACAGAGATCAGATCCTTCTTGAGCTCTGCTTGTAAATCTTGAATTAGCCATGCTGGTCCACGACTGTCCCGCAACCAATTACCTGGCAAATTAATACTGAAACGACTGTTTCAGGATAGAGTCCTGAGTCCTGAAGGCGTCGCGACGGTTTAATTTATTATGTAGGATGAACTTTATGCTACCGAAACGATGTCTAGGATAATTCAATTTGGCGAGACGATGCTTTTTGAAGGTCGAGATGATTTCTTGATTACACGAATATCAAGTCGATTTTCTAATAACAAACGATAGAGCTCTGTCAGAGTTTCGAACGATTCTTGAAGGACGAAATGACTGTTTTATCGTTTAATGTGATTCAGTTCACGATCGGACTGATTCTTTCGACGATTGAAATGATTCTCTCTCGTGACGATCGGAGCGATTCTTGTAATAATTGAAA
This sequence comes from Bombus lapidarius, assembly GCA_936014575.1. Classification (NCBI taxonomy): domain Eukaryota; kingdom Metazoa; phylum Arthropoda; class Insecta; order Hymenoptera; family Apidae; genus Bombus; species Bombus lapidarius. Next base: position 517,386 of record CAKXZU010000104.1, on the reverse strand, counting down.
TGATTCTGCCTGATGATTCGCACGATTTTCATTTGCCACTATATTAAAATGATTAAGTTATTAATTATTAAAGTTAAGTAATATCAATTTATTCTAGTTATTTAAGTGAAGAAAAAGCAGATATTAATTTTGTATCTTTTATCGACTGACAATGCATTTTTGATTATTTAACATTAGTTTTATTTGAATACAATACTAATAACTTGATTTTTTATTTTGCAGGGTCGACATACCAAAACTGGGCAATTGGCAGCCATCAAAGTTATGGACGTTACAGAAGTAAGTAACTGTCTTCAAAACATATTATTTTTTTGTCTCACAACCATACTTCCCTTCTCGAGACGCACGAAAGTCTACCATAGCTCGATTTAACACAAATAATATAAAACACTAAATAAGAAACTAGTTAACGTTTTTCTAACATGACCAAACTTTGATCTTCTATACTTTTACTTTTCTTCTCGGATCGTCTGTTTTTCTTTTACTTTCCATTACTTTCCTTTATTTGAGTTCTGCCCGGGCAACCGAGGTAAACAGACGTGTGCTCCGGTGTAGTGATTTGAGAATTATCTCAGTGCTAAGTAAAATTAGCGATTAGTGATAGTGAGGAGAAGCCCAACAATGCCGCAACAGATACCAGCAATTAAAATTGCAACTAAAGGTGAAAGATATTATATAAATAGGTCGGTAGATTTACCAGCCCTGAAGCAACAACAACAAGTTAATGGTAATCAAAATATGGACATAGAAGAAATGAAGGAGCAGAGAAGACAGGAGGAGTACAGTCAAGATAACGAAAAACATTATCAGGATGAAAACTGGAAGATACCAAAAAACAACAAAAAGCGTAAAATAATTCCAGGCACAAGTGCCGCAGGAAATCCAGATACAGAAAAGTAGCGATGGCTGCAAGAATTACCGTTAAGAAATTCCTTCAACTCATTAACAGAAGAAACGGACGTTGATCCGACAAACAAAGCCACAACCCACTCAAGTCATATTACAAAACCGCCACCAATATTTGTTGAGGCCCAAATAATAGACCCACTTATTGAATTACTAAATAATATAGTCGGGAATGACAATTATATAATTAAACAAATAAAATTAGACCAAGTAAAGATTCAAACAAACACCCCTGATATTTACAGAAATGTGATAAAAGCATTAAAGGAAAAAAATGCTATATACCACACGTATCAGTTAAAAACGGAAAGAAGCTACAAGATACAAAACAACCATTACCATTATTTTTAATACAACTTGAACCCAGAATCAATAACAAGGAAATTTACGAAATCAAAAAAATCCTAAACACAATAGTAACTGTAGAACCACCACGCTATAAAAAGGATATACCGCAATGCATGCGGTGTCAACAATACGGTCATACAAAAAATTATTGCAACAGAAGCCCGGCATGTGTTAAATGTGCAGAAAATCATTTAACAATACACTGCCCATACACAGAAAAAGTAGAAGAAGTTAAGTGCTATAACTGCAACGGAAACCACCCAGCCAGCTACAAAGGATGTGTAATTAGGAAACAATTACAACGCAAACTGTTTCCACCACTTCGAAATAGATCAACCAATAACTACAAACCTCAACAAGGTACAACGGAGAATGATACAACATTGATAGCACATAACGAAACAAACATTATAAGCGGAAACATTAATCACCAAGGTTACCGAAGCTATGCGCAAGTAACCCAAAACATTAGCCAAGCAACACTCAATCAGAATCAAAGCAAAAATATCGAAGATGTTTCAGAAGTCAAAGAAATGCTAAAACAATCCATTAAAAGTACAGAGATGCTAGGAAAAATGGTAAGTGAATTAAACACAACACTAAGGCAACAAGTACAACAAACAACAATTATGTTACAACTACTCACAAACTTGCTAAATAAAAAATAGAGTGGAACATGCTGAAAATAGCAGCCTGGAACTCCAATGGCTTGCAACAGCGAGCCCACGAAACTAAAACATTCTTGTACAAAAATAATATTGATATACTACTGGTCTCAGAAACACATTTCACTCTAAAAAGTTACGTGAAAATACCGTACTACACCATCTACGACACCAAACACCCCTCAGGTAAAGCACATGGAGGAACTGCAGTAATAATTAAAAATGACATCAAGCATCACCTACATAGTCAAACAAATCAAGAACACCTACAAGCAACCACTGTCACAATACAAACAAATGACAATTACTTTCAGATATCAGCAGTATATGCACCACCGAGACACAAAATGACGATTAAAAAATGGGAAGAGTACTTCCAATCCATAGGCGACAAATATATCGCAGCAGGAGACTTTAATGCAAAGCACACGTTATGGGGCTCGAGAATTAACACACCGAGAGGCAGAACACTAGAAAAATATATTAGAAATAGCAACCTCAACGTGCTATCTACAGGAAGACCAACGTACTGGCCGACAGACCTCAATAAAATACCTTACCTGTTGGATTTTGCAATAACAAAAGGATTAAGTGTAAGTAAATTAAAAATAACAACCAGCCTTGAGCTTAACTCCGACCACACACCAATTATATTAGAATATACAGGCAAACCACTACTTTATAACAAGTCAGAGTCGCTTTGCAATAAAACCACCAATTGGCAAATTTTTAAAGAGCTAATCGAAAACAAAATCAATTGCAATATCCCATTGAAAACACCTGAACACATTGAGCAGGCAGTAGCAACTCTAACAGAAATAATACAGGAAGCAGCGTGGGCAACCACCACCTATAAGTTAAATAGCAGGCAAACAAAAATTATTCCGCAGGACATCCTAGATAAAATTAGGGAAAAAAGAAGAGCGAAATCAAAATGGCAAAAACAGAGAACACGAGAAAACAAGAAAAACTTAAATAAACTTACAAAGGAATTAAAGAATAAAATAAGGGAACTTCACAATAGCGAATTCTCAAAATTCATCGAATCACTATCCGCGCATGAGAATACCAACTACTCCCCATGGAAAGTCACCAACAAAGCGAAGAAAACGATAAAATCAATCCCAGCAATCAAAAAAATGGACAACTCATGGGCCAGAAGTAACGAAGAGCAGGCAAAAGAATTTTCGAAGCACTTGCAAAATACATTTTCACCGTGGGAAATTATTAACAGCATTCCCGGAGGGCAAACACATGAAGAAGTGGAAAATGCCAACAACACAATTGACAAACGCTGCACCATACTCAGCACAACAGCGCAAGAAGTTACAAACTTAATAAAGACAACAAAGACAAGTAAAGCACCAGGATTTGACTTGATCAATGGAAAAATCCTAAAAAACCTCCCCCCAAAGGCAATAAGACTAACAACGATAATATTTAACGCAATTCTAAGAATACAGTATTTTCCTGCGCTATGGAAAATAGTACAGATCGTAATGTTACCCAAACCAAACAAAAACCCACATTTAACTGCATCTTACAGGCCAATATAATTGCTACCTGCATTTTCCAAACTACTTGAAAAAATAATATATAACCGCCTAAAACCAACAATAGAAAAAGAAAAACTAATACCGGACCATCAATTTGGATTCAGGAATAAACACTTCACAATAGAACAAATGCATAGACTGGTCAATGAAATTTTGCAGGCATTGGAAACAAAACAATATTGCACGGCACTATTTATTGACATCGAAAAAGCATTTGACAAAGTTAACCATGAAAAACTTCTTCAAACTATCAAAAAACAATTTCCAGAACAAATCTACAAATTACTTAAATCTTACTTAAACAATAGAACCTTTGTAGTAAAAATAAATGACGCATATTCTGAAATTAAGGATATCAAGGCAGGAGTACCGCAAGGAAGCGTCCTAGGACCAATATTATACACACTCTATACAGCAGACATACCAACAACTGTCAATAGCAAAACTCTAACGTTCGCGGACGATACGGTCTTACTAGTGAGGCACGCAAATCCAGAAACGGCTGCCGCACTATTACAAGAACACATTACAAAAATAGAAAAGTGGCTGCAAAGTAAACAAATAAAAGTGAACACCAGTAAGTTCAATTACGTAACATTTACGCTTAGAAAAAGAAAAACACCAGACATCCAACTAAATGGCGCCCACATAGCACAAACAAAGTATGTCAAATATCTAGGAATACAATTAGACACACGCCTTACATGGAAGCATCACATAAAATCAATAACAAGCAGAATACGTGAAAAAAGGAAGCAGATGTACTGGTTAATCAATAGAAAATCTAAATTAAGCCTAATGAATAAATTATATATATACAAAACAATAATCAAACCAATCTGGACATACGGAGTTCCACTATGGGGGATGGCAGCAATGAGTCACATAAATAAAATAGAAACAGAGCAGGCAAAAGTCTTAAGAACAATAGTTAACGCTCCATGGTACGTCAGAAATGAAGACATAAGAAAAGATTTAAAAATTCCAACAGTTAAAGAGGAAATCGCCAGATATGCAAAAAAGTATAAAGAAAGACTTGATACACACCCAAACCAGCTGGTTGCTGAAACGAATAAAACAATAATAGAAAGAAGACTGAAGAAGAAGCACCCTGCAGACCTCATAATACAACAATAAACAACCTGGAAGATGGAGTCCCGCTGGGGGTAACCATCCACATGCTATATTTATCCAATATTAAACTATAACATTTTACCAAATGTCCTAATGGACAAATTGTAAAATAAACAATAAATAAATAAATAAAAAAAAAATAAAAGAACAAGGCGTTAATCAGCCAGGAACGCAGATGTGAAATAGTTTACCTCTGAAAATTTTTTAAAAATTCTTTTTCTTCTGCAAAAAAAAGACAGCAGTTAGAAGACGACACACGATCTAAACATTTCATTCAAAAACTGGTGCATCGGTCGACTAGTGTGAGATAGGTGGAGCATCAACATCGACTGATTCACCAATTTTATCATCGTCTAAAGTCAATGCGTACTCTTCGGTAGGAACATGCACGGAATGTAGAAATGCGAATCCGGTGCTGCTTAAACAGCAAGAGGGAAAGAAAGAAAAGAAAGAAGGAGGACATGGGATATATAATGGTGACTCTGAGGTATTTACCAGCGGCATTAGACTATAAAAAGTATTTTCCTGCATCTGACTGCAAGATGTAAGCGTATTAAAAATAAAACGAGTTGGAATAGCAATGGAACTTTTTTTTAGTTTGGAACTAACATTCTTTTCCAAGAGAACGGATGAGTTGCGAATTATACGGTTCCTCTGACACTTTTTATCCTCGCGATGAGTAGGATACGATGCAATGAAAAAAAAATGTTGCCTGGAACTTCAAGGCGCAAGTCAATTATGCGGATACCTTTTTTTGCAGATCTTCACCGATCCAGAGGTGTAGCATAACGCTACGGTGCTCGTGACAAATCATCCTTGAACACCTTGTACTCTTCACGAATCGCAGATAAGAAATATTATACAAATAAAACTAGCGAAGAAAAACGAAACTATCGAACTTCGAAATTCAGTGTTGTACTCAGATGAAAGTAAATATAATATATTATAATTCAATAATTCATAGCGATTATGTATTTCTTAGTAGGAAAAAAATATAACGTTGCAATAAATTTGAAATATTTGCAATTTATTATAAAGCACGAAGATTGTGTGTGGTGTGTGTATGTATATATGTGTATATATATGTCGGGTTATAGTTATGATTAGGGTTGGGGGGTTAAGGGCGTGAAACGAATCTTCGTTATGGTTAGACTTTGTCGTTATGCAATAGAGAAGATATTGACTAGTGCAAATATGATTGTTACAGATATCTACAAGTAACCGTGGTAATTAGATACTCGAGACGCGAGTGACAATGATCCTAGGTTCGATAACGAATCCGCGGTCAACGGGATAGTAGGTGTATGCTCTCGCAAACTCTAAGTCCGACTCTTCGTGAAAAATTCGTAAAAACGTTATTCTTTCCCGTCGATGAGATCGCGCAAGAGAATGACTTTCCGTCACGATGATGCCACAGAGGAAAACTATTATGGGAGTATGTGCGCCGGCCATAATTTTATTTTTACACGGCCTCCGTCGTCGGAGCCCGTCGTCGCCGCGGCTGGTTGTTTTGAGTTTGCCGCGTATCGTCCCGGGACTACCGGTGGACTCGTCAGTAAGGCTATGTGGTAGTCCCTGCCTTAGACGCAGAGGGAATCTCTATAACTGCCGTATTTGTATTGTGCCTTTGTATATTCGACCGCTAGCGAGAGAGACAGACACTCGTTGTCGTCGTAGTAGCCTCTCTTCTGGTGTTGACAGATGGGTACCCGGATCGCCCGGGAGGTGTTACGTCCGCGTTGATGTCCTCTACCTGTCGGCGTCCTTTTGTCACCGATCCGCCACACTATAATGGGGTGTGTCTAAGGGCACGAGATCATCGGATTCGTGGAGCGATGCCTTCGTTCGGAAGGTGAGGGAAATTGACGTTGCTGTTAATTGGTCAATTTCCATATCGGTGGTTAGAAAAGGATGCTAGCCACCCTTGAGGGAGAGAGTTGCTGGCGAAAGCGTCGTATGTGAGAAAAGAAGATTTCTCGTATCTTTCCGCAGTAGGTGACAAATTTAGGGGCTGCCAAGACTAAGACTATTTGTCAGTTTGAAGAACCTCAGCTAAATAAATTCTAAGATTTATAGCGGGTCTTTAGGCTAGCTGAATATGTATTGTGGAGATGTATCGACATCTGGTAATCATCTTGTCCAAACAATGCGGTCTTTGTGTAGCGAGCCGCAGGACAGAATCCGTTGGAGTGTTTACTGTCGCGTGCCGCTGCTATATTTTTTCAAGGAGAGCTATACGGTAACTCTATGCCTTTGTTTAGGTAAACGTTTATCCCTTGACTGCGGCTACGTTGGCGATTGATTGTCGCCTCGAGCCCAAGCTCATTGTTACAAATCTCGAATAAACACAATCGGATTGAATGGCAATTGATTAATTACTGCTATGGTAGAATCTAGATTAGAATATTACGGGATTTTCCCAAGGTTCCAAAGGAAGTCTTCGGTGTTCTTTCATCTCCGACAAAGATATATATATTTATTTATTTATTATTGTATATAGAAATATATGAAACATATCTATCTATCTGTCGAACGAAAAATCTTACAAAAGGAATGTATGGATTATTTATACAAGTTATATAATAACAGGGAAGATTATAAGAAGGATAGGAAAGACAAATGGAAAACGAAGCAGATTAAGATAAAAAGAAACTATAAAATGTATCATAAAGAAACGTTACATCATTAGAGGAAGTAGTGAAATTTAAGAGAAGGGTTCTTGGAGTAAATGTATTCTTTTCGAAATGAAACGCGTTTCCAATGAAACAATTGCAAAAGTATTATAAAGTAGCTCGTATAATAATCCGTGTGAAAGAAGGCGAAGAAAAAATGGGAAAATATTTAAAATGCAACGGAAGGCAACGTAAATATTCTACATTTGCTAATAAATCAAAATGATTTAGCAAATTTTAAATCGTAATGAACAAGTTTTAATAAATAATAGGTAATAGTCTAATATAGGGTGTATATTGAAGTTTAATGAAAGCGTATGTGAGAAATCTATATAGATCAATATCATCTTGTAGCCGACAGGCAAAAATTAATAAAATATATGTATAATACATAATGAGTAATGTTAATTGCATAATTTCTGTATTCATAGAATACGACTGTGAAGAATGAGCGAAGAGAACAAGTTTTAAAAACACGGTTTGGCCCAGTTGAGTAGGGTTCTCCGTGTTGAATTCATCTCAGATTTATAAAGAGGCTAAGTCCTGTTCAATTTAATGTCGAAGTAACAACTGAGTGTCAAGTGTCGCCTTTCGGTATCATTGAACCTTACGTTGAGGAAAATAATCGAACTGTGACAGTAAGTAAAAGGAGAATGTCACTGGGAGATACGTATATATTGGTAGAATTTCCTGATACCGTGGAACACGGTAAACTCTAGTTTCAGCAGGAAGATACAACGGCACATGGGGATTTTCTGCAAATTGTGCAAAAACTCTTTCCCATTCAATGGCAAACGAGATGTTCGGATTAACAGCCGCGAACACGTTCCTTTTCACGTTTGAAAATAAAAGTTTATACAATGAAATCACGATTATCCGAACACGTTTCGTACGTAAACAATTCGATCTTCTATAGAAAAAATTTTTTGACAACCAACGATAATATCGACGAAAGAATGATACAGCTTTGCAAGCAATTTTTAAAGAATTGCTGTTATACGGCGACGTACACTTGGGCGGGTGTTAAATGTACGACGCTAAAAAGAACACGAAAAAAGCTAGTAAACTACGTTGAAGACACCATAAAGAAGAAATAAAAGATAATATTACGAAAGATATAAAAGAAGCTCTTTCTGCATTGAGTACAATACCAGGATTCAGTGATTGTGATAACGTTGACGCGACGTGATAGAACGGTTTCAATGTGATGAAACTTCTTCAATAATTGACTATGGCACCATTGTTATGTGTGCTTGGAATAATGAATTGGAACACGAATATAACGGCAATGATGACATTCCTCGGCATTTTCAAGTATTTTCGGCTTTAGGTATGGGGTTCAGATAATACAAGGTACAAAAGAAATATAAATTTATCGAGTTAAATCTGCAAAGGAAATTGAGCGATTAAGTAGGTAAAAGGATTTGAAACTAATAAATCTTTAGTCAAATATTTAGTTTCATTAGTTGCATTGCATATTTTTTGCATTCCATGTTCTTTCTTGAAATACAAATATAAAGATAAACATCAGCAAAGTATCTACTCTGTTATCCGAAAATTCGAAAATTCTTATCCGTACTCTTGTCCTTCAATTAGTCCGTATAGCCGTTCTATAAACGTTCTACTGTATTATAAAGAACAATTTGTACAAAAAAGGTGCTAACATATTAGGATTTCGAAACGCATTTTATTCCCAATAATGTCATGATCCAATGTACAATGTAACGAATAATGCGTCAATGACGTCTACATGCAGACTTAGCAAACAATAGCTACTCTTTCACAATCACATAAATGAAAACGTATGATAAGAACTTGGAAAATAGATGCACCAATATCGTACATCATTGAAATAATATCTCAAGAAATCTTTAAAAAGAGAACAGAAAACAATGTATTTTTTTCAATGAAAAATGTATAACAATATATACCAAATAGATTACAAGATGTTATTGGATAAAAAAGAAATCTAAGGAGATAATTATAACATTAATATTACTTAATGATAGTATACACATATTTCTATTTTGGGAAAATATTATTGTTATATCATGAATTTTTTTATTAATTTTTATTTCTGTGTATTTAGTACTGTTCATATATACAGTTGGCCACATAAATATTCGGCCATCTGTCACACTCGCTGTACATATACACTGACTCGCAAAAGTATTCGTATTCTTGTTATAAAAAACTTTTATCTGAAGATTGTACGTATTTTAACATTTTGATATTTCGCTGGCACTATAATGAGACACGACTGCCGAGACTATATTTTGCAAAATTTCAACCCAATCTGAAAATATACATAGCAGTTGAAAGATATTTACTGCAAATTTATATTTAGGAAAAAAATTATACTGATATGTAAATATAAATAATTTTGTAAGAAAATGCATTTTTAACTTCTTAGGTAAATTGAATACACAAAATTCGGTAGATATATAATAAACTTCCCGTTTATTTTCCTTTATTCACCTCTAAAATACATGTAGCTAAAGTTTTGAGCAAAACATATGTCAAGTATAAAGAAATTAATTTAATAAATACAGTTAGTACAGACTTCTACAGCACGATTATACAATTAAATTTGATCATACGTTGACGATGTAAGATAATGTTGACAAACAGATCAGTACGTACATATTTGTGTCGACGATTATGAAAATAATCTAAGTCGAGAATCTAAAAAAAGGAAAAGAGCTTATCATTTATTTTACGTCGCGTCTATTTACATCACAATAATTTGAAACCATCTTTGCAAAGTAACAGTAATCGAAACGTATCATTAAACATAATTCGGTTCGTGCGTCGAAGCTTTAACTATCCTGACACAAAAAATATGTGACTTAAGCTACTTTCATAATCACTTTCATAATCATTTATACATATACAACAATCTTTACATCATAACAGCGACTAATTGTAAAATTATGCCACTTACACATTTGTTATATGGACGATACATACAGTTAGAGAGATCAATGTACAAAAGTTTTACGTAAATGAGTTTTTAATCGCATCCTAAATACTTTATTAATGAAAATCGTCAGATCAACGATTAAATTATAAGTCTAAATTACGAAGAAGGAATTATTCGCTACGAGAAGATGGATCGAAACATCTAAAATGAATCAAACTAACACTTGTATGAATCATTTTATGTGAGAAGTATGAAATTCTTTATTTCCACGAATTCAAATTTCATAAATATAATCTACGTTGAATTTTCTATGGAAAGACACTGTTTTCGAATTAGTTGATATTAATAGTAAAACATGATGATACATGCAGTTCCATAATTCACCTATATCCAATATTACAATTCATTTTTGACTCGTTTATCTTTTTAGTTACAATCATTAACTTTTGCTCTTACAAAATTACGTAAAAATACTCGAAAAATAAAACCATGAAAAGAAGCTTTGCAATATTTGCAGAAACAGTGAATTGTTAGTCTTCTTGAAAAGGTTGCCGTTTATAGAATGGACAGAAGTATAAATTCAGTTACAAAAAACCATTTATCTATAAACTATTTGCAAATAAAATAATTCTTGTTATTCTGATAATAATCGTTTGACTCATGCGATTATTCCACGATCCATAGATTGCACGAGCGGTGCAGCGTAAAATTGAAAGTACATGATTCTAACAAATTCATCTTTTATACTTATTATCCTGTTTTCGTGATCCGAGCCACCGTCATGTAGCAACAACAGAGTCTTCCCTGTGTCCGCTTTCAGTTGTCTTTCTGTAACTGATTTTAAGAATCATGTATCGAACCATTCATTGAAAATATTACTGTCCATCAAAGGCTTGGTGTTAGCTTTGTAGATAATTGACAGATCGTTTATATTGAAAGTATCGAAGTATGAAGATTTCATAAACTGTGCCGATTATTAGTACCGGCAACTTGTGACATCCGGTAGCATTTGCACAAAGAAATGTGGTAACATGATCCTTGCATATTTTTTGGTTTGCTGTCGACATCTCACTGCGAGAGATCAAAGTTTTTTCTGGCACTGCTCTCCACTGCTTAATCCTGTGTTATAGGCATTGTAAAAGTTCTCCAATGTGAACCCATCGTTTTGCGGAAGTTTGTTAAAATTAGCTTTGAAGAAGTCCGCTGTAGCTTTATTGAGTTTCGGAAATTTTGCTATGCTTTTGTACGTTGCATTTGAAGGGTTTCATATTTTTTGTCAATTGCCAACCCGCTTTCATCTTTTCGGCATTATAATTTGTAACGTTTCGAATGTACATACCGCAATAAAATGACGTAACAAGATTTAGTTTCGACAGTTACCGTTGTTGAGAATTTTAATAGGTCGAAAAAAATACAAAATACATTATATACGTATATACCTATACAAAATTTGTATAGCTATATACGTATATAATCCACATAGTACTTGTTTCCACCTACCAAAATAGTCGACGACGATAGCTATTGAAATAAAATCTCGTGATAACATTTCAAAGCGGTATTTATATTCGAAACGTCCCAAACTATGATGGCAAAACGAGGGGTTCACATTGGAGAACGTTTACAATGCCGATAACACAGGACTATTGTGCAGAGCAGTACCAGAAAAAACTTTGATCTTTCGCAGTTACATATCAACAGCAAACCAAAAAATATGCAAGGATCACGTTACTACATTTCTTTGTGCAAATGCTACCGGATGTCACAAGTTGCCGGTACTAATAATCGGCACAGTTATGAAACCTCCATATTTCGATACTTTCAATATAAGCGATTTGTAAATTATCTACAAAGCTAACACCAAGCCTTTGATGGACAGTAACATTTTCAATGAATGGTTCGATACATGATTCTTAAAATCAGTTACAGAAAGACAACTGAAAGCGGACACAGAGAGAAAACTCTGTTGTTGCCACATAACGGTGGCTCGGATCACGAAAACAGGATAATAAGTACAAAAGATGAATTTGTTAAAATCATGTATCTTCCATATGACGCTACACCGCTCATACAACCAATGGATCGTGGAATAATTGCATGTTTCAAGCGAATGTACCGAAAAGAATTGCTGAAATCATTAATGCCATTACCTTACTGCAATATGGAGAAAGAACTGATAGATAACCATTACGAATTAAACATGAGCGATTGCTGTCGCATAGTATATGGTGCTTGGTCAAGTGTCAACAATGCGATACTGAAAAATGAGTGGCACATGCCTTTGAAGCATGAAAGCGAACAAAGTTCGGAAGACTTCGAAATAATAAAAAAGGGCATAGATGAAGAACTTGCAGTATTGCATAGATTACCAGTTTGCGGAGAGTGCGATAGAGTAGCTGTGATGAATTGGTTTCAAATTGATAAAGAACATAATACCAACATACAAGTAGATATCAACGATATTCTTCAAGATTTTCTAAATGAAACTCTGGCTAAGGAACGAGCGAATTTACTGACGACAGCTTTGAAGATATACTTTACAGAAGTTCTCAAGAAAAGACTTAGATGGTTTGAACTATAAAATGAATGTAATTCGGAGGAACTATTTATATTAAGACATATATATTAAAAAATATATTAAGAAATATAATATGTGACAAGAAAGCTATGATTCAATTGTTTGTTTGTACCACTTGGTTTGAAATGTATGACACTCGGTATACGAAAAGCTATTTTCCTACTATTCTGATATTTATTATTATGAGTAACGATAATCAAGATTCAACAATATATGGAAAACAAGGAAAGACGTCTTTGTCTTTTATATCTTCAATTTGACAAATTAGAGTTAAAGTAGTTGTTAAATTAAATCTTTATAGAGAATATCGAGATGGATCGATTTATGTATTAAACAAATATATGGTCTCACAAAAAAATGATGATGACCTTAAAATGTTATTTAAAAAATGACTTTCAGAAAAAACATTTACTGCGTGTGCTCCTCTATACAGCACAACTTTGTCCTGTGTAGTTTTTTTCATACAACCTTTAAAAACGAAGATATTTAGATGTTTCGATTTATGTGTTCCATTCTATATATCGCCGGATATTTATCAGTTAGCAAAGCCGCTAGATACGTGAATAATCTATGCAAAACTTGAACTGGAATTAAATTTATATTTCTAAAATTATATGATATAGAAACGAATATGTATAAACAGACTGGCTCTATTCTTTCTCGTATTTTTTATAATTTGTCATATTAAACGAAAAGGAAACTGTAATTGTAATTACTAGTATTTCCGAAAATTTACGAATTACTGAATATACGCTATTAAATGTGCAGTAGCGTTAAACTAAATCATTAAACGTAAATGTTTATACAGGTACTCGTTAACATACGTCTCTAAAATATTTACTCCTCCTTAAAAGAAGGTAATAGTATTCCGACATAACAGGCTAATATTTCTTTAGAAGGAATAGCGAACTACTTCGATCAATGCATGGAAAAATATAATCCTATTTTTAAAAATCTATATAACCTTCCTCTGACCTCACCGCCTACATCTATCTATATTCTGCCTACAGGTTCTCGGATTTCCCCACGAACAATTTCATAGTCTTTAACCCCCGACGTACCGTGATGTTTGCTGGTGTTGTTCAAATTGACGCTGCGTGATCGACTTTAGTTGCCTGTTCGGTTTTTTTTTTCATTTTGCTTGTACAATGGACAACCTCGAAATCTTTCCATTCACTTCGGTTCGTGTCACTTAGATTTTCATCATTAGTGGACTATCCTTGCACGGAGATTTAGCGTTATCCAACAAACTCAATGAGCTGGAGTCGATGTGCTTTCGAGACATTAACAGTATCTTGGAATTTTGTAAATTCTGCAGCTCCACTGCTTGCGATAGTAGCAGTGTCTCTTCCAACCTTGCCAACAGCTTTCCGTCCGGTATCTTCGAGAGTTCGCTGCTCACGGGTATGATCAAGGACGTACGTTCATCTTTAAAATTTCCGCTCAAAGATACTAAGGAACTCTTCGACGTTCCACCGTCGCGACTTTCGGGAGAGATCTCCCTTTTTCATTTTAGCAACACTTTTTCTCTTTTCTTCTTGTCATTATCAGTTATTGTTTACCTGGAATTATTCCCAATTAATTGCAACACTATCTCTACTTTTATAAAGTACAGTATATAATAAAATAAACAATTTACTGCTATTAAAATTAATTAGAAAGTTACACTATCTTTTATGACTAATTAAAGTTTTAAATATAAAAAAGTTAATATAAAAACTAAATGTAATAAACTTTTAATATATATTAGGTTGTCCGAAAAGTTTCTTTCGTTTTATAAGGAAATAATAGATGCACAACGTTATTTATTTTATATTAGTTTATTGAATTATGCACGAACACCATAATAGAAATATGACAGAATGAATCATACCTAATTCAATAAAATAATATAAAACAGAAATTGTTGTTCATCTATTATCACCTTATGAAAGAAAAAAAACTTTTCCGACAACCTAATACCTTTAATTTGTTCTTTGTATAATCAGTATGTGAAATCGTTAAATAAAATCATTATCGAAAAATATAATTTACGGCAAATAATTTTTAGACTTGCTTGTTTCTTAAGTAGTGAACATTAATCCTGGATATTGCACGCGCGCGGTTGACGAAGTGTTAACGTCTCTACAACGCTTCGTCTGTAATAATTGCGAAAAACTACACGCCTCCTCAGAGGATATACTTACATAGTTAAACTGCAATGCGATGTGCCCGTACTCTCGACATGTGAAACATCTAGCACCTTTGCTTTTTGTTGGACATTTCGCACTTAGATGATCTTTGTTTCCGCGTAGAAAACACCGTCGCACCGGTTTCTATGCAGCTCTGTGGCGAATCGTCCTCTCGGATTTTTCTTCAACCCGCTTGCTTTTCGTCTTCGTGTTTTACTTCGTGGCCTCACACAGGGCGGAACTTCTCTTTTAATTCGCGAATATCCTTGACGCCATACAGTATTATTTTGTCGGTCTCCTCGTCACGAATTCCGTCGATGATATATTTTATCACGACTGAACTCTCCTTATTCACTTGCTTAGGTATGTCGAACTATTGGTATGTCTCTGTGTCCTTGGTTCGATACGACAGTCCCTTATACACCTTGAGCGCGTCTACTTCTTGCGCAAATTTGATACTCAACATTTCCTCCGTTATTTTTCAACTTTTAAAGCACATGTCATATTCGACGAATAATTTTGCCGAACGCGTAAAAGTCACTTTGCGCATATTACTCGTTGCATGTCAATCCAACCACAAAGTTCGCACATTTCCTCAAATTCCAGCGACCAGCTTTGCACATTGATGTTGTTACCAGCTCTGAATATTAAGACGAGTGCGTTCCTGTTGTCGACTCTGACGTGTGTTACAAACACGTTGCGCTCTCCGTCCTTCATCTTCTTCGTCTTCTTCGTCCATGTTCGATTTTCAAGGCAATGAAAGCTCTTACATGCTCTTGCAGTTCTTTCTTCATACCAACTGCTTTTTATCTTCGTTTCTGGAATTCATCTTTGAACTTCGCAACTTTCACTGTCTCCGCTGTTATCCGCGTTTGATCCTTCCCTCATCGTGATATCGACTTGATATCAACTCAGTTGCAAAATTACAACACGAATAGTTAAATTAGTAAACACGATCTGTTAAATAGTTACTTTTCTGTTTTGTTCAATGCCAGCACGAGGTCCCAGAATTATATGAGACTTTATTTATTATATAAATTTATTTATAATGATTGAAACTCATGACCAACAACTCACAACTCGACAACTACTGAGGAAACACGCAACTGCAACTGCTCGCAACTTACTCGTAACTGACTATTCTCTCTACTGAAACGGCCTTTTATACCAAAGTTTTCGGTATTACCACTACCCATGTGCATTTTACAACTTTTAAGGACCCAAGACGGTCAGGTATACCTTTACAATTAGTCGCTGTTTCAAAGGGCATATGACTCATTGAGATAACTAATCCTTTTCAGTCTATCGCCACTTTCAATTGTACCTATAGCCCATTGAAATTTTTCCACTAATTTTCCCAAATAATAATGAAATGTGCAAACATACTTACTCGGACCCACAATAATCCCAATGAATAGTTATTATCAGCGTCTAAAATCCACTTTATTGCGACCAAATTTACTGCCGTCCTTAGATTTAGATTCTTTCTTACTGTAAATGAATTTAATTTATACAATTTATGCATGCTTCAAGTCGAGACAGTAAAAAATTTTCAGTAAAAAAAAATTCCTCCTTCGATGTCAATTTTTTATGTAGAATAGAAACTAATTTTTACTGTTTTACACAAATCTGGTTTCAAAGCTGGGAATTATCAAAATTGCTCGTGAATATACACAAGCGTGCATAGATATTAGGGTACTTCCAAATTATTACGAATAGATAAAATATATTTGAAATAAAGCTCTATAATGTAACATTCGCCTCTGATCTTATCTCTGTTAACCATGTGCGATTAGTCGATATTGTCCAAAACAATATTTGATATCCAATAGTGTAAATAAACAGCAAAACACAATTGAAGGTGAATGAAAATTACTTGTATGAAAACAGCTAAGGTTAGTGACTGTAAGCATACATATCTATGATATGATATGTTGAGAGTTTAGAATGCAATATGCGTTTATTCAATTACATTCTATTAGTTTATATAGATTTTATCAAGTGTTAGCTATTTATTAGTAATAAATATGGGACTTGCTTGGCACAAGTATATTCCGCGTTGCAGTTTCAATTTGGCAGTACATTTAGTACCAGTATGGGGGATGGCAGCAATGAGTCACATAAATAAAATAGAAACAGACCAAGCAAAAATCCTAAGAACAATAGTTAACGCTCCATGGTACGTCAGAAATGAAGACATACGAAAAGATTTAAAAATTCCAACAGTTAAAGAGGAAATGGCCAGATTTGTAAAAAAGTATAAAGAAAGACTTGCAACACACCCAAATCAGCTGGTTGCTGAAACGAATAAAACAATAATAGAAAGAAGACTGAAGAAGAAGCATCCTGCAGACCTCATAATAGAACAATAAACAACCTGGAAGATGGAGTCCCGCTGGGGGTAACCATCCACATGCTATATTTTATCAAATATTAAATTATAATATTTTACCAAATGTCCTAATGGACAAATTGTAAAATGTAAACAAACAATAAATAAAAAAAAAATTTAGTACTAGTTATGACGAGAATTAAAGAATTAACACTAGAGAAACATATTTCTATTATAATGTTGAAAATATATTAATTATATAAACGTTTTGTTTGTGCTGCAGCGAATGTCCACATACTTGTGCATATAGTAGTGTATATAATTTGTTAACGTACTGGATTTAAGTAGCGATCGGGCGATCGCTTATGCGTCATTCATGTTTTCGTAGCTATCCGCGCATGGGTTCCTATTGTCCTAAATATAGTGATTTATGACAACTGGTCGATACCACAGAAAGGTACTAAATTGAGTTTTCAAAACAGGATTCTTCTAAGTAATGTCCAAATAAAATACAGAATAACATCGGGATTAACATAAATCTTTATTTTCAAGATATCTATATTTAATGATCGCAATTTCAGTATTGCTTACTTTCAATCGAAAAAGGCAAGTTGCCAATACGTTGAATTTTTTACGGAAGAAGACACTGCTTTCAAATTACTCGATATTAACAATAAAGCACGATGATACGTGTAGTTCCATAATTCTCCGATATCTGAAATTAGAATTCATTCTTTAGAATTAGAATTCGTCTATGACCGTAGTTAGAATAATTATTTTTGGCTTTTAGAAAATTACATAAAAATACCCGAAAAATAAAATCATGAAAAGAAGCTTTGCAATGTTCGCAGAAACAATGAATTATTAGTCTTCTTGAAAAGGTTACCGTTTATAGATTTGCAAATAAAATTGTTCTTATTATTCTTATAGTAATCACATAATAAATTCTCACTATCATGCTGCTTCCTTTCATCAACTCTCGGTGCAATATTATTCGTTATTTTGATATACAATATAACCTCGATTATACATCACATACATACATTATCAGAACGTTCAATCATCAGAATGTTGTATAATTCTGCTTAGCGTATCTCATTTACATATATACGTATATACCTATATAGGTATATAATCCATATAGTATTTGTTTCCTCCTATAAAGATTGTCGACGACTATAACTGTCGAAAGAGAATCTCGTCACAATATTTCAGTGCGATATTTACATTCGAAACGTTACAAATAATAACGGCTCCAACAAAAAGAATGATATGGTTATTAGTTGACAAAAAATATGAAATCCTCCAGATGATAGAAGGACGTGTCCATTACAAAATAATAGCAGAAAAGTATGGTATTCCAACTTCCACCGTAAGCAGAATAAAATCAAAACGAGAAGCGGTAACGAAATTTTTCGAGACCAACTCAGCGGCTACTAGCAGTTCCACAAGAGTTTTCGGAATGGCAACCGCTCATGCGAATTTCAACAAATTTCTCCGCGAGTGGTACATACGATGTACAAAAAAAAAAAAACATAAGAATAACAGGTGAGATGTAAAGGGCTAAAGCTCGGGAATTTAATACAAAATTACACAAAAATCTTCGTTTTAAAGGCAGTAGCCGTTGGGTGGAATAATTTAGAAAACGTTATGGTTTCCGTAAAACGGGTAACAATGAAGATTTAGAAATCTTAAATGAAGGTGAAGCGGGTAACTCCAAAGCTCAGCTTAAAAATCTCCTGCAAGACGGGGAATACACATTAGATAACGTTTACAATGGCAATTGCTTAGGACTAATATGGAGAGCAGTACCAGAAAAAAAGTCTGCTCTTTGAGAAATCGCAATCGAAGAAAAGCCCGTACGGAGAAAAGGTTCTTACATTTTTTGTGCAAATGCTACCGGATGTCACAAGTTGCCCATGTTTTGCATCCTCCAGAGCTCTGTCAATTATCTACAAAGCTAACACCCAGCCTATCATGGACAGTAAACTTTTCAATGAATGGTTTCGAATCATTTCGATGAATGTTTCTTAATATCAGTTACAGAAAGACAACAGAAAAACGGGCGCAGAAAGAAAACTCTGTTGTTGCTAAATAACGTTGTCACTCATCACGAAAGCAGGATAATGAGTACAAAAGATGAATTAGTTAAAATCATGTATCTTCCATGTGACGCTGCACCGCTCATACAACCAAAGAATCGTGGAATAATCGCATGTTTCAAGCGAATGTACCGAACCGAATTGCTGAAAACATTAACGCCATTAACAAACTCCTATATGGTGGGATTGTCGCCTCATGGTAAATGATGCTTGGTCAAAAGTCAAGAATCCAATACTGAAAAACGCGTGGGACCAGCTTTTGAAGGATGAAAGCGAACAGAGTTCGGAAGACTCCGAAATAGTAAAAAAAGACATAGATGAAGCACTTGCAAAACTGAATAGATTACCAGGATGCGGAGAGTGCGACAGTGTCGCTGTGATGAACTGGTTTGAAACTGATAAGGAACATAATACCGACACACAAGACGACATCCAGGATACTCTTCTAGATTTTATAAACACAGCTATGAATACAGAAGCGAACAAACTTTGAAAATATACTTGATGATAGCTCTCCATAAAAGGCTTAGATGGTTTGAACTACAAAATGAAAGTAATTAGAAGGAATTACTTATATTAAGACATATATATTAAGAAATATATTAAGAAATATAATATGTATTATTGACAAGAAAGGTATGGGACGCGTAAGATTTTATGTAGCGTTTAATTGTTTGTTTGTACCATTTGGTTTGAAATATATGACACTCGGTACACGAAAAGCTGTTTTCTAATATCCTGATATTTACTATTATGAGTTGCGATAATCGAGATTCAACAATATATGGAAAAGAAGGAAAGACGCGAAATGTTCTCCTTGTATTTATATCCTCCTTATCTTTTATACCTTTAATTCGAAAAATTAGAGTTAAAGTAACTGTGAAATTAAACCTTTATAGGGAATATCGAGATGGATCAATTAATGTATTAAACAAATATATGGTCCCACAAAAAAATGATGATGACCTTAAAATCTTATTTAAAAAATGATTTTCAGAAAAAACATTATCTACCACTGCGTGTGCTCGTCCATATAGCATAACTTTGTCCTGTATAGTTTTTATAATACAACCATTAAAAACGAAGATATTTAAATGTTCCGATTTATGTTCCCCATTCTGTACATCTAGCGGATAAAGCCGCTAGATATGTGAATAATCTGTGCAAAACTTGAATTGGAATTAAATTTATATTTATATAATTATATGATATAGAAACACATACACATACGCAAACTGGCTTCTTTTGCCTTCCTTCTTTCTCGAATTTTTTATAATTTGTCTTATTAAACGAAACTATAATTATAACTAATTAACTAAATATAATTATTAAGAATTTAATTATTGGGTATGGCGACCTCATCGATCTAAATGACTGCGAAATATATTATCAAGATTTTCATTCTCAATAACTCTTCGTCGGCTTTGATTTTCAAGTTATAAAGCAATTTGTTAGTGAAAGATTAGCATTTATTATAATTATTAACATTTATTTGTGATCTCTATTCTGATGTTTTTGTATAAAATTATTTATTTTTGTAAAAGTGACAAAAGCCAATTCTAAATATTTCCAAAAATATAAAGCAAAAGAGCGTGGAGCAGGTATACGAGCGCTCGCCACTCCGACTTTCGATTCAGAATTTCATACCTGAAAAAGGTTGAAGGGTTGTTCAATACAATAGTTATTAATACAATACAATACAATACAATAACGTTATTAATTCTTGTTTTTTTTATTTTTTTTCGTTGCCAAATCTCCGAACAAAATTTTGTTGTTGAACTGGACCCCTAGCTTATTTGGACATTTAGTTAAATTGTAAATAATGTTAGTTGTATCGAGTCTAATGTTAGAAAACTCAATATTTTAGTTACACCCGAGAACGTGTGATAGTCAGAATGGCTGTGTCGGAGATGAAAGAACACCGAAGCCTTCCTTTGGAACCTTGGGAAAATCCCGTAATATTGTAATCTAGATTCTACCATAGCAGTAATTAATCAATTGCCATTCAATCCAATTGTATTTATTCGAGATTTGTAACAATGAGCTTGGGCTCGAGGCGACAATCAGTCGCCAACGTAGCCGCGGTCAAGGGATAAACGTTTACCTAAACACAGGCATAGAGTAACCCTATAGCTCTCCTTGAAAAAATATAGCAGCGGCACGCGACAGTAAACACTCCAACGGATTCTGTCCCGTGGCTCGCTACACAAAGACCGCATTCTTTTGACAAGATGACCAGATGTCGATATTTTCGGCTAGCCTAAGGACCCGCCTAAGGACAAATAGTCTTAGTTTTAGCAGCCCCAAAATCTCTCACCTACTGCGGAAAGATACGAGAAATCTTCTTTTCTCACATACGAAGCCTTCGCCAGCAACTCTCTCTCTTTCAAGGGTGGTTAGCATCCTTTTCTAACCACCGATATGGAAATTGACCAATTAACAACAACGTCAATTTCACTCACCTTCCGAACGAAGGCATCGCTCCACGAATCCGTTGATCTCGTGCCCTTAGACACACCCCATCATAGTTTTCCTCTGTGGCATCATCGCGACGGAAAGTCATTCTTTTTCGTACGATCTCATTGACGAGAAAGAATAATGTCTTTACGAATCGGACTTAGAGTTTGTGAGAACATACATCTATTATCCCGTTGACCGCGGATTCGTTATTGAACCTAGGAACATTGTCACTAGCGTCTCGAGTATCTAATTACCACGGTTACTTGTCGATAGCTGTAATAATCATATTTGCACTAGTCAATATCTTCTCTATTGCATAATAACAATGTCTAATCACAACGAAAATTCGTTTCACACCCTTAACGCCAACCCGACATACACATATGTATGAGGGAGGAAATTTCCTTTGTGATATTATATAGATATATATATAGACTATAGCTACTTTGCACGTATCTATAAATTTTATATTATTCTTTACATAGGCTCCAAATTTATGTGGTAAATAACCGAGTAATGCAAGTAAATCATGATTGGCGATACAAAAGAATTGTAACAAAAAATTGTTAATTTTGAACTCACAAACATAAACCAGATAATATTCAGACTTTGCTATATTGCATTAGAAAATGGAAGAGCATAAAGAAAGCAAATAAAATTCAGAAATGAAAGAAATAAAAGAAGTGAACAGTGAAATATAGAAAATATATTTACCATAGTGATTATTATTTGTAAATATAAAATAATTATTAGGAATTCAAGTGTCCTGCGACATTTGTGCGTGTTTGATGAATGGGTATATGGATGTCGCTGGCGTGCTGTTTGTAACATAGCGTTGATACGCTTCTTGTTCTCTTTCCTTATTTATGGTTTTCCATTGTTCTATTCGGTTTGGCATGCAGTCTCGAAAGTCGGCCCTTGTGCGTGTATCGTAACGAATAGATAATGTAATCGACGTGCGCGTTTCCAAGCTTTAACAATGATTTTCATAACTAATATCTGATAGTAAAAATAACAATGAAAAGGAAGTACAAGAAAATTTAAATCAAAATATTCCCAAAGTTACAATAGAAAAAAATTGTTCTCTTACAGTTTTCAGCAAAAAGTTAAATCTAATACAATATTTCATTAAAAATTAATAAAATTTCAAATTAACATCAAAATGAAAAAATTAATTCAGAGATCAAACATTAAAATAACAATTTTTTAAACTAATTATCTTTATTTACTTATACTTACTAGCTTTAATACCACCATGAGAAACTTTTGACAGAGATAAAAAAATTCAATATGAAATACAAATTTTAAATATAATTTAATGTCTTCTTTTAATTTCTTCTTTGTTAAATTTTGTATTATTAATTTTTTATTAATGTATTAACCCTTTGCACTCCTATGTCTAGTTTGACTCGACATCAGTTTTTATCTCAGGAGCTACTCTGTCGAGTCCCACTCGACATTCTTTCAGTTCCACCTTTTTGTAAAATGTGCAAAAGAAAACAAGTATTGCATCCTGAAAATTGTTTCAAGATATATCATACACTTAAAAATTACAAAATACAACAATAGAGTGAATAAAGCTGGTATTTAAGTGAATTTGTTTCTTCCTTTATTTATTTAAATTGTCTCATTTTTTAGCTAAAGTAAATTTTAAATAAAACACTTAAAAGCGTTAGGAGCAGCTGGTAACAAAATTGCAATAAAATTTGGAGTGCGAAGGATTAAACATATTTTCTAATATAATAAAGATATCATGCCTTAATTCTTAAAAAAAAGTCGTATCATAACTTTCTTGTAACTAGTATTACAGTAATGCAATGATTGCTAATTAATAAGATGTTAATGTAAAAAAAATTATGTAATACTATCATATTGTAGAGTAAAATACCTAAGATAAAAGATACAAAATAAATATTTAATATTATACAACACTTCTCACTTCATCTAAGTAATTATATAATTAAATATCACTTTTTAGTGCAGGTAATGTTATTAAATAATTAATTATAGTAAATATTAGTTTAATTTATTTTTAAATATTTTTTAATTGTTACAATTTTGTTTAAGTAATATAGTAATTTACAGGATAAAATATTTTACATGTTTTTATTGTTCACTTGTTACGTGTAAATCTATGCTTTAATTTTACCATCTCTTGCATAAATATTCGTAAGATAATTTTCTAGTACAAATTTTAATTATTACAAATATGTTTTGTATATTAATGTCATTAATACAAAAGTACATGTAAATCTTGCTACGTATGCTTATCTCTTTGTTTTAATACTCACAAGTGCAGTTTATTGATAACTTATAAAATAAAAATAAGCAGACAAAACAAAAATATTTACAAAATCAGTGACAATTTACAAAAATAAAAATGAAATAAATATTATGTAACTGTAATTATATCTAATAATATAATATAGATAATATTGTTTATTCTAGGAATTTTTGTAAGAGTAAAGTTATATAAATTAATTTTATAGTGCAGAATCATATATAAAATAACAGTTAAAGAAGTAGCAATGAATATATCATATTTGTTACTATATTGCTAATACAATATCAGGATTGTTTATTTATTAATCAATGTATTATACTTTTAGGAATATATACCTATTAATGAACTAAAATTATTTAATGTTTTATGATTTATAATTATGAGAATCATAATGTCTTTTTCCCCGATTGTATTTCAAAGAACTTATAATCCTTTAACTCATTGACATCCGAGCATTTAGGAACTCATATATATATATATATCATTCAGGTTCTAGCAAAGGAACCCGAATGACATATATGTGAGTCACGGTGCTAATGTGTTAAGTTACTCTTGTATGACTTAGTTAATATAACTCTATTTAACACAATGAAAGGAAAAAAAATAATTATATTGATTTATATATATGTAAATTCATAATTAACAAATAACAAGGGAACTACAAGACATTTGTATTACTGATTTAGTTAAAATTCTGCATATGGGAGATCCTGTCTCTGCAAAAGTATTCCATTATAAAGGGTAAAGATCCAATATTTTTTGAAACATTAGTGATTGAAATTTTACTACTACGTTAAAATGTGGTTCAACTGTGGTATTTAACAAACAATGCGGTAGTATGATGGTAATTTGTTAAAGTTCTATGTTAAGATTAAGGATTCGATTCCTCTGTATATATATAATGTCTGTTTTTCAATATTTTTTTATTCCATTTTTTATTCTACTCTAGTTTTTATTCTCTTTTGACATAAATGTTTTTTCTCTTCTTACCTTATTCTTATAATAAATAGCACTTTATATATACAATCATAAATATAACATTTATAAATGAAACATAAATATAACATTGTCTTTTTCTGCATAGTAAATAAATTTGTAATACTGTAGTATTCAGTACTTTAATGCCCATAAGGTGCATAATACATTGTTAGAAAATTTGTAAGTAGAGGAGTTCAATGATGAAAGTTTTGGCTACTGTCAACCTCACATTCAGAAAACTTAATATTTGAGAAAAATCATATTGCTTGCCACAGTACATTCATTGGAGTATAGAATTGCTGATTAATCAGTTAGATGTTGCGCCTTCTTTGAAAACTTTGAAAATTGTGTACCTAAAATGTATCACAAAAAGTAAGCGATGAAGTATAATGGCCAAATACAGAGTATGTGTGGCTGTTATAATATAGAATTAAGTTGTAATGAAATGACTGTTTTATTTTTTAATTTTATTACTGACATGAATTGTCATAACACAAAATATTGCCATTTTTTGGCATCATGAGTATACCCACCAAAAATAGTTAACTTGTTAAACATGCCTCGCTGCTATAAACATCGCCTATTACTAAGTTGTTGTGACTAGCATCTCGTTAACATCTTTTTGCAAAAAGTATTAACATATGTGCATTGCCAGAGTGTTAGTTGGCAAAATAAGTTGGTATTGATTTGGACAATAATGTGGTTACCTATGGCATGCCAGACCTACACAGTTTTGTCTATCTTCTCAGCATCGGACATTTATGATGGCTGAGACTTTGTTGGAAGACTTCTGTACTCATAAGCTTGTACCTGTACCTGTATCTGTTTGCCAATAATGTACTTTATCTCCTAATGGGATGTTGCACCTTCATTTGTATATTTAGTCATTAACCAGATCTTGGAATACTTGTGTCTTGTGAATATGACTTGCAGTAATTTAATCCATAGAAATAATGGTTAAAAATTTGCAAAATATCTAAACATTGTAAGGAATTGAAAATTAGTAAAATGGCAGCTTTTATCTAAAGCTACTTTTATTTCAAAGGTATAGCCAGTGAATTGGGTCAAAAGAGTCCTTCAACCATATTTATGTAATGATGTTCCATATGATAGTTTACCAAAAAAAACATCTTATATCAAATTTCATATTTACCCAATTCGATTTATTATTCGGTTTACCCTAAGCATTTACATTATTACATATATATAATCTGTAATTCTATAAAGTTGTCATCTTTTACGAAAAGAAAATTGTCAAAAAGTTTATAATGTTTATAATGTGCCACAATTTTCTGCAGAAATTTTTTGTATGATCTTTCTCTTTGTTAAACTATTGAACAGTTCATCACCAGAGAAATGCAGTTTGGGAATCTCCTTAACCCTTAGAGTGCTATGGATGCATATATGCATGTGGCGAAAGTCATCGGTGTGGACTAAGGACGCATATATGCGTCTGGCGAAACCCATCGGTCTGGACTAAGGACGCATATATGCGTTTGTCAATTTATCCGAGCACCGAGAAGTAATACTATTACGTTTGTGTGAGATAAATATAAATGCATTTCAAAAATACATTTAACTTTAATTGAAAAAAATCTCGAAGCTGTTTATTTATCGTAAATGGATCTCTCTGTCTAATAACCCGTGTACGCTATGGCAATCTTATCGAGATAGCTGTTTAAAGAAAATAAATTTCGAATATGACTATAAAATACAGTAAACAGGATTGGTAAATAAATCACGTCCAGTGTGCCTTGATGTAAACGATCGTAATTTTGAATTCTATTCATTACTTAGTCGATGCAGATATTAAAAAATACTTTGTAAATATTAAAAATATGGTTTTTGTTATTATTCATGGTCTATATTATATTAATAAGATGACTCGGAAAATGGTTAGTTACGAGTCCATCTAAACATATCGTGGCGAATGTGTTTGCCAAACCAATCAAAAGATCGCCCGCACATAACTTTTCATTACTCGTCCAACATATAATAGATATAAATGTATTTATAGCATGAATTATGCTTATCTTATTGCAAAATTCTCACTATTTGTCTGACATAAGACCATTATTTTGACAAAAATTGATAACATTTCTGTTTACGATATTTTAAAAAATTCTGCTGATATTAGGAAAAAGTGATACGGACCTATAACTAACTGAGTCCGATTCATGCTTATTCTTCTTCAAAAACGGTTTTATTTTAGCCAGTCACCGGACTTTATGAAAACGAGCTAGGCTTAAAAGGTTATTAAACAATATTTCTGATGTAATTCCCAATATACAAAGTGCTTCACCTAAAACAGCCCACGTAAATATTTTCTCGATCTGCGATAATATGAGAATTACTTTCACGAAATTTAAGTAATTTCGAGAGATGAGCCAGATGTAGGAAACATTTTTTTAAATGTCTTTTTTAATGTGAAATCAAAGCATCGCTGTCCATGGTATCGCTACCGATGCGTGTCTCTAGTCCTGATGCGTATGAGAAATTCTGTCCTAAAATTCCTACTCGATGAACAATGCTGTAAATTCGTTTATAAATAGCACGTAATAACGAAAATTTGTTTTTTTGCGTGAATGCTATGGTATGACCTACTCTTCAATGTCAAAAAACATGATGTAATATTGGTTCTTAATTTACATAGTAAGTGAATGTAGTAGTCATTGTTAGTTATTACTGCACAGCGGTATATTTCACGAGTGGAAGAATAATTTGCTGTTAGTTTGCTTCCTAAAAAATTTGATTCACATCGATACATTTTATCCTCATTAGCATGTTGACTGCCACGCGTATTTTCAAAGAAATCTCCGTCAGGCCACGCGTGCAGCAGTACCAAGCGTTCTCTGCTAGGAGAACCCATTGATATTTTAGTAATGCGAGTCGCTCAAGTGCTGATCTCAAGAATGATCTCTCGTTTCGTTTGTTCGCAACATTAAAACCACTAGCTGTTGTTGAATATAATGAAGGAAAGTGTGGTATAGATTGGTACCAAATGGTTTTTTATGCCACCACGATTAGAAAAGAAATCAAATGGTACAGAAAACTTGGCATTCAACTCCTTCTGGGAATTTCTGTTGTAAATGCTTTGACGGTTTACAAACTTGCAGCAAGGAAGAATATAAATATTAGAATATTTAGACAATTATTATTAGTAGAACAAAGGCACAAACGAATTTGAAGAAAATAACAACTTATTGTCCAAATTGTCTCGACCATCCTCAGCTATGTATAGAATGCTTTAAAGTTTTACATTCAAAATAATTATTTAATAAACCATTTTCGTATTACTTTTATAAAAATTTAGCAGTTTTATTATTATGGAATATTTTTTCAAATACCTACGACGATCCCTCGCAAGTAGTCAAATAAGCGACACCCGAATATGGGTTACGCGGTTTGACCAGAAACTTTGCTGACATCCGAATACGGGTGCCGTGACAGTCAACGTGTTAGAAATACGAAGGTTTCTAGTTATCTATAAAAGTATTATTTAACATTTTTTATATTCAGTATGACAAAACTGCAAAATGTCTATATCATTAATTGCATAATTTATTGCATGAAATTTTATTAAAACTTCACAAACGTGGTTAATCTATAACGCTGTATTTGTTTATTTTTGACGCTTTTGTTACTAATGTGTAAATGGATGATTAGACATGTTTATTAATTGAATATTGGTTATTAATTTGAATATCTCTTTGTAACTTTAAACCAGGATAAATAATTATCATTTTTCTTTATGTTTGTTACAGCCAAAGAGGTGTACGAGAACGTTACGGAAGAATATGTAACAGGCGCTTTGCGAGAGGCAACTGAAAAAACTTTCTCTTCTGTCGTTGCTGAAATTAAAGCGTTAGTAGAGTCCCAAATAAATGCAGCTGCAGTACAAAAACAGGCAGTGTAATACCTTCCAAATCTATAACTAGGCAAAAGCACATAAATTTGAAAATGGAGAAAACAACGCGGAGCTAAAATAGCGTCCTCAGTAATATTATGTTTAAACCATTTTATATTTTCGAACTATATTCGGTTATCAAAATTAGCAAAGAGAAATTGTTTCCAAATCCAATTTCGCCGTTTGAGACGTGCATACGCATATACATATACATATACATAGACATGTATATGGATATATATCCATGATCTCATGTATAGCAATATAACATTCCTATTGAGCGTAGCAATCGCGATTTGCACGGTGTCAATTCAGACCACTCGTGTTCTGGTATAGGCAAATTGAAACAAAATTGATGTGATATTACAACTTTACTGTGTAAATTTTTTCATTAATATAAACAGCTATTACTATAATAATGTTGAGGAAAATATTACATTGGTATGATCACTAGTTCCTACATGCAAAATTGGTACGACTTCTAACGACGCTCTTTTGTTTTGGCGTCCGCCACGTGTTAATTATCTGAGTGTATCCGGTGTGTTCATATGCCTGTACATGGTGGTGAAATACAGAACGTAAAAACTGAATCTGTGTAAATCAATAAGTATCAAATTCCAAAACCTATTTAACCCTTAGAGTGCTAAATACTCGGAGCCTATGCCATCCGTACGGACGGCATGCTGCCAGCGCTGACGATCGCTGTGGACTGAATACTCTTTCGCTATACTGAATGAGATTAAATGATTCAAGAGCGTTATGTTTTAGTATTAATTATTTATTATAAACATTGAAATTTACAATAAACTAGAATTTGGGTAGTAAACTAGAAAACAATAAACTAGAAAACTAAATTTAGTAAATATAACACAAGTTAATAATTTCACAACAATTATCGATACATAATCCGACATCGCATTTTCTGTCGTTCCTTCTCTTATTTTTCACACAAACAACACATTTTCTTCTTGATAATTGTGTTGTGCCGGCACGATTATTCTACCAAATGTCCAAATTGGACAAATTGTGAATGCAAAGTATTAAATAAAAAAAAAAGAAAAGACAGTTTCTGCGAACGCGGCATTAACATTGAAATGCATTTATATTTATCTCGCACAAAAGTAATAGTATTACTTCTGCGTAGGTGCCCGGAAAAATTGACAAACGCATATACGTGTCCTTAGTCCACACTGATAGCTTTCGCCAGACGCATATATGCGTCCATAGCACTCTAAGGATTAAATGCTTCTCACTACCTCAATTGAAACATCTTCTTTTGGCACTACTTGTTTTCTTCGACTGATTTCGCACTTCCGGTTGTTTTCCCTTATCGTCCTTGCGTTCCTCAAATTTTGTTTTCCCTTTCATATCCCTTTTCATCGCTTCGTACTGCTTAAACCGTTCTTTCAGCTGTTGCATGATCCTGGCTCCGTATAACGTAGCCTTATTCGTGACCTCATCAGGAATACCCTGAATAATATAGTCGATGAACGACTGTATATGTTTTTTAGCTTCGCCCAGGACCTCGTGCATCGTTCTTGTCGTACAAAAGCTTGAGCGGAGCCTGTGAGCAGCTTCTTAGCGAAAGCTACCATGTGGATGTCTGACCAACCACACACTTCTGCCATTTCTTCCAAATCTTCTATCCACCGACTTATACTCAGCAGATCATCCCCGCTGAATTTCTCTAGCGAGTCCTCTACGTCTTTGAAGCTCAATGTCGAAACAACACATGCCTTTCGATAATATTCGTCACAGTCCTGATACGCCCTTCGCGTACCTGTCTCGTATTCTCTTACATTTTTTCTATCGTCTTCGTCCTCACTTTCGTCGTCGCTTTCTTCTTCCGACGGTGTATCGTTTCCGTCCATGACGGCCTGTAGCCGTGCGCGTAATTCGGTTTTTCTTCCCGTTGTCTTTAACCCCAAACTAGCGAGGCGCTCTTTCAACTCCTTCGTCTTCAGTTTCTGCAGGTTTTCCTCTTCATCTCGATCGCGCTCAGCTGTCTGCACGCTTCCTAAGTCTCGCTGGTCAGTTGATTTTTCACCGCTTGTTCAACTTCACAATCACTACACGAATAGTTCTGTTAAACGTTTCGTTTTCTGTCTTGTCCAATCCCGGCTCGAGCCCTCAGTTGTAATATCGGGAATATATTATTATTGTATTTTGATATTTATGATTTAATGATGATTTATTTACAATGAATGGATTGTACAGATGTTGATTAAACAGTAGAACGATGGTTGTTTAACGTGAACTAATCACAATAACGTACTATAATCTAGACAACTCAACAGTTAGTTTGCACCTCTCGACACAACGGATTCAACACTCGCACTCTCTGACTTCTCGATTCACACCCTGTGGCTTCTCCACTCACGCTGCCTGTTCTAGCATCCCTTTGTCTCTTTTTAGGCCCACTACGCACATGTTCCGCAACCGCTCGTGGCCAGGGTCACGTAGGCATTTTCTACAAAACTATTCAATTGAAGGACTGACGACACATTGATGGGCCCGACAGCGCCTCGGCTCTCGCGACATTCCTTATGGTTTACTAGATATCTCTTAGGCATTTTTTCCACGATAACTTTAGTTTTGTCAAATCTATCTTTATGGTATTTAGCACTAATTTCTATATTTTTTATTGCCTGTCGTCTTACATCGGAGATATCTATTTCTCTTTCTTCGATATTATCGGGTAGTAACAAGTCGTACGGTCTTGCTGTTCTACCGATTAACAGTTAAATGGACTCGATTTAGTCACGCGGTTGCTGGTGCAATTCAAAGCCAATTGTATTTCTCCAATCGCGTCTTGCCATGACCGCCCGGTCGTTTCTACTGTTGTAAACATATTTTTCAGCGTGCCGATAATACGCTCTACCTGCCCATTAGCTCTACTAGCACCGGTTGCAATCAAGTGGAGTTTAATAATTTTTATTTTGACAAAATCTTGGAATTCTTCGCCCGTAAAACATCTTCCTTGATCTGCTATTATCCGGCAGGGATTGTCGAATAAAAATATAGCGGACTTAAGCGCTTTAATGGTATTAACGTAATCTATTTTACGGGTATGATGCAGGTACGCGAATTTAGCATCGACCAAAATAATAACATATTCTTTCAAATCACTTTTACCGCTTAGTTTGCCCGTTACGTTCATGTGCACTGTATGCCAAGGTATGCTGGTCTTAGGCATAGGATGTAGTTCGGCTTGTATTTTACCTGAACTCGCCTTAGAAACTTGACAAGCATGACAGTTCTCTACGAATTTACGAACATGTTTCGCCATTCCTTCGAACCAGTAATACTCGTACAGTTTCTCGAGCGTTTTATCCCAACCCAAGTGCATAATTGACTGATGCACATGGTTAATAACGGACCATCTAAAGTCTCTCGGGACAATGGGCAAGCAGAGAGTCCTGCCTCTTCGTTGTATTTTACGGTAAAGGGTACCGGATCGTGATTCGTACGTATTCGCGATGTCTTCCGCGAGCTCGTCGTTTTGCAATTTATTGGCGATTTCTGAGATTCGGGGGTCGCGACGTTGTTCCGCTAACAGCCAATCTTCGGAGATTTCAGTTAGATTAATTTCCTTCTCTTCGATTTTGTTGATCGTACGGTGATCCAAGTCTACGGGGTTCAGCGAAAAGAAAACTACGTGGGCCATTCGTTTACTTTTTCGATACACAGTGTCAAAGGTAAAAGTTTGTAAGTAAGCCCACCATCTATAAACTCTGTCATTTAAATTTACTTTATTACTGGATGCCTTCGAGGAATTACGAATCAGTGACGACAAGAAATTCCCTCGCATGTAGATAGTGGCGAAAATGTCTAGTTCATAGGAATGGTACCTAGATCCCGCAGGGCTAGTTCTTTTACTGTAATATTCTACTACTCTATTTTTACCTTCAACCTTATGCATTAAAATAGCCTCATATTCCTCCGAACTAGCGTCCGTATGTAGTTCTATCGGATAATTGGGGTCAAATATCATTAACACCGGCGCGTCCGTCAGGACGGAAATTACCTTTTGCCTTATTTTTTTCATGCATATCCGTCCAAGTTATATTTCTGTTACCGGCAGTAAGTGCATACAGGGGTTTCATTACCTGTGAAAATTTAGGAACGAATTTTCGGAAGTAAGTAATCCTGTGAACTGCCTAAGCTGTGTGACGGTTGTTGTTAAAGAACTCAAGGCTCGTATTTTACCCGGGTTGAGGCGAACTTCTCCGTTATGAATTACATATCCCAAATAGAGTACCGATGTCTTTAGAGTAGAGCATTTAGAAAAATTAAAAGAGAATCCGGCTTTTACGAGGGTATTTAATACGGTGTCCAATCTTTGTAAAGCTTGATCTATCGAGTCGGCAATAATTAGGACGTCATCCAAATAAACAACGACGTACGAATAGGCCAGGTCGCCCAACGCATTGAGAATGGCCCTCTGAAGAACGGACGGTGCATTTTTCAATCCAAATGGCATCGTTATGTACTCATATTGTCCGTCGGGGCTAACCAACGCTGTATACTCCGTCGAATTAGGATGAATGGGAACTTGGTGAAACCCGGTGGCCATGTCCAGATTAATAAAGTATCTCGCCTTTTGCAATCTCGCGATTTGATCCGCAATAAGAGGTAGGAGATATCGATCCGCGACTGTATTTTTGTTTAACCCTCGGAAATCTACGCACAATCTATCCGAGCTGTCCTTTTTCTTCACGAGTAGCATAGGGCTCGCGAATGGTCAACTATTAGGCCTTATGATTTTTGCTTTAATTAGTTCGCTTATTCTCTCTCGCACTATTCTCCGCTCTTCCTCGCTAAGTCTATAAGGGCTTCTTTGGACGGTGACGTTAGGAGCAATTAGCCGTATTTCTAACTGGCCCGTATTTACGCGAGTACGTGGGAAACCCGTAATGAATGAATCTTTGAAATTTTGGAGGATAGATATTAATCGACTTTTATCATTACCAAGTACCTCGGTGTCTAGTTTATTGAGATCGATCTCATTTTCGGCAGTTTTATTACAGGCATTAACTATCTTCGTTTTGCAAATATCAAGGCTATTTTGCATAATATTTGTGTCGAAACCTTGGCTTAAAATTTCGCGACCAATCACAATATCACACTTTAAGTAACTATCAGCAAGGACGTGAAAAGTTATCTTCAATGTAATACCGTACATACAGTGGACAAAATCTAAGACGTACTTTCAACACTAGTATTTCCTATTCCTCGCATTACTACTATATCGGTCGTTCTTTTGCCAGAAAATTTTGAGGCTGCGAATTCTTTAATTAACGAGCATTCGGCTCCAGAATCGAAGTAAGATGGGAACGACTCACCTAGATGGCTTAATTTACCAGTTGAAGCTTCCATCACGCAGGAGTCAACTCGACGCTCATTACTGGAATTATGGTTTCCTTCCCGCAACAGCGGGCAATTAGGCGCGATATGTCCCTCCTCGTTACACCTGAAGCACACTACCTTTGACGATGTGGCCAGTCGGTTTTCTCCTGGTTTCCGTGTGTTTTTCTTCCGCTCCAACTTTATTCCCTTGCGGCGCTCCGCTGTTTTATGCCCGGGGATCCCACAGTGGAAGCACCTAGCCT
The DNA here is from genome assembly GCA_936014575.1 of Bombus lapidarius. Taxonomy (NCBI): domain Eukaryota; kingdom Metazoa; phylum Arthropoda; class Insecta; order Hymenoptera; family Apidae; genus Bombus; species Bombus lapidarius. The sequence goes on along the minus strand of CAKXZU010000104.1, from coordinate 482,758 downwards.
TGTACTCCGATGGCCGGCTTCGCTTGGCTTTAGGGCCCGTAGATGTATCAATTGTCGAAGGCGCCGGCCTCTTCGCGAGAGCGAGGGCTCTCATTTCATTTAGGATCTGGTCCTCGGTCTTGATATCCTTCTCAAGTGCTACTTGTTCAATACGCTGGTCGTGTGGGCTCACTTGACAAAGGACAGTAGCGTTGATTATTTCATCCCGAGTTGCATCTTGCCACTTTGCCTTTAAGAGGGAACGGAGGCGAATGGCGTACGCTGCCATGTTTTCGTCCTTCTGTGGTTGTTCCCTGGCTACGTTTATCAACGCCGTGGTTGCTGTGTATTGACCTCCAAAACGTGCAATAAAAAGCCCCCTAAGCGTTGGCCAGGTAATCTCTTCAGTGTTTACCGTCTGCGTAAACCAATGTGCTGCAGAACCCTTTAGAGCAGTGTTTAAAGCAGCTCTTCATAAGCAGAGCGGCGGTGACTGTTCCTGAGGAAAAACTGTCTTTTTCGATGAGAATCTATTGTAAGTGGTTACATGGTTTATTGACGGTTTATTTTGGCTAGTGTTTGCGTTTATTTTGACTGTTTATAGCTTACGTTTTTTTGTGTTATCAAAGTCGTTATTGTCCTTCTGCCACGGAGGAGGTAGAGTGGTTCGGTTGTAGTTTTGCTCAAGAGAGCCTGATTGAGATGCTTGGGCCATCTTCCCTTGGTTCCCCTTGTGTTGGCTGAGGCGTCTGTGTGCTCCTCCGTGGTGTGTCTGGTCGGCTTTTTAGGCTTCATGGTTTCATTTTCTTCAGCCTTCTCGTCTCTGGTGGAGTGCTTTTCTTCATCTGTCCTTTCTTGTTTGCCCTTTAACCCTTTAGTCCTGGTCACAAGATTTGACTTCGCGTTGAGTTCCCGCGACTTTTGTGTGGAAAGCCTTTACGCTGCTGTTGAATTGAGTGCCCCTATAGAATTACTTACAATATTTACAATGTTTTCACACACACAATGTTTTTTTTAATTATGTTTATTTTCTTTTCTGCACATTAAAAGCAAATAAGAAAACCAGTTATTTCAGCCAACGCTCATACCGCGCTGAGTGCACTCGTTCTCATCGGTTGACCATGAATCTCCGAACAGGACTGACCACTCAGCCTAAACGGGATACCAGGCGTAGATCCTGACAATGAGCGCGTCAATCTATACAGACATTCAGTGATAGAAGAAAGTGTTAAAAACGAAAAATAGTGCACATGTCATCATCACTATAAATAAATAAAAGAATCAATCAACCTAGAGAAACAACAGAAAAATTACTCAAAAAAAAGAATAAGAGACAACGATTTCCACACTTGCCAACTCAAACAAGAAAGACCAACTCAAAAAAAATTTAACGCTAACGCGTTTTAACCCTTAAATCGTGAGCGCCGATCCAGCATGGTGCGTAACTGTTAATCTGCTTATGAAGAGCAACCTTCTACAAGATGGCGCATTAGTTTCTGCTTTAAACACTGCTCTAAAGGGTTCTGCAGCACATTGGTTTACGCAGACGGTAAACGCTGAAGAGATTACCTGGCCAACGCTTAGGGGGCTTTTTATTGCACGTTTTGGAGGTCAAGACACAGCAACCACGGCGTTGATAAACGTAGCCAGGGAACAACCACAGAAGGACGAAAACATGGCAGCGTACGCCATTCGCCTCCGTTCCCTCTTAAAGGCAAAGTGGCAAGATGCAACTCGGGATGAAATAATCAACGCTACTGTCCTTTGTCAAGTGAGCCCACACGACCAGCGTATTGAACAAGTAGCACTTGAGAAGGATATCAAGACCGAGGACCAGATCCTAAATGAAATGAGAGCCCTCGCTCTCGCGAAGAGGCCGGCGCCTTCGACAATTGATACATCTACGGGCCCTAAAGCCAAGCGAAGCCGGCCATCGGAGTACAAGGCTAGGTGCTTCCACTGTGGGATCCCCGGGCATAAAACAGCGGAGCGCCGCAAGGGAATAAAGTTGGAGCGGAAGAAAAACACACGGAAACCAGGAGAAAACCGACTGGCCACATCGTCAAAGGTAGTGTGCTTCAGGTGTAACGAGGAGGGACATATCGCGCCTAATTGCCCGCTGTTGCGGGAAGGAAACCATAATTCCAGTAATGAGCGTCGAGTTGACTCCTGCGTGATGGAAGCTTCAACTGGTAAATTAAGCCATCTAGGTGAGTCGTTCCCATCTTACTTCGATTCTGGAGCCGAATGCTCGTTAATTAAAGAATTCGCAGCCTCAAAATTTTCTGGCAAAAGAACGACCGATATAGTAGTAATGCGAGGAATAGGAAATACTAGTTGAAAGTACGTCTCAGATTTTGTCCACTGTATGTACGGTATTACATTGAAGATAACTTTTCACGTCCTTGCTGATAGTTACTTAAAGTGTGATATTGTGATTGGTCGCGAAATTTTAAGCCAAGGTTTCGACACAAATATTATGCAAAATAGCCTTGATATTTGCAAAACGAAGATAGTTAATGCCTGTAATAAAACTGCCGAAAATGAGATCGATCTCAATAAACTAGACACCGAGGTACTTGGTAATGATAAAAGTCGATTAATTTCTATTCTCCAAAATTTCAAAGATTCATTCATTACGGGTTTCCCACGTACTCGCGTAAATACGGGCCAGTTAGAAATACGGCTAATTGCTGCTAACGTCACCGTCCAAAGAAGCCCTTATAGACTTAGCGAGGAAGAGCGGAGAATAGTGCGAGAGAGAATAAGCGAACTAATTAAAGCAAAAATCATAAGGCCTAGTAGTTGACCATTCGCGAGCCCTATGCTACTCGTGAAGAAAAAGGACAGCTCGGATAGATTGTGCGTAGATTTCCGAGGGTTAAACAAAAATACAGTCGCGGATCGATATCTCCTACCTCTTATTGCGGATCAAATCGCGAGATTGCAAAAGGCGAGATACTTTATTAATCTGGACATGGCCACCGGGTTTCACCAAGTTCCCATTCATCCTAATTCGACGGAGTATACAGCGTTGGTTAGCCCCGACGGACAATATGAGTACATAACGATGCCATTTGGATTGAAAAATGCACCGTCCGTTCTTCAGAGGGCCATTCTCAATGCGTTGGGCGACCTGGCCTATTCGTACGTCGTTGTTTATTTGGATGACGTCCTAATTATTGCCGACTCGATAGATCAAGCTTTACAAAGATTGGACACCGTATTAAATACCCTCGTAAAAGCCGGATTCTCTTTTAATTTTTCTAAATGCTCTACTCTAAAGACATCGGTACTCTATTTGGGATATGTAATTCATAACGGAGAAGTTCGCCTCAACCCGGGTAAAATACGAGCCTTGAGTTCTTTAACAACAACCGTCACACAGCTTAGGCAGTTCACAGGATTACTTACTTCCGAAAATTCGTTCCTAAATTTTCACAGGTAATGAAACCCCTGTATGCACTTACTGCCGGTAACAGAAATATAACTTGGACGGATATGCATGAAAAAAATAAGGCAAAAGGTAATTTCCGTCCTGACGGACGCGCCGGTGTTAATGATATTTGACCCCAATTATCCGATAGAACTACATACGGACGCTAGTTCGGAGGAATATGAGGCTATTTTAATGCATAAGGTTGAAGGTAAAAATAGAGTAGTAGAATATTACAGTAAAAGAACTAGCCCTGCGGGATCTAGGTACCATTCCTATGAACTAGACATTTTCGCCACTATCTACATGCGAGGGAATTTCTTGTCGTCACTGATTCGTAATTCCTCGAAGGCATCCAGTAATAAAGTAAATTTAAATGACAGAGTTTATAGATGGTGGGCTTACTTACAAACTTTTACCTTTGACACTGTGTATCGAAAAAGTAAACGAATGGCCCACGTAGTTTTCTTTTCGCTGAACCCCGTAGACTTGGATCACCGTACGATCAACAAAATCGAAGAGAAGGAAATTAATCTAACTGAAATCTCCGAAGATTGGCTGTTAGCGGAACAACGTCGCGACCCCCGAATCTCAGAAATCGCCAATAAATTGCAAAACGACGAGCTCGCGGAAGACATCGCGAATACGTACGAATCACGATCCGGTACCCTTTACCGTAAAATACCAAGATTTTGTCAAAATAAAAATTATTAAACTCCACTTGATAGCAACCGGTGCTAGTAGAGCTAATGGGCAGGTAGAGCGTATTATCGGCACGCTGAAAAATATGTTTACAACAGTAGAAACGATCGGGCGGTCATGGCAAGACGCGATTGGGGAAATACAATTGGCTTTGAATTGCACCACCAACCGCGTGACTAAATCGAGTCCATTTAACTGTTAATCGGTAGAACAGCAAGACCGTACGACTTGTTACTACCCGATAATATCGAAGAAAGAGAAATAGATATCTCCGATGTAAGACGACAGGCAATAAAAAATATAGAAATTAGTGCTAAATACCATAAAGATAGATTTGACAAAACTAAAGTGTAGTATCGTGGAAAAAATGCCTAAGAGATATCTAGTAAACCATAAGGAATGTCGGGAGAGCCGAGGTGCTGTCGGGCCCATCAACGTGTCGTCAGTCCTTCAATTGAATAGTTTTGTAGAAAATGCCTACGTGACCCTGGCCACGAGCGGTTGCAGAACATGTGCGTAGTGGGCCTAAAAAGAGACAAAAGGATGCTAGAACAGGCAGTGTGAGTGGAGAAGCCACAGGGTGTGAATCGAGAAGTCAGAGAGTGCGAGTGTTGAATCCGTTGTGGCGAGAGGTGCAAACTAACTATTGAGTTGTCTAGATTATAGTACGTTATTGTGATTAGTTCACGTTAAACAACCATCGTTCTTCTGTTTAATCAACATCTGTACAATCCATTCATTGTAAATAAATCATCATTAAATCATAAATATCAAAATACAATAATAATATATTCCCGATATTACAACTGGGGGCTCGAGCCGGGATTGGACAAGACAGAAAACGAAACGTTTAACAGAACTATTCGTGTAGTGATTGTGAAGTTGAACAAGCGGTGAAAAATCAACTGACCAGCGAGACTTAGGAAGCGTGCAGAGAGCTGAGCGCGATCGAGATGAAGAGGAAAACCTGCAGAAACTGAAGACGAAGGAGTTGAAAGAGCGCCTCGCTAGTTTGGGGTTAAAGACAACGGGAAGAAAAACCGAATTACGCGAGCGGGATGGAGTGCAGATGTCTTGCGCGATATAATAGGCCATACACTAATTATGGATAATTGGTACACGAGTCCACGTTTATATAGCTTATTACATGAAAACAAAACCAACGCATTTGGAACCGTTCGTAAAAATGGGAGAGATATGCCCCACATGGAAGAAAAGTTGAAGAGAGAAGAAACGTGCTACCGATCGACTGGCATTTTATTGGCAATGAAATGGCATGATAAAAAGGAGGTTTGGATGTTGTCTTCAACTGTACATGCAGCTGCATTGATTGAATCTGAGAAAAGGGATTATCGTACAGGATTATATAAGAAGAAACCATCATGTATTGCCGACTATAATTCCAACATGGGTGCTGTAGATAGAGTTGATATGATTTTGAGTACACTTAATTCCCTAAGGAAAACTATAAAGTGGTACAAAAAATTATTTTTCCACTTGTTAGATTTAGCTATATATAATGCATATATTTTATATCAAAAATCCACTGTTTCGAAACAAAAATTTAGTGAATTTCATTTAGCGTTGATAAGAGACATTTTACGAAAATATTCCCAACGCAGAAGCATGGCAGGAGGAGGAAAGAGAAAGTCTGAGGATTTACCGTTCCGTTTAATTGATAGGCATTTTCCATCAAAATGCCCTAATTGTGCCGGCACAACACAATTATCAAGAAGAAAATGTGTTGTTTGTGTGAAAAATAAAAGAAGGAGCGACACGCGATACGAATGCAGAAAATGCGATGTCGGATTATGTATCGATAATTGTTTTGAAATTTTTCACGCACAACTGAATTATTAACTTGTGTTATATTTACTAAATTTAGTTTTCTAGTTTTTTTTTAGTTTATTACCCAAATTCTAGTTTATTGTAAATTTCAATGTTTATAATAAATAATTAATACTAAAAAATAACGCTCTTGAATCATTTAATCTCGCGCAAAAGAATTATCATAACTTATTACGATTTGCGCTTTGAACAGTCGATCAACAGTGTTCAGTCTAGCGAAAAAGTACTCCGTCCTTACGGACCGCATAAGCCGCGAATATTCAGTACTCTAAGGGTTAAGTGCTAATTTTCCGGAAAAAGAAAAAGGTGTTAAGTGCTTTGAGTGCAACGAATTTGGACATATTGCGGCAAAGTGTACGGCACGACCAAAAGAGACTTACTTCATTTCAAGACCCGAGAAGAAGAGATACATGAAAGAAGTGTCGATAGATGACTGTAAGTTTATATCGTTGGTGGATAGGAGTAGTGATCTCACATTTATAAGATCAGACGAGTATGCGAGGTTAGGATCACCATCTCTAGGTAACTGTAAGTTTAAGTTTGAAGGTTTTGGTTCCACTGGCAATGAGACCTGGGGCGAATTTACAAAGGTAAGGACAGTCGATGGGTATGAATTACCAGTCACTTTGCATGTTGTTTCAAATAAAATATTATCGAAACACAGTCTGTTGTTAGGTACTGATTTCTTGGATCAGATAAAGTTGCGGGTCAAACGAGGTAAGGTGACCTTTTTACGACTTGACAAACAGACTGGCGGTTACAAAGACGCGCTGGATATATTTAGAATCAATATAGTAGAACAGACTGACGAAATATGTATAAGCCGAAGAAGAAGCGGACGTCGGGATAACTGCAAAAATCGGTTTAAAAAGTGACAAACCCGTAGTACGAAGACCGCGAAGACTGGCATCGTCTGAGAAAAAAGAAGTGGACGATTTGATGAAGTTATGGACAAACGAAGGCGTTATAAAACCATCAAACTCGGAATATGCAAGTCCTATAGCTGTAGTCAGAGAATTAATCGACGAAGAGTGGGCTGTGAAATTTGAAGAACAACGTCGTGAGCTACGCGAGGACGCAAAAAAGAAGATCGCTGCAACTAAAGAGGAAAATCGAAGGAACTACCATAAAAGAAGAAAAGGTGCGAAACAGTACCTACGCGGAGATTTAGTGGCCATAAAGAGAACACAGTTTGGGTCCCACAGCACCCAAAAAGTAGACTACCGACTTGTCCTGTTTTGCGGCCAAGTCTTCAGGACAGAAATACTAATTAAAAACAAAATCACATAAAAGCTCCGCTCCGCAGCGGCTTAAATTTAATTCATACATTATAACACTAAAAATGTAAATTTCCGTCACATAATATAGTATGGCTACGTCGTACCGTCGCGTGTCGGTAATTTTGCCTAACCCATCTTACCGAAATTCATGATTTATTGCGAATACACAAATGTAATAAACTAATTCCTGGACAAATAAACGTTAATTTAAAAAAAGCATTCGTTCTCATCCGATCACGAAAGTTAAGCAGCGCCGGACACGGATAGTACTTGGATGGATGACCGCTTGGGAATTCCGTGTGGTGTTGGATTTTTTATTTTTCCAATACTTTTTACATTTCTTGACAATCTATTTTTAATAATTTATAATCGAAGCGTCGAGAAAAAGAAATGTTTTAGTATTACGTGACTAATACCATATATCCCTCATTTTTGCACACATTTATATTTTTTCAAATATTCTTTTTTTGTACATTAAAGGCAAATAAGAAAATCACTTATTTCAGCTAACGCTCATACCGCGCTGAATGGAATGGTTCTAGTCTGAAGGCAGAGTCCTTTTTAGAGATATTTTTTATTTTCTTTACCCAGTATTGATTTATAGAGTTTGCGAATTCTTGTTTTAAACACAACTTTACTTTGTGAAAAAGATACTTTAATAATTCTGAATCTTCTCTATTATCGTAGGAATAGTTTTATTTTAGATTTCTTATTTTGGATGGTATGAAGCTTTTGTCTCGTAATTTTTTTTTATTGTAGATATAGGGCTCGAAAGTGGACTTTTGTTTCATTATTAGTACGGATTCTTGAAGGGCTGTTTGTATATATTTTTCTATTTCGTCTATAAATGAGTCAATTTGCCTCTTTGTTAGGTTGACATTGTTGTGGATATTTAGGTCGCAGTTCTTTTCGAGCTGGTTTTGTAACTTTTTCTAATTTATTATCTTTGTCCTTGTATCTGGGTTCGTCACTCCGTGTTTCTAGGGTTATGAAATCAGATGTATTTTTGTTTATGTGGAATACGAGAGCGTTATGGTCGCAATCGTAGTCTATGGTTTTTGAGCGCGTTATTTGCCCGTAAATTAAGGAATTGTAATTGTGTATCTCATACCTAGGCATATGTCTAGGTATGAGACTCCTTTTGGGCAATGATTGTTATAGTTCGTTTAATTGTGTTTGTTGTTCATTTAGGGCTTTCAATATGCTTTTTTAGAAGTCTTCGATAGGTTTATTATGTTCAGTTGGGGTATGATTTTAATTGGGTTTGGATTTTGTATTACACGCGGTAATAAATTTGTTTGATGTGGTTGGTTTACGAAGACTTGGTTTCGGCAGATTCCTTGTCTTAGGATATCTGAGAACTTTAACTATGGATGAATTTGCGGCTTATTTGAGCAACGCATTTGTTTTTTATTCTTTGCATTTGTTGATATTTTCGCAAAGTTTTTTGCATAGTTCAACGAATTTTAGGCATCCTTTATACAAAGCAGGGTATCCGTAGTTTTTACAGTTCACGCAGTGCACTTTGTCTTTGTTTACCGTGTCTTCCTTTTTGATTTTGCACTCGCTTGGTCCATGCGATTCTATTCAGTTCACATTTGTGACATTGCGTTATGTCATTTTTCCTGACTTTTTCCCATTTTACCCTAAAGTGATTTAGACGGTTCATTTTTAGTAGGTTACTAATATTGCTTTGTGGGGATACTTGGATCATGTAAATTGGGAGCAGTACATTGTTCTCTATTGATATTTTTGTTGAGAAGCGCCAAACTTTTGTCAATTGGACGTCGGACACCTATATTGCTTGCAACTCTGCGTGTATCTCTGTCTCGGAGAAGTTATTTTTTTGGACCGTGACCGCTTTAGTGAGACCGTGTGGTACGTACTTCTCCGATATTGGTGTATATGCGTAAAAGGCTGTCTTAACTGCAATTAGGATTTCTTTCGCTTTGTTAAAGTCTGGTATACTTCGTGGGAATAGCGCGTGTTTATCTGCGTGTATTCGTTTAATGTGGAATGACTTTGTGTTTGGAGTCTCTTCAACGAGTTTTACTGCGTTCTTCGAATCTTGGTAGGTAATGTATATTAGGAGCGGTTTGTCTCCATTTGAGGGGGCTGTGGTGTCAGCGGATTCTTCCTTGGAGAAGCTGGTGGTCTGTCTGGAATGTCTGGTTTTTCCGTATCCAGGTTGCTGGAGGTATGGGCCCCCTGCGTTATCCATTTCGCTGGGCTGTACCTGCGACGTTGCGGGTTTCATTGATGATGGTATACCTCTCGGTCCGTTGTTTACTCTCTTTCAAACTTGTGATTTCCCGTCCTGAGAGGCCGTATGCCTACTTGTTTTCTTCCGTAGGTTTTCGTTCTTTTTCCTTATTATTGTGGATTATTTTATTGTTATTATTTGAGGCTGTTGCTGTGTCCGAGATAAGCTGGGCTCTTGTAATTGCAATACGCTGAACCTATTTTTCGTTCGTATTGCTGATAATGGGGAGCTATCTGCTGAATTTATGGTTTCGTTTTTTTCGCGGTCCGCGCCTCCTGTTGTGTTTCCTTCTTTGCTTACACTTTCCTGGCTACTTCTGCCCTTTTATTCCTGTTCACCAAGTTTGGCGGACGGTTGAGTTTCCGCGTTCTTTGGGCGCCACAGCTTGTGTTGCCAAGAAAGTTCTTGATCCATTTTTGCTGTATTAAGTATTAACTTATTATAAATAATTAACCATGTCACTGAGCCACGCCAGAGAAAATTACTGAAAATTCTCAATGCAAGAATTGATCGTAAATTAATAATAAATAAAAAAAAATTTTTGCTGTATTTTTCTTTTGGTTGCTTCTTTCATTCTATCTTCTTTCCTTCTCTTATTTTCTTGGTTGTTTTTATAGTGAGCATTATTTATCACTTTCCGTTGTTGAATATCACTGTATAAATTGGCAAACTCACTAATAAGTCTTACGCCTGGTGTCTTTGACCAGTGAGGCCCGACCTGCTGGGGGGTTCACAGCACTCTGACGAGAAACAATGCATTCAGCACAGTATGAGCGTTAGTTGAAGTAATCAATTTTGTTATTTAATATTACTGAATAAAAAATATTTACGACGTACAATTATGTAGGAGGATGAAAAAGTTATGTAAAATCTTTCCCGGCTTCGTTTTCAAGAAAATAGACTGTGAAGTTAAGTAGGGGCAATTTCATAATTGATTTTCGCGAAAACAAAGCGAAAAATGTCATTTTACATTTTCGACTTCATTTTCGTCATTTCGCAGGGAATCATCGTACTTCCTGTATTTTTCCATTCTTTCAAACGACATACGTATGTGTAATACTTGTACATTCTCCAATTCCGAATATTGCATACATGTAGCATTATCGGAAAATATATAAGTAAGCGTGTATGCGAGAATGATACAACGTATGGTGACAATCGTTTAATGCTAAGAAGATATTTTCCTGTTCTATATCATAGCATAGCTTATTAACACTTAGCCAACCGCACGCGCCAGAGCGAGCTATACTATCTCTGACCATCGCGCCCGCACAAGACAACCTATACGCTGTCCACCGTGCATTTTTCTGAGTAAGGAGGACTATTATTCACTAATACTTGAAAAACAAAGGAGTCCAAAAATTATTCAAGTGGTCAATTAGATTTTACGGTTGTTTAACGATTTCACATATTGTTTATGCAAAACATCAAATTAAAAGTATATATTAAAAGCATAAAAAGATATAGGCAAAATTAAAAACATTAAAGATGACTAAAGATAAATGACACGACTTGAACGTGAAGTTAAAAATTCATAATGCATTTTAATATTTTTTTACAATGTGGTATCGTTCGATTATGACTTTATTTAGTCATAATTGATAGTATAACTTTTTAATTAATTTTAAGACTACTAAATTGGTGTACTTTAATTAATTGTACTTAAATTAATTAGGGACAATTCCAGGTAAACAATAACTGATAATAACAACAACAAAAAAGAAAACGCGTTGGTAAAGTAAAAAAGGGAGATCTATCCGTTCGGTTGGCTAAGTGTTAAGAAAAGTAAAAAAAAAGCCAACACCACACGGAGTTCCCAAGCGGTCACCCATCTAAGTACTAACCGTGCCCAGCGCTGCTTGACTTTCGTGATCGGACGAGAACGAGTACTTTCAACGCGGTATGAGCGTTGGCTGAAGTAATAAGTTTTGTTATTTCATGTTATCGAATAGACAAAATATTTCAGAAAACATACATGTATGTATGAAGATAAATAAAATTCATTCAGATATATAAAATTTTTCCTGGCTTTGTTTCCCAGACAATGGATTGTGAAGTTCCGCCATGTTGGTACGCGTATACTTAACAAGTAGCGAGTCAAGTAGACGGAACTTCATAATTGATTTCCTAGAAAACCAACTCTTGTGTCAAAACTTGTCACTTCATCCTCGACTTATTTTTGTATAGGAAATCAGGTCCTTTCGTCTTGCACCTTCATAATACTCTACTTTCTCGCCTACTTCAATTTTGAAACTATTTAGTTTCACTGGATTACGTATAACTACCAACAGTAAAATACTGACATTCACGGACGATACTGCTGTTGTGACAACGACCATACCCAACTCCACGTCATTTCATACTATCTGACAGCGGATCGTTAGGTTTTGACTTGACCTTTGCACATGGCCCAACATCACATTTTCCCCATTACGTAGGGCAATTAGGATCTGCCCCTTGCCCCTCAACACCGACAAACGCAACCTATAAAAACTGCAAGCATTCGACAAAGAGTCTTTTTTAGTCTTGAGTCTAGTCTTGTGTACAATTTGGCCGTGATATGAACTTTATTGTAATATTATACTTAATCATTTTCGTTTTCATAAAAACACGGTCAAGTTAAGTTACTCCTTTTTTTATCATAAATTTTACGTGACACTGTACTAGTCAGGTGACACTGTAGAAGGGCTTCTTTGGTCTCTATTATAGTAACGCGGATATATCGTCGACATACAGACAATGTTGGCGATAAAGCAGAAATGTCGACAAGCTGAAAGGGTCGGAAAACTTGAATAGGGCTTAGCGGCACTCGACAACAAAACTTTTCAACGGTATCACCGAAGCGCAAGTGCAGACTGGCCTAATGAGCCATCGATATCCGTACGGTCCTTCCGCCGAATATTTGGAAGAAGGCGTAGGTGGCAACGGTGGCGGAGGCGTAACGAACGCGTGCATAGTAGGGATATTGACGGATGACAAAAAGAAACAAATCGAATCAAAAAAACAGTTAAGTTGTAACCGAGAGGAGAGAATCATCAGTTGGAATCAAGAGGTGTACGTAACTCTGCCACCATATCTAAAGTCTGAATTTTTCTTACCTTGCTCGTGAAACTTTTAAACCTAAGCGAAATCATTCGAACGACGCGAGGAAACGTACAGTGATTTCTTAATTTCATTACTCCCCGTGTCATCGACGTAACACAAGCACTCTATAATCCACAAACAGCAGTCATATTACTACCAGAGTGTATCAGAAAAATAGAAAAATGACTGCAAGATAAAAGCAAACCCCGGTCAATTTAACCACATTACATTTACAAGACGAAAAAGGAAACCACTTAATATTCAATTGAATTGCACGCACATAACACAAACAAAACATGTTCAATACTAAGACACCACTTAGACTCATAACTTACATGGAAGCAACATACTAAATCAATTGTAGACAAAACACGAATAAAAAGGAAACAGATGTACTGGCTAACTAGTCGAAATTCTAAACTCAGCATAGAAAATAAATTGAAAATATCCAAAACGATAATAAAACCAATTTGGACGTACGGAATACTACTATGGGGGACAGCAACAATGAGCCACATAAATAAATTAGAGTGGCTACAATCGACAATACTCTGAACAATAGTCAACGCCCCATGGAATATCAGAAACGGGGATATACGCAAAGACCTAAAAATACTAATGGTCAAAGGAGAAATTGGCGGATACACAAAAAAATACAAGGAAAGAACGGCAATACATCCAAACCAGCTAGCTACTGAAGCGAGCAAAACCCATATAAAAAGGAGACTGAAAACAAAACATCCCACTGACCTCGGTAAAGAAATAAAGTAAACAAATTGGAAGATGGTATCCTGCTGGGGGTAGCCACCCACGTGTTATTTAGCAATGAAATTAGAAAAATGTAACAAAAGTCCAGCGGGACAAATTGTAAAGTACAAATTAAATAAAAAAAAGAAATGAATTGCATGTTTGCCCATAATTGAGTAATCCAAGTGATGAAAACTTTGAATAATACTTGTTACTTGCGAATAGCCATACTTAACCCTGCTGCGGTCTTCCATTCAACTAAATTATTCGCTAAGAGTTTGAAGAAGAAAGTTACCTTTGCATATAAAGATTCGTTTTTGTTTATTTTATCTTTTAACTAAGGACCGGGGAAATGTAGTAGTACGTTACTATATCCTTCATAATAACTTTCATTGCAAAGAACCGGTACATTCTATTATCGCAAACAAAATTTTAGCATTAGTGAAATTTTTACGAACTCTTCTTTTCTCTTGTTTCTCTTTCCGATGTATTTATAACACTGCTATTTCTTTTGCAGCTTTCCTACGCGGGTAATATTACCGTCTTATAATATAATTTTGTATCAGTGCGTTCCTTAAATTTTCTATGATCGCACGTCTTTTTCTTAAATATGTCGGTTTCAACAGTCGGATAAAATTTTGCTCTATACGTTTAAAGAATACAGAAGTTCTTAGAGAAAGAAAGGAGAGCAGTAAGAACAGAGAGACCCAGAGACCGCAGCAGGGTTAAAAAGAACATGAATTTAATTTGTATATACTTTGGATTCTTGCATCCTGATATTAATCACTTGCTTAATCTATTTTCATTGTTAAGAAACATTTTAAACGATATTTACAATACAAAGATAAAATACATTATTTTATATACTACATTTTTATATTGTACTTTTTTCACTGCGCAATTTTTACTTTACCTTTTTTCGAATCGAAGTTATACAGATACAAATGAAATGTGATTGTTCGTCATTATGTATCGTATTAATTTTACCTTTGACTGCGTTGGATACGAGAATTTCGTTTCTCCATTAAGGGACATGCTTATCGATGTTAATGTCTCCATTGACAGACAAACTGGTCTTATCAGATGATTTGTTCTTTCTGTCCAGATAAAGAGATGCGTCGACCTTGTATGACGCGGTCTGTTTGGTCTTAGGTAGATCGTACGTGAAAATGGCAGCAATTTCACGTGAAAGCAAAGATACAATGGAAGCTGTAATCATAAATATTAATAATACATTAGTTCCATTAACGTTTGAAATTATTTCAACAATTGTTCCTCGTTTTTACCAGCTTCTTTAGGATGAATGTATAATTGATAAGTGTATTCGGTCTTGTCCTTTGAAGAATGGAGATAGAGATTCGTTTTGTGGTCGAATATCGGGTTTTTCAACTCTGTCCTGGTCTTCAGACCAAATTCTACGGGCACGCTGAACTTCTTCAGATCGACTTCTACCGTTACTTGATGTTTTAGTAATTTTTTCTCTGAAAAATAAAGCATTCGAAGTTTCATTGAAAATCTCATTGAAAATTCTTATACGTTGCGATACGCTTTTAACTAAATTAGTAATTGCAATAAGTATTATTAGATCAATAGTTAAAATAAATAAAAATAAATCATGAAATTATTCTAGACATTTTGAATTGATTTTTTACAGCATTTTCTGCCGCTAATTTTTTCAACGAAACCTAAGATTGACCTAAGTTGAGCATTTCTTTTAACTCGTTTTCTAACAATTTTGAGAATTCTTTTTCTCATTGCAATAGTCATTCCAATTTGATTGCTTGAACTCGAACGATTCTAAATCGGATAACTCGACTTGTTGACACGAACCTAAACTTGAAGTCGAATCGATACGATCTGAAGTGAAGTAACCTGTCTGTTTCGACCGTTCGCGGAGAGACGCGATCGCGAGATAGCACGTCAACGAGAATTGTAAGTTCCCGTTACGATTAAATAATCGACGCCACGAACTGATCGATCCCCTTATTTCTACTATAATAATAAGGGTGGTTCAAATGAGTTTGCACTGATTTAACACATATAAATTAATGCTTATTCCAACAACTTATTAACTAGAGAGATATAAATTGATAAAGTATAATTGAGTTTCGATTGATAGCCAAAGTTACAATGATGTAGTAGATGATGACGGTTTGAATTCTCAAATGGTTCCGATCGCCTTTCGATCTTTTTTGTCTTTTCTAGGAGACGACCCCCACTACGCTCGGATCACGCCACATTCTTTGCGCGAGGTATAATAACGGTCACGAATCGACGTTTCTGGAACTCGCTTTACTTAATGAACTATGCGCTTGCCGCTACATTGTATATTTTGTCGGGCAGATGAGACGGTCCGTCTGCGAAACTGTAGTGCCACGAGCAACGGTTAGGAATACGGCCTATGGCAAGCCTCATGACGTAACACTGCTTAATCTGAACGTCGTTTAAGACTGTGGAAACATTACTCACGTTCAACGTTCATAATCGACTGAAGTCTGAACTGAGCGCGATCCTTGTTCCGCTCGCAGCAGCTATTGAACACGTGCAGCTCTTTGTTCGATAGTTTAGTTCACCCACGATGACGGATGACTCGAAATTCACGTTCAACACTATTGCCATGCCAACTTCTCCATCTTTTTCTTGACTCAATTGTTGACGAGTATATTTGGAGGAGGAGCTCCTTGTATCATCGCCGACCTTCATGCTTCCATTACCCTCTACTACGATCTTTCCATCCTCATCGCGACGTTTGTAGTTTGTGCTGGATATATAATACAACATGTATCTATATTTACATCCTGATTGGGTACATTGTATTAAATTGATAAATAAACTACGGATTTTCTTCTTATGCATTTATGGAAAATTTTAGTATACATATATAAAATGGCCAATTTTTAGAGAATTGTATTTCACCGACGTCCAAAATACAGACGCATTTATATATGTAAAAATAAAATTCCATACGTATTCTATACGTGCAATGTAGGGAAGCATAGAGTAAATATATATTTACATTCTGTTCTTTCAATTCCATTCATAAAAATATGGCAAACGAATGAGAAAATATAGGAATTAAAACACGTAATTATATTTATTAAGCGGAATAAGTATCTATTTGATTACGTTCCATTTCGTTAATTACGTTGGGAAAAATATAAATTTGTATAAATATCCACAGTTTATTCATAAAGATCATAAAAAAATTTGAGAGGAATACCTTCCAGTTGCGATGTTCTTGCCATCGCTGGTCACAGACATGGTGATGAGTTTGCCGTTCTTTGGTGTTGGATTGTTGGCGATTTCAGCATGGATCTTACGGTGTTTGATTTTGTCGCTATCAAAGTTCGCGTTAATCACGAAATTTTCGATGCTTTCGAGATTCACGTGCGCATCAGCCTTCGCGAATACTTTAGGAGTGTTCACTATCCATTCACCTGTGACATGATACAAAAATTTGGCCATTTGTAATTAATTGAAACAAAAATTCTCAATTTTAAAACAACGTATAAAATGATCTACAAAAAGATAAAAATATTTATCCGAAAGAAAAAAGACGTAAAAAATTAAAATTGCGCACTTTATACATATATCAGAGACTAATAATATTATCTTTCTTCCATTTTAGATTTAAATTAAAAGTATTGATTACATTCTTGTAATTGTTAACCAATTCTTCAGCAAATTTTATCAGTTAATTGTTCTAACAAAATTACAATACTAAATGCTATAAATAGTGGAGTGAGAAATTGTAAAACAAAATTGAAGTGATCCTTCTAGAAGAATACCATCGATATATCGATGCTCGAGTCACCTTTGTATTCCTTCTCATTGAGCTTTTAGAATTTGGAGAATATCTCGGTTTTTCCATTCGTATGTCACGTAAAATTAACACTTAGATTTTAAAGATAAGAAGGTTGAGCCGTAACACAACTACTATCTTTATTTTCTAACGAACTTTATTGAGTAACACAGCACAGTTTACAAGAAGCGTGACTGATCAGAGAGATGTTGACTGTTGGCAGGTTGTAGTTTCAGTACTGAGGTGTTCTCGTGTCATTACGGAGGAAAGCTCGCTGTGGGTGCCCTTTTGAATTAACAACGCGGATTCGCTGTTCGCACTTTTCGTTAGGAAACGTGAGGGTAACGATCCACGATGCCAATTGGTTATAGTACACGTTAATAAATGAAGATAGGAGAAGGAAGCCATCTACCAAAGTGGCTAGTAGGTGATATTGTTTACGGGAAAAGCAGATTTTTCGTTAGTCAAATATTGGGTTTTTCCCATTAGGTAACTACCTGCTTTCCCCGTAATTTGTAAGGGCGTATAGTAACCTAAGGACTGTTCCAAGGACCATCTATAAACCGAAAACACTTGCAGAATCAATAAACTAAAAGTTTAAGTTTATGCTGGGTCCTTGAAGTAATTGAGTAAAGTATCTTGCTAGTAAATTTATCAAATTTTGTCTAGTTTTCTATATTAGCTTTATTTTCCAAACATTAGTCAGATTTTTTCATTTTGAGGTCTGTTTTGTGTGACCAAGTAATTCTTTCTTATTTTCTAGTCCACTATATTAGAAGATGTGAATAGCACAAAAGGATTTTTTTATTTACGTCTCTTACACATATATTTCTCATATATTTTATCCCATCCTGATAAATATTCTTTTCGTATTTCATATGACATATAACGATTCGAGGATCACGAGAAGGTTAAAGAATCAAAGGCAAAATAAAAAAATATTTTTAAATATTTAATATTTTAAGTATTTAAAATATTTTTCCTATAAATTTAACCCAGCGTTGCTCACGCACAGTTAACATATTCGCAAGGAAAATTCAGAAATTGAAATAACTTTTAATTATATAAATATCTAACTCATCGGTTTCATCAGTCTCTGTAAAATATTATTTCGAATGAATTTTACAGTCTCTCACACCAGAAGTGACAAGTTTAACCGTAATTAAAAAAGTATTGTAATCAATATTGAAGTAGTCGAGTAATAATAATCTTTTAATGTTTCGAAAATCATATAGAGTGAATAGAAAAATAATTATTTGCTGATGATATTGACATAATTTAACCGTTTGAGCCCCAGGGGTCTTTGAAAAACCAGGGTCGGAAAGTTCCGAGCGACACGATAGCCTCTTAATCGATTGCGAAGAGAAACAAGCGGCACAATAGCGCTGGTCATATTTATTACATTTATGAAATGCATCTACGTAATATCGGGAATATATTATAATTATATTCCTATGATTTTATGATGATTTGTTTGCAATGAATGGATTGTACAGATGTTGATTAAACAGAAGAACGATGGTTGTTTAACGTGAACTAATCACAATAACGTACTATAATCTAGACAACTCTGTTGAGAATTTTGGATCTTTGAAGCCGAAATAATGTTATGGGAACACAAAATTTACACTTTTAATTAATGTTTGAATAATTATACATTTATTTAATGGACGATTTCTATTATATTTATCGATACATATCTGCACGCGTCTCAGCACTTTCTTCTTTACCCGACTGTTAACTGATGACCTTTCCAGATGCTTCTAACGATCGGACTGTTTACAGCCATCTGTTTTTGAGACGCTGCGTACACAAATACTCTCACACACTAATACTCGCATACAAGTATTCTTACTACACGTTTAACCCAGTCCAGCACAGAAAATTATACATATCTCAACAAACTCAATAGTTAGTTTGCAACTCTCGTCACAACGGATTCAACGCTGTCTCTCTCCGCGGACCACATTCTCTCTACAACGCAACTTGCACTCTCTGACTTCTCCATTCACACTCTCAGGCTTCTCCATTGACATTTACTGTTCTAGCATCCCTTTGTCTTTTCTTAGGCCCACCACGCACGTGTTCCGCAACCGCTCGTGGCCAGGGTCACGAAGGCCTTTTCTACGAAACTATTCAATTGAAAATTCGACGACACATTGATGAGTCCGACGGTGCCTCGGCTCTCTTTTTCCACGATACTACATACGATACTATATAAAATAACAAATGATAGAAATATATAAAATTCTTAAAAATTTAAACTATCAAATATTTAAGTTATAACTGGTGTTGTAGAACTCCTAACCAGTTCGTAGAGTCTTAACTATGAAAGATGAATAATAAATAAATAAATAGATTAATCACAAATAGTTTACTTCTTAATGTAAATATGTTTTGGCAATAAGTATGTGATTGTGAAAGTCCAAAATTTTTAAAAATCTTTAGATCCCAACAAAATTAAAAATTTCTTTCAGATTCCAAAAAGCAATTCCTTAATTGTTCGATGATTGATAATTGTTCTATTACTGTTTACGTGTACGTAAATTCATTTTTTTAATATGAAGATCAAGATTATGATGCATTAATTGTCATTTAAAGAAACAATATTGGAAGCTGTAACATGTTATTTTAATTTTCGATGTTTAATGTTTAAAATATTCGGGTTTTTAAAAAATAGCAAATGTTTCAGCAAAGAAATAATAATACGATAATGACCAGATTCATCAGAATCGCAAATAAATGCATAGATGAATTCAAGAAATTAATTGAGACTGACGTGTATCTTAAAGTAGTCTGTTATTTAAATTTATCTTGCTCTTGTTCCAGATTATTATATCTCAGTTAGATTTATTAAATTATTTAGTATCATTGAGCACCTTATCCCCTCATTTTAAGCAAATTACAATACTAATAAAACATTTTCAAAAAATAATGTCTTATACCTGACCAGCCTTAAACAAATCGTTAATTATTTATCTTGCTAAATTATATTTGAGATATTAATAATTTCGTTATGTATAACTTTTTTATTTGCAAGTATTAATATACGCAAATACATCTATCCAAAATAGAATCCAAGATATTTGGAGCGTTAGTAATTTCATTATTTATCATATATTCAACGATAAGAGACATAGCAAACTTCAAAGTTTGAACCACTATTTATATTAAATACTTAATTGATTTAGTAAATTTACACAAGGCTGTATGAACATTAATCGATAGGTAAGCGAATTAAGAGTGGTGTTAGCATCCCAAGAAATCGAATTGAAAAAGAAGAATGAAATTGCAGATAAAATTCTAGAAAAGTAAAAGTCTAGAAAACTAAAGCCGAAGGGGAAAAAGCTATTGGTATTGTTTCGCTTCTTAAATCCGATCAAGCGTCCCAAATTATTTTTATTTGTTTTCTGATAATAAGTATTAGTTAAAAAATTATTAGTATAATTCTTAGAAGACTATTGACATTGTAGCGGCACTAGACAGGTAAGGTTTCTGTCCCGTGGCTCGCTACACAAAGACGCTATTTCTTCGGACAAGATGATTGCCAGATGTCGATATATTCTTACACAATATTTTCAGCTCATTGAAATACTTCAACGCTTCCAATCGAAAACGTTAAGATCCCTAATAAATGCACCCTGGTATGTCATCAACAAAGTAATACATTGTGACCTCAATATACCCACAGTCAAAGAAGAAATAACTAAATATAGCAACAGATATAGCAAAAGATTCAACAAACATCGGAACCATCTAATTACTAAATTACTTAACACGTCGGACCAGATCCGCAGACTAAAAAAATACTACCCGTTAGACCTAAGCATAAGATTTAGATATTTGTATTAAGTAATAATTACTTATTTATAATACTTATCTATAATAAGTATTAACTTATTATAAATAATTAGCCATGCCACTGCGCCACGCCAGAGAAAATTATTGAAAATTCTCAATGCGAGAATTGATCGTAAATTAATAATAAATAAAAAAAAAATATTTTCAGCTGGCCTAAGGACCCGCTATAAATCTTAGGATTTATTTAGCCAAGGTCCTCCGAAAGGGACAAATAGTCTTTGTCTTAACAGTCCCTATATCTGTCACCCACTACCAGAAGATACTGGAAATCTGCTTTTCTCACGTACGATGCTTCCTGCTAGCAACTTTCTCTGAAGGGCGGTTAGCATACTTTTCCAACCACCAACAGAAAATTAGCCAATTAACAGCGACGTCATCGACGACAAAAAATCATTTTCTCTAAATTAAACAATAAAAAATCATCCGGGTTCGACGACATCTCGAACATTTTGCACAAACGCTTACCCAACAAAATAAAATGATACTACACAGTGCTCTTTAATAATTTTAACAGTCACCACAAAAGAAAAAAATGAAGACCGCTTCTCACCCTCAAACCTGTGATATATAAGTCTCCTAGCTAACATAACCAAAATATTCGAAACAGTCAAAAATAACCCCCTAGTCTCCTTTTGCACAAAAAATAACGTAATCCTAAAAAATCAATTCGGCTTCCTTAACAATCAATTTTTAATAATCTATATTGTAAGCATCAAGAAATTGCAATGTTTTAATATTACGCGACCATTGACATACATTATATCATTCTCATTTTGGCACACACTAATGTTTCTTTAAATATTCTATTTTCTTTTTTTTTTTGGACTATCAAAAACAGATAAGAAAAGTACATGTTTCAGCCAACGCTCATACCGCGCTGAGTGCACTCGTTCTCGTCCGATCACGAAAGTTAAGCAGCGCCGGGCACGGATAGTACTTGGATGGGTGACCGCCTGGGAACTCCGTGTGGTGTTGGCTTTTTTATTTTTCCAATATCTTTTACTTTTCTTTACATCGAGGAAAAGACATGTTTTAGTATTACACAATTATTACCATGCATTATATCAAATATCTCATAGGCGTACAAATAAATTATTGCATGTTTTAAAACTAAAAGAAGTCACGTTTCTAGACATGTAGAAATTTTCTGATAACAGATTGATATCGTTAAAATGTTATTCTATAGTTTCGACTTTAAGTACACAGGGAATCACCATTTGGCTCATACCACCGTATAGGGTACCTAAGTGCTAGCTCATTCAATCGATTGTCGTTTCAAGTGCATGCGTACTCGACGAAACTACAAGGTTAATTTTTTGGCAAACGTAAAACACATGAAAACAAAAAACATCTAAACAAGCTCGCAAAGGAAATGAAGGATAAAATAAAAGATCATAATAATAACAAATACTCAAAATTCATAGGAGCACTCTCTGCGTACGGAAATACCAACTACTCTCTATGGAAAGCGACGAACAAAATAAAGAAGCCAATAAAACTAATCCCAGCAATCAGAAAAGCAGACAACAGATGGGCTAGAAGCAACGAAGTGCAAACTGCAGAATTCTCCAACCACCTTTGTAACACATTTACTCCATATAATATTAACAACATTAAAACCAAATGTTATTCAGACGGAGATGCGCAAACTAACTAGTACTTCAACTAACAAGCCATACCTAATACAACAGGACAAGAAATTAGAATCATAATCGAGAAAACAAAATACAATAGAGCACCAGGAATCGACCTAATCAATGGTAAAATCTTGAAAAACCTTCCCCCACACAATAATATTCAATGCAATTTAATCACAATAATATTCAATGCAATTTTAAGAATCCAATACTTTCCTAATTTATGGAAGTTAGCACAGACTATAATGTTACCTGAGCCAGGTAAACACCCATACTAAACTGCATCTTACAGACCAACATTATTACTTCCTGTGTTTTCCAAAATATTAGAGAAAACAATATACGCCCGCCTAAAACCAATAATAGAAAAAGAAAAATTAATACCAGATCTCCAATTTGGATTCAGAAACAAACACTCCACGATAAAGCAAATGCACAGGTTCGTTAACGAAATTTTACTAGCAATAGAAAAGAAACAATACTGTACAGCCCCCTTCATGCGCATTGCGAAAGCATTTGACAAAGTGAAACATGAAAGCCTCTTACAAACAATCAAAAAGCACTTCGCGGAAAAAATCTACCACTTGCTCAAATCATACCTAAGCAACAGAACCTTTGTAATAAAAGTAAAGGATGTATATTCTGAAGTAAAAGACAACAAGGCAAGGGTACCGCAAGGAACCCCTTGGTCTTAGGACCAATATTATAAACACTACACGCGGCCGATATACCAACTATCGACAGCAAAATACTCACATTCGCGGACGATACAGCTGTAATCAGGCACACTCATCCAGAGACAGCAGTCACATCACTACAAGAGCATATCACAAAAATAGAAAAATGGCTACATGATAAACAAATAAAAGCAAACCAGTAAATGCAACCATATTACATTTGCAAAGACGGAAACCACCTAATATCCAATTGAATGGCACGCACATAACACAAACAAAACAAGTTAAATACTAAGACACCATTTAGACACATAACTTACATGGAAGTAACACACTAAATCAATTGCAGACAAAACACGAATAAAAAGGAAACAGATATACTGGCTACGCACAAAGGATATAACCTAACGAACACAAAGATGGTACCCCGCTGGGGGTAACCATCCACATGCTATGTATATTTAAGCTATAATATTTTACCAGATGTCCTACTGAACAAATTGTAAAATTTAAATAAATATTTAAAAATGAGATATACTGGCTAACTAGTCGAAATTTTAAACTCAGCATAGAAAATAAATTGAAAATATCCAAAACGATAAAAAAAACAATTTGGACGTACGGAATACTACTATGGGGGACAATTGCAATGAGTCAGGTAAACAAACCAGAGTCGCTTCTAGAAAATACTCAGAACAGCAGTCAACGCCTCATGGAATATCAGAAACGAGGATATACGCAAAGACGTAAAAGTACCAATGGTCAGAGAAGAAATCGGCAAGTACTCCAAAAAAGAAGAAAAAAAAATACAAGGAAAGATCGACAATACATCCAATCCAGCTAGCTGCTGAAGCGAGCAAAACCCATATAAAAGGGGGACTGAAAACAAAACATCCCACTGACCTCGGTAAAGAAATAAAGTAAACAAATTGGAAGATGGTATCCTTCTGGGGGTAGCCACCCACGTGTTATTTAGCAATGAAATTAGAAAAATGTAACAAAAGTCCAGCGGGACAAATTGTAAAGTACAAATTAAATAAAAAAAAAGAAATGAATTACATGTTTGCCCATAATTGAGTAATCCAAATGATGAAAACTTTGAATAATACTTGTTACTTGCGAATAGCCATACTTAACCCTGCTGCGGTCTTCCATTCAACTAAATTATTCGCTAAGAGTTTGAAGAAGAAAGTTACCTTTGCATATAAAGATTCGTTTTTGTTTATTTTATCTTTTAACTAAGGACCGGGGAAATGTAGTAGTACGTTACTATATCCTTCATAATAACTTTCATTGCAAAGAACCGGTACATTCTATTATCGCAAACAAAATTTTAGCATTAGTGAAATTTTTACGAACTCTTCTTTTCTCTTGTTTCTCTTTCCGATGTATTTATAACACTGCTATTTCTTTTGCAGCTTTCCTACGCGGGTAATATTACCGCCTTATAATATAATTTTGTATCAGTGCGTTCCTTAAATTTTCTATGATCGCACGTCTTTTTCTTAAATATGTCGGTTTCAACAGTCGGATAAAATTTTGCGCTATACGTTTAAAGAATACAGAAGTTCTTAGAGAAACAAAGGAGAGCAGTAAGAACAGAGAGACCCGGAGACCGCAGCAGGGTTAAAAAGAACATGAATTTAATTTGTAAATACGTTGGATTCTTGCGTCCTGATATTAACCGTCTGCTTAATCTATTTTCATTGTTAAGAAACATTTTAAACACTATTTACAATACAAAGATAAAATACTTTATTTTATATACCACATTGTGAAAATAAAGATAGTTTAATTTTTATTGCATATTTAAAATATTTTATTCGTACTGTAGATCAATTACTTAAAATAGTATTTAAAATATTTTTCCTATAAATTTGACCCAGCGCTGCTCAAGCACAGTTAACACATTCGCAAAGAAAATTCAGAAATTGAAATAACCTTTAATTATATAAATATCTAACTCATCGGTTTCATCAGTCTCTGTAAAATACTATTTCGAATCAATTTTACAGTCTCTCACACCAGAAGTGACAAGTTTAACCGTAATTAAAAAAGTATCGTAATCAATATTGAAGTAGTCGAGTAATAATAATCTTTTAATGTTTCGAAAATCATATAAAGTAGAAAAATAATTATTTGTTGATAATATTGACATAATTTAACCGTTTGGGCCCCAGGGGTCTTTGAAAAACAAGGGTCGGAAAGTCTCGAACGGCACGATAGCCTCTTAACACGTTGACTGCCACGACACCCGTATTCGGGTGTCAGCAAAGTTTCTGGTCAGGCCACGTAACCCATATTCGGGTGCCGCTTATGACTACTTGCAAAGGATCATCGTAGGTGTTTGAAAAGATATTTCATAATAATAAAACTTGAATTGTTATAAAAGTAATACGAAAATGGTTTATTAAAAAAATTATTTAGCATGTAAAACTTTGAAGCATTCTATACATAGCTGAGGTTGGTCGGGACAATTTGGTCAATAAGTTGTTTTCTTCAAATTCTTTTGTGCCTTTTTTCGGTCCATTCGACGTCTTTTATTTGCATAACATAGTGTGCATGCGTGTCTAATGCTTCTTCCGGAATCATAAGCCTCGTAAAAGCTTTCTTTTTCACTGCTATCTGACTCACTAAGAAATAAGTTTTCAATTTTTCTTTTCGACATTGTAACGAATTAGGGCAGAGATTTTAAGTTACACCGTTCGTTGCTCGGCCAAGATTCAAACTGATTTTTTAGAAAGTGGAGAAATGAGAAACAAATTCGAAGGAATTGAAACAAAAGAAACGAGAGGTAAGACCACCAGTTGAGCGACTCGCATTATGAAAATATGGATGGGAGCACCGAGCAGAAAACGCTTGGTACTGCTGCACGCGTGGCCTGACGGAAATTTTTTTGAAAACACGCCTGGCAGTCAACGTGTTAATCGATTGCACAATAGCGCTCATCATATTTATTATTTTTATAAAATGCATCTATATTTTTATATATGCGTACTATTAGTTTATACATATTTCAAGTTTTGTTCAATAAAAATTATTAAGATAACAATGAAATACAAAATACCGTCAGTCGTTCGTAGCGATCAAATATATTGGGACCTTTCGACACAAAATCTAAACAGCGCGATCACGCTGCTTGGTACTCAAACGGTTAAAGAAACGATACGTCTAACATGCACGTGTGTCTGATATCGACGATACCACGCTCTGTAACTTGTTCTCCGTCGAATTAATCTTGGGTAACAGATTTACGAGGGAGAGTAACGACTCAATGCGCGAAGAACAATTGACGAAGTTAAAACTTGAAAAAAAATATCGAAGAACGAACGACGAGAAAGTTTCAAATTGTCTTCGACGATTAAGTCGAAATTCACAAATACTTACTGCGGACGAAATGCGACTGAATTATCGTACGCCGATACGAATGATTAACGATACACGCGTGTCGATGCTGCTCGCATTTGAAAGATCCGCACGAGACGGTTTACTAATCTCTCGATCACCAAAATGATACTTACCTTCACGTACGTTTGGAGATACTGTTCACAACTGAAGATTTCGTACAGGACTGTTCACTGATCGTTACGTCTGTCTCCACCAACGCTTGCAGCCATGTCCACGAATGCTTAAAGATATTGACGCACCGAAGAAACCAGCTCAGAAAAGTATCAATTGATCGTTACGACCGACGAAACGATTTCACCTGCATGAGCGCTTGAACAGCGCTGAGAGATTGAAACTCTCTGCTGCATGTCCACGGTTGAACTACTCGAACGAAACTGCCGATACCGTTGTTAGACTCGAGCGAGCCCAACACGCATCCTGTTAGACTCCACCAAGGCTCAAAACGGAGGACCTCAAATACGCACGCTGATTGGTTTTTAAAAAAATCGCCAAACGGCATATTCGCCCGCAAGATGGCGCTTACTGCGTGAGCACGCTCCAAGTGTGGGGGATCCTTCGTGGGAAGAGCGTGAACGATATCTGAATGAATGCGAGGCTTCGATGAATTGGGTAAGGGTGGCTTTTGACCGCTCGGACCGTTGAAATCCGTCAATTATCCTTACGAGAAACTCATAGCATAGGAAATTAGAAATACTGCTACGAATGTTGAAGGGAATCGTTTTAGCTATTGGAGTACCCTTCTAAAATAACGCCTTGACTGCGAAAGCGAGCTACTACGAGCTACAACGAGACAAAAGCTACATACTATCCAAAATAAACAATTTAAAATACAACTATTCTTACGATAAAAGAGCAGATAGGCAAAATAAAAATATATATCTAAAAAGACTCAGCTAGCATGTTCCCACAGACAAATCAAATTTTTAGATTAAAAGAACCTAACTCTATCCCTTCTTTCAAACTGCCTCCAAAGAAAGCTCCCCTCCTCCAAGATGCAGGTATAGAGATACGGAACATCAATAAAGATATGGAGTCTAGTTACTTCATAACATGTAAAACAACGGAAAAACTATACGTTATTGGCACTCACTTTTGCAAAACACACGCACATACAACGAACACATGGGTCGAGGACAATTAAACAGAATTATTATCTCCGAAACAAATAAACTGAAAAATAAGATAGAGAGACACATATCGCTAAATAAGACAGTCTTCATATTCTTTAATGAAAACATCTCGGACAATCCCAAACAACCAGACACAGAAATAAACTACTTTACAAATTATAACCAACTAAAAATCATTGTCTCTAAATTAAACAATAAAAAATCATCCGGGTTCGACGACATCTCGAACATTTTGCACAAACGCTTACCCAACAAAATAAAATGATACTACACAGTGCTCTTTCATAATTTTAACAGCCACCATAAAAGAAAAAAAAATAAAGACCGCTTCTCACCCTCAAACCTGTGATATCTAAGTCTCTTAGCCAACATAACCAAAATATTCGAAATAGTCATAAATAACCCCCGTCTCCTTTTGCACGAAAAATAACGCAATCCTAAAAAATCAATTCGGCTTCCTTAACAATCAATTTTTAATAATCTATATTGTAAGCATCAAGAAATTGCAATGTTTTAATATTACGCGACCATTGACATACATTATATCATTCTCATTTTGGCACACACTAATATTTCTTTAAATATTCAATTTTCTTTTTTTTGGACTATCAAAAACAGATAAGAAAACTACTTGTTTCAGCCAACTCTCATACCGCGTTGAGTGCACTCGTTCTCGTCCGATCACGAAAGTTAAGCAGCGCCGGGCACGGATAGTACTTGGATGGGTGACCGCCTGGGAACTCCGTGTGGTGTTGGCTTTTTTATTTTTCCAATATCTTTTACTTTTCTTTACATCGAGGAAAAGACATGTTTTAGTATTACACAATTATTACTATGCATTATATCAAATATCTCATAGGCGTACAAATAAATTATTGCATGTTTTAAAACTAAAAGAAGTCACGTTTATTGACATGCAGAAATTTTATGATATCAGATTGATATCGTTAAATTGTTATTCTATATTTTCGACTTTACGTACACAGAGAATCACCATTTGGCTCATACCACCGTATAGGGTACCCTAAGTGCTAGCCCATTCAATCGATTGTCGTTTCAAGTGCATGCGTACCCGACGAAACTTCAGCGTCAACCCTTTCCGAAAACAAAACTTTGTATCAAAAATTGTCATTGTACATTTTGGACTTGCCTTTGAATAGGGAGTCATTTACTTTCGTCTTGCAGCACATCTTTTCATAACATCTTGTTCTAACTATGAATAGTTAGACACCGATTCTTCGCGATTGAAATTTAAACAATTTATTGCATTTCTGCTTCCTGAAGTTAGAATTTCTAGTGCGTGTATAGCCTAAACGTGGAAACTTTACGAAAATTGCAAAAATTCATAGAATTGTAAACCTTGTACTTTTATAATGAATGTCCTAAAAACATTTCGATATTTAACTGTGTTTTTTTTCGACCATTCGCGGAAAGATGCTATCGCGAGAAGGCACGACAACAGGAGTCGTAAATTCCCGTTACGATTAGATAATCGACGCCACGAATTGATCGATCCCCTGATTTCTGTTACGACAATAGGGGTGGTTCAGCTGAATTTGCACTGAATTAACAGGTATAAATTAATGTTTATTCTAACAACTTTATATAGAAGATAGTTACACTGATGTATATGTATAAGTTAAATAAGTGATTGATTTAAGAATAGAAATTCGGTAATGACCATCGGATTTGTTCATGACAATTTTGGTTAGGAAAGTGAGGGCTGTAGACTTGCTTCTGATTGGACAAAAGAAGGTTGATGGACTAGGAAGGGTCTTAGCAACCCTCGATAGATAGTTGCTAGTGTAAAGTATCGTACGTGAGAAAAACTAACTTTCTCCTGTCTTCCCGTAGTAAACAATAGGCTTTGGAAACGAATCAGTAAAAGCATGTTTGTCTGAAGGACTTTAGCTAGAAAATGCCTGAGATTTATGATAGGTCCTTAAGACTATTGAGGCTATGCCGTAAGGACGTGCGGACATCTGGTTGCCATCTTGCCCGCGGTGTGTGGCCTGGTCTAGGTAAAGTGTCGCTCGACGTAACACTGTGAAACCTAGAAAACGGTTGTTCTTGTAATATCTGTGGTTTAATCTGTAAATGTATAATTTTATCTGTAAAGTGAAATTTTTATCTGTAAAACCTACAAAATGGTTGTTCTTATAACATCTGATATTTATTTCTTTAGGTTTACGAAATGGATATTAGTAAAATATTCGAAATTTGACCTTAAGAATTTAGGACTTTCGGGAGAGATGTTTCTAGAACATCCAAAATTTAAGTTTCAAGGACATTTGTAAGACTTAGAAAATTGACGTTGCCAGGACATGCAAAATTTAAGTCTCTCGAACATCTTGGAAATGTTCACAATGGATATAGGATGTTCGGATATAAACTTAACAGACAGGCATAACAGAGCGTATCAGAAAAATAGAAAAATGACAGCAAGATAAAAGCAAACTCCAGTCAATTTAACCACATTACATTTACAATACGGAAACGGAAACCACCTAATATCCAATTGAATGGCACGCACGTAACACAAACAAAGCAAGTTAAATACTAAGACTCCATTTAGACTCATAACTTACATGTAAACAGCATACTAAATCAATTATAGACAAAATACGGATAAAATGAAACAGATGTACTGGCTAACTAGTCGAAATTCTAAACTCAGCATAGAAAATAAATTGAAAATATCCAAAACGATAAAAAAACCAATTTGGACGTACGGAATACTACTATGGGGGATAATTGCAATGAGTCAGGTAAATAAACCAGAGTCGCTTCTAGAAAATACTCAGAACAGCAGTCAACGCCTCATGGAATATCAGAAACGAGGATATACGCAAAGACGTAAAAGTACCAATGGTCAAAGAAGAAATTGGCGGATACACAAAAAAGTACAAAGAAAAAATGGCAACACATCCAAACCAATTGGCTGCTGAAACGAGCAAAACCCATATAAAAAGAAGACAAAAAAGAAAACACCTCACTGACCTCATTAAGGAAATAAAATAGACATACTCGAAGATGGTATCCCGCTGGTGGCAGCCATCCGCATGTTATTTAGCAATAAAGTTAGAAAAATTTATCAAATGTCCAGCCGGATAAATTGCAAAGTACAAATTAAATTTTTTTTTATTTATTATTAATTTACGATCAATTCTCGCACTGAGAATTTTCAGTAACTTTCTCTGGCGTGGCGCAGTGACATGGCTAATTATTTATAATAAGTCAATACTTATTATAGATAAGTATTATAAATAAGTAATTATTACTTAATATAAATATCTAATTAAATCTAGTGCTTAGGTCTAACGGGTAGTAGAAATTAAATAAAAAGAAAAAATATTGAGTGTTATGTCATAGTACGGTCAAACCACGACCCTTCGTAAGACGAAAGAGAACAGTTCTTGACCTGGTTCTTCGCATCTGCGCCATTGTTGATCACTCAATATGGGGATGAAGGATAACAGTTTGCTTCTTTTACCGAGTGGTTTATGACACTGTTGGTGCTTGAAGAGTTTTCGGGCCTAGACTCTTCCGTCTCGCTCAGCAGTGTCATAAATCCTTACCTATTCTATGGTCTTGAACAGTATATTTGCATTTTTTTACATATTATAGATATTTCATTGTAGTATGTACGTATAAAACTTGTGTAAAAAGATGCTACTCAACTTTTTAGTATTTTAACGTGTAAGAAGCAAAAAAATGTCTTCTTTGAAGAGTATTCAAACTAAGAGTATTTATTTAATTCATTTAGTACAAATTATCTTACTTCTATGGGAGAAAGAAAGAGTTTTAATATTACGTTATTGATAAATTTAAAAAACATCATTTTCCTTTTCTATCTATCTCACAAATCTGTTGTTTATAAAAAAGAGCATTACGAATAGCGGGAACACCCTGTTTACTACTTGGTATTACTTTAAGATAAAATATTTCCTTTTTCCTTAAACTGTTTAAAATATTGTATCTCATTAATTTATTTAGGTGCTTCGTAGAAGAAAGCTTGGTTCAACATTTGTTGAATCCAGATCTCCACCTTTTCATAAATCCTTTGAAGAAACCAGTTCGATCGCGTCTATATTTTTCATTCTCTCTCACGGCGTTGATTCGCTGAAGGTAAGAAATTTATTCAATAGCTACAAACATTGTTTATGC
Organism: Bombus lapidarius; assembly: GCA_936014575.1. NCBI lineage: Eukaryota > Metazoa > Arthropoda > Insecta > Hymenoptera > Apidae > Bombus > Bombus lapidarius. Next base: position 450,737 of record CAKXZU010000104.1, on the reverse strand, counting down.
ATAACGGATCTGTTAATTTTTTTTTATTTACATAACATCACATCGGCTTATTAGTTATTAACAACCATATAGTATTGTGTTATCAATCGAGATAAAAATCCATTAGTTTGTTTATAGTCTACTAGGATAGTTTCCAAAAGCTTATCAAGATTTGTCTGGATGAGCTGTTTAAAAGTTTCCCAGCTTTAATGAATGAAATATTTATCTCAGGAAAGGAAAAGAATATTTTACTGAAGATTCGTAAGAATCCTTTGTGTTCTTTTTTGTTAAATTCTTCGCGCCTCCAAAGTTCTGGGCTAAATATCGTGCGGTTCCTTACAATTTGCTTACTAAAAGGCATCACTACTTTCTCCACTCCGTAACAAGATCCTTTAAACGAAGTCTATTCTTTATTCTTTTTCTCATTCGCGACCAGACGCGCGCAACCGCGAAGTTAAGTCACGACTCTGCGACTACAAAGTATATGGAAAACATACATATATATGTCGGAGATGAAAGAACACCGAATTCTTCCCTTTGGAATCTTGGGAAAATCCCCTAACAGTTTAATCTAGATTCTGCCATAGCCGTAATTAAGCAATTGTCGTCATTCAATCCGATTGTAGTTGTTCGACATTTGTGATTATGAGCTTGGGCTCGAGGCGACAACCAGTCGCCGAACGTAGCCGCGGTCAAGGAATGAACGTTTTGTCTAACAAAAGGTATGGAGTAATAGTATTGCTCTCCTTAAAAAGAAATAGTTGTAGCGGCACTCGACAGTAAACATTCCAACGGTTTCTGTCCCGTGGCTCGCTACACGCAGACCCTATTCTCCGGGTAAGATGATTACCAGATGTCGATGCATCTCCACGGTACGTATTCAGCTAGCCCGAGGACCCGTTACAAATCTTAAGATTTAGTTAACTAAAATCCTTCAAACAGACAAACAGTCTTTGTCCCAACTAGGGAAAGATACGGGAAATCTATTTTTCTCGCGAACGACGCTTCCCGCTAGCAACTTTCCCTCAGGGGCGACTAGCATCCTTTTCTAACCACCGATATGGAAATTGAACAGCAAGTCAATTTCCCTCACTTTCCGAACAAAGTCATCGCTCCACGAATCCGATGATATCGTGTCCTTAGACACACCCCATTTAGTTTTCCTCTGTAGCGATGATGCACGATGATGTGACGGAGGGACATTCTCTCGCGAGGTCTCATTACCGAGTTACATAGCGCCCTTACGCTCGGTGGATCTTCTACGTTTTAACAAAGAGTTAGTCCAGTAATACTTGTACCGTAGACAAGGAAGTGGGTACATTTGGAATTTTGGAAGAATGCGCATTTTGTTATCCCGTTTGTCATTAAAGAAATAAATATCAGATGTTATAAGAACAACCATTTTGTAGGTTTTACAGATAAAAATTTCACTTTACAGATAAAATTATACATTTACAGATTAAACCACAGATATTACAAGAACAACCGTTTTCTAGGTTTCACAGTGTTACGTCGAGCGACACTTTACCTAGACCAGGCCACACACCGCGGGCAAGATGGCAACCAGATGTCCGCACGTCCTTACGGCATAGCCTCAATAGTCTTAAGGACCTATCATAAATCTCAGGCATTTTCTAGCTAAAGTCCTTCAGACAAACATGCTTTTACTGATTCGTTTCCAAAGCCTATTGTTTACTACGGGAAGACAGGAGAAAGTTAGTTTTTCTCACGTACGATACTTTACACTAGCAACTATCTATCGAGGGTTGCTAAGACCCTTCCTAGTCCATCAACCTTCTTTTGTCCAATCAGAAGCAAGTCTACAGCCCTCACTTTCCTAACCAAAATTGTCATGAACAAATCCGATGGTCATTACCGAATTTCTATTCTTAAATCAATCACTTATTTAACTTATACATATACATCAGTGTAACTATCTTCTATATAAAGTTGTTAGAATAAACATTAATTTATACCTGTTAATTCAGTGCAAATTCAGCTGAACCACCCCTATTGTCGTAACAGAAATCAGGGGATCGATCAATTCGTGGCGTCGATTATCTAATCGTAACGGGAATTTACGACTCCTGTTGTCGTGCCTTCTCGCGATAGCATCTTTCCGCGAATGGTCGAAAAAAAACACAGTTAAATATCGAAATGTTTTTAGGACATTCATTATAAAAGTACAAGGTTTACAATTCTATGAATTTTTGCAATTTTCGTAAAGTTTCCACGTTTAGGCTATACACGCACTAGAAATTCTAACTTCAGGAAGCAGAAATGCAATAAATTGTTTAAATTTCAATCGCGAAGAATCGGTGTCTAACTATTCATAGTTAGAACAAGATGTTATGAAAAGATGTGCTGCAAGACGAAAGTAAATGACTCCCTATTCAAAGGCAAGTCCAAAATGTACAATGACAATTTTTGATACAAAGTTTTGTTTTCGGAAAGGGTTGACGCTGAAGTTTCGTCGGGTACGCATGCACTTGAAACGACAATCGATTGAATGGGCTAGCACTTAGGGTACCCTATACGGTGGTATGAGCCAAATGGTGATTCTCTGTGTACGTAAAGTCGAAAATATAGAATAACAATTTAACGATATCAATCTGATATCATAAAATTTCTGCATGTCAATAAACGTGACTTCTTTTAGTTTTAAAACATGCAATAATTTATTTGTACGCCTATGAGATATTTGATATAATGCATAGTAATAATTGTGTAATACTAAAACATGTCTTTTCCTCGATGTAAAGAAAAGTAAAAGATATTGGAAAAATAAAAAAGCCAACACCACACGGAGTTCCCAGGCGGTCACCCATCCAAGTACTATCCGTGCCCGGCGCTGCTTAACTTTCGTGATCGGACGAGAACGAGTGCACTCAACGCGGTATGAGAGTTGGCTGAAACAAGTAGTTTTCTTATCTGTTTTTGATAGTCCAAAAAAAAGAAAATTGAATATTTAAAGAAATATTAGTGTGTGCCAAAATGAGAATGATATAATGTATGTCAATGGTCGCGTAATATTAAAACATTGCAATTTCTTGATGCTTACAATATAGATTATTAAAAATTGATTGTTAAGGAAGCCGAATTGATTTTTTAGGATTGCGTTATTTTTCGTGCAAAAGGAGACGGGGGTTATTTATGACTATTTCGAATATTTTGGTTATGTTGGCTAAGAGACTTAGATATCACAGGTTTGAGGGTGAGAAGCGGTCTTTATTTTTTTTTCTTTTATGGTGGCTGTTAAAATTATGAAAGAGCACTGTGTAGTATCATTTTATTTTGTTGGGTAAGCGTTTGTGCAAAATGTTCGAGATGTCGTCGAACCCGGATGATTTTTTATTGTTTAATTTAGAGACAATGATTTTTAGTTGGTTATAATTTGTAAAGTAGTTTATTTCTGTGTCTGGTTGTTTGGGATTGTCCGAGATGTTTTCATTAAAGAATATGAAGACTGTCTTATTTAGCGATATGTGTCTCTCTATCTTATTTTTCAGTTTATTTGTTTCGGAGATAATAATTCTGTTTAATTGTCCTCGACCCATGTGTTCGTTGTATGTGCGTGTGTTTTGCAAAAGTGAGTGCCAATAACGTATAGTTTTTCCGTTGTTTTACATGTTATGAAGTAACTAGACTCCATATCTTTATTGATGTTCCGTATCTCTATACCTGCATCTTGGAGGAGGGGAGCTTTCTTTGGAGGCAGTTTGAAAGAAGGGATAGAGTTAGGTTCTTTTAATCTAAAAATTTGATTTGTCTGTGGGAACATGCTAGCTGAGTCTTTTTAGATATATATTTTTATTTTGCCTATCTGCTCTTTTATCGTAAGAATAGTTGTATTTTAAATTGTTTATTTTGGATAGTATGTAGCTTTTGTCTCGTTGTAGCTCGTAGTAGCTCGCTTTCGCAGTCAAGGCGTTATTTTAGAAGGGTACTCCAATAGCTAAAACGATTCCCTTCAACATTCGTAGCAGTATTTCTAATTTCCTATGCTATGAGTTTCTCGTAAGGATAATTGACGGATTTCAACGGTCCGAGCGGTCAAAAGCCACCCTTACCCAATTCATCGAAGCCTCGCATTCATTCAGATATCGTTCACGCTCTTCCCACGAAGGATCCCCCACACTTGGAGCGTGCTCACGCAGTAAGCGCCATCTTGCGGGCGAATATGCCGTTTGGCGATTTTTTTAAAAACCAATCAGCGTGCGTATTTGAGGTCCTCCGTTTTGAGCCTTGGTGGAGTCTAACAGGATGCGTGTTGGGCTCGCTCGAGTCTAACAACGGTATCGGCAGTTTCGTTCGAGTAGTTCAACCGTGGACATGCAGCAGAGAGTTTCAATCTCTCAGCGCTGTTCAAGCGCTCATGCAGGTGAAATCGTTTCGTCGGTCGTAACGATCAATTGATACTTTTCTGAGCTGGTTTCTTCGGTGCGTCAATATCTTTAAGCATTCGTGGACATGGCTGCAAGCGTTGGTGGAGACAGACGTAACGATCAGTGAACAGTCCTGTACGAAATCTTCAGTTGTGAACAGTATCTCCAAACGTACGTGAAGGTAAGTATCATTTTGGTGATCGAGAGATTAGTAAACCGTCTCGTGCGGATCTTTCAAATGCGAGCAGCATCGACACGCGTGTATCGTTAATCATTCGTATCGGCGTACGATAATTCAGTCGCATTTCGTCCGCAGTAAGTATTTGTGAATTTCGACTTAATCGTCGAAGACAATTTGAAACTTTCTCGTCGTTCGTTCTTCGATATTTTTTTTCAAGTTTTAACTTCGTCAATTGTTCTTCGCGCATTGAGTCGTTACTCTCCCTCGTAAATCTGTTACCCAAGATTAATTCGACGGAGAACAAGTTACAGAGCGTGGTATCGTCGATATCAGACACACGTGCATGTTAGACGTATCGTTTCTTTAACCGTTTGAGTACCAAGCAGCGTGATCGCGCTGTTTAGATTTTGTGTCGAAAGGTCCCAATATATTTGATCGCTACGAACGACTGACGGTATTTTGTATTTCATTGTTATCTTAATAATTTTTATTGAACAAAACTTGAAATATGTATAAACTAATAGTACGCATATATAAAAATATAGATGCATTTTATAAAAATAATAAATATGATGAGCGCTATTGTGCAATCGATTAACACGTTGACTGCCAGGCGTGTTTTCAAAAAAATTTCCGTCAGGCCACGCGTGCAGCAGTACCAAGCGTTTTCTGCTCGGTGCTCCCATCCATATTTTCATAATGCGAGTCGCTCAACTGGTGGTCTTACCTCTCGTTTCTTTTGTTTCAATTCCTTCGAATTTGTTTCTCATTTCTCCACTTTCTAAAAAATCAGTTTGAATCTTGGCCGAGCAACGAACGGTGTAACTTAAAATCTCTGCCCTAATTCGTTACAATGTCGAAAAGAAAAATTGAAAACTTATTTCTTAGTGAGTCAGATAGCAGTGAAAAAGAAAGCTTTTACGAGGCTTATGATTCCGGAAGAAGCATTAGACACGCATGCACACTATGTTATGCAAATAAAAGACGTCGAATGGACCGAAAAAAGGCACAAAAGAATTTGAAGAAAACAACTTATTGACCAAATTGTCCCGACCAACCTCAGCTATGTATAGAATGCTTCAAAGTTTTACATGCTAAATAATTTTTTTAATAAACCATTTTCGTATTACTTTTATAACAATTCAAGTTTTATTATTATGAAATATCTTTTCAAACACCTACGATGATCCTTTGCAAGTAGTCATAAGCGGCACCCGAATATGGGTTACGTGGCCTGACCAGAAACTTTGCTGACACCCGAATACGGGTGTCGTGGCAGTCAACGTGTTAAGAGGCTATCGTGCCGTTCGAGACTTTCCGACCCTTGTTTTTCAAAGACCCCTGGGGCCCAAACGGTTAAATTATGTCAATATTATCAACAAATAATTATTTTTCTACTTTATATGATTTTCGAAACATTAAAAGATTATTATTACTCGACTACTTCAATATTGATTACGATACTTTTTTAATTACGGTTAAACTTGTCACTTCTGGTGTGAGAGACTGTAAAATTGATTCGAAATAGTATTTTACAGAGACTGATGAAACCGATGAGTTAGATATTTATATAATTAAAGGTTATTTCAATTTCTGAATTTTCTTTGCGAATGTGTTAACTGTGCTTGAGCAGCGCTGGGTCAAATTTATAGGAAAAATATTTTAAATACTATTTTAAGTAATTGATCTACAGTACGAATAAAATATTTTAAATATGCAATAAAAATTAAACTATCTTTATTTTCACAATGTGGTATATAAAATAAAGTATTTTATCTTTGTATTGTAAATAGTGTTTAAAATGTTTCTTAACAATGAAAATAGATTAAGCAGACGGTTAATATCAGGACGCAAGAATCCAACGTATTTACAAATTAAATTCATGTTCTTTTTAACCCTGCTGCGGTCTCCGGGTCTCTCTGTTCTTACTGCTCTCCTTTGTTTCTCTAAGAACTTCTGTATTCTTTAAACGTATAGCGCAAAATTTTATCCGACTGTTGAAACCGACATATTTAAGAAAAAGACGTGCGATCATAGAAAATTTAAGGAACGCACTGATACAAAATTATATTATAAGGCGGTAATATTACCCGCGTAGGAAAGCTGCAAAAGAAATAGCAGTGTTATAAATACATCGGAAAGAGAAACAAGAGAAAAGAAGAGTTCGTAAAAATTTCACTAATGCTAAAATTTTGTTTGCGATAATAGAATGTACCGGTTCTTTGCAATGAAAGTTATTATGAAGGATATAGTAACGTACTACTACATTTCCCCGGTCCTTAGTTAAAAGATAAAATAAACAAAAACGAATCTTTATATGCAAAGGTAACTTTCTTCTTCAAACTCTTAGCGAATAATTTAGTTGAATGGAAGACCGCAGCAGGGTTAAGTATGGCTATTCGCAAGTAACAAGTATTATTCAAAGTTTTCATCATTTGGATTACTCAATTATGGGCAAACATGTAATTCATTTCTTTTTTTTTATTTAATTTGTACTTTACAATTTGTCCCGCTGGACTTTTGTTACATTTTTCTAATTTCATTGCTAAATAACACGTGGGTGGCTACCCCCAGAAGGATACCATCTTCCAATTTGTTTACTTTATTTCTTTACCGAGGTCAGTGGGATGTTTTGTTTTCAGTCCCCCTTTTATATGGGTTTTGCTCGCTTCAGCAGCTAGCTGGATTGGATGTATTGTCGATCTTTCCTTGTATTTTTTTTTCTTCTTTTTTGGAGTACTTGCCGATTTCTTCTCTGACCATTGGTACTTTTACGTCTTTGCGTATATCCTCGTTTCTGATATTCCATGAGGCGTTGACTGCTGTTCTGAGTATTTTCTAGAAGCGACTCTGGTTTGTTTACCTGACTCATTGCAATTGTCCCCCATAGTAGTATTCCGTACGTCCAAATTGTTTTTTTTATCGTTTTGGATATTTTCAATTTATTTTCTATGCTGAGTTTAAAATTTCGACTAGTTAGCCAGTATATCTCATTTTTAAATATTTATTTAAATTTTACAATTTGTTCAGTAGGACATCTGGTAAAATATTATAGCTTAAATATACATAGCATGTGGATGGTTACCCCCAGCGGGGTACCATCTTTGTGTTCGTTAGGTTATATCCTTTGTGCGTAGCCAGTATATCTGTTTCCTTTTTATTCGTGTTTTGTCTGCAATTGATTTAGTGTGTTACTTCCATGTAAGTTATGTGTCTAAATGGTGTCTTAGTATTTAACTTGTTTTGTTTGTGTTATGTGCGTGCCATTCAATTGGATATTAGGTGGTTTCCGTCTTTGCAAATGTAATATGGTTGCATTTACTGGTTTGCTTTTATTTGTTTATCATGTAGCCATTTTTCTATTTTTGTGATATGCTCTTGTAGTGATGTGACTGCTGTCTCTGGATGAGTGTGCCTGATTACAGCTGTATCGTCCGCGAATGTGAGTATTTTGCTGTCGATAGTTGGTATATCGGCCGCGTGTAGTGTTTATAATATTGGTCCTAAGACCAAGGGGTTCCTTGCGGTACCCTTGCCTTGTTGTCTTTTACTTCAGAATATACATCCTTTACTTTTATTACAAAGGTTCTGTTGCTTAGGTATGATTTGAGCAAGTGGTAGATTTTTTCCGCGAAGTGCTTTTTGATTGTTTGTAAGAGGCTTTCATGTTTCACTTTGTCAAATGCTTTCGCAATGCGCATGAAGGGGGCTGTACAGTATTGTTTCTTTTCTATTGCTAGTAAAATTTCGTTAACGAACCTGTGCATTTGCTTTATCGTGGAGTGTTTGTTTCTGAATCCAAATTGGAGATCTGGTATTAATTTTTCTTTTTCTATTATTGGTTTTAGGCGGGCGTATATTGTTTTCTCTAATATTTTGGAAAACACAGGAAGTAATAATGTTGGTCTGTAAGATGCAGTTTAGTATGGGTGTTTACCTGGCTCAGGTAACATTATAGTCTGTGCTAACTTCCATAAATTAGGAAAGTATTGGATTCTTAAAATTGCATTGAATATTATTGTGATTAAATTGCATTGAATATTATTGTGTGGGGGAAGGTTTTTCAAGATTTTACCATTGATTAGGTCGATTCCTGGTGCTCTATTGTATTTTGTTTTCTCGATTATGATTCTAATTTCTTGTCCTGTTGTATTAGGTATGGCTTGTTAGTTGAAGTACTAGTTAGTTTGCGCATCTCCGTCTGAATAACATTTGGTTTTAATGTTGTTAATATTATATGGAGTAAATGTGTTACAAAGGTGGTTGGAGAATTCTGCAGTTTGCACTTCGTTGCTTCTAGCCCATCTGTTGTCTGCTTTTCTGATTGCTGGGATTAGTTTTATTGGCTTCTTTATTTTGTTCGTCGCTTTCCATAGAGAGTAGTTGGTATTTCCGTACGCAGAGAGTGCTCCTATGAATTTTGAGTATTTGTTATTATTATGATCTTTTATTTTATCCTTCATTTCCTTTGCGAGCTTGTTTAGATGTTTTTTGTTTTCATGTGTTTTACGTTTGCCAAAAAATTAACCTTGTAGTTTCGTCGAGTACGCATGCACTTGAAACGACAATCGATTGAATGAGCTAGCACTTAGGTACCCTATACGGTGGTATGAGCCAAATGGTGATTCCCTGTGTACTTAAAGTCGAAACTATAGAATAACATTTTAACGATATCAATCTGTTATCAGAAAATTTCTACATGTCTAGAAACGTGACTTCTTTTAGTTTTAAAACATGCAATAATTTATTTGTACGCCTATGAGATATTTGATATAATGCATGGTAATAATTGTGTAATACTAAAACATGTCTTTTCCTCGATGTAAAGAAAAGTAAAAGATATTGGAAAAATAAAAAAGCCAACACCACACGGAGTTCCCAGGCGGTCACCCATCCAAGTACTATCCGTGCCCGGCGCTGCTTAACTTTCGTGATCGGACGAGAACGAGTGCACTCAGCGCGGTATGAGCGTTGGCTGAAACATGTACTTTTCTTATCTGTTTTTGATAGTCCAAAAAAAAAAAGAAAATAGAATATTTAAAGAAACATTAGTGTGTGCCAAAATGAGAATGATATAATGTATGTCAATGGTCGCGTAATATTAAAACATTGCAATTTCTTGATGCTTACAATATAGATTATTAAAAATTGATTGTTAAGGAAGCCGAATTGATTTTTTAGGATTACGTTATTTTTTGTGCAAAAGGAGACTAGGGGGTTATTTTTGACTGTTTCGAATATTTTGGTTATGTTAGCTAGGAGACTTATATATCACAGGTTTGAGGGTGAGAAGCGGTCTTCATTTTTTTCTTTTGTGGTGACTGTTAAAATTATTAAAGAGCACTGTGTAGTATCATTTTATTTTGTTGGGTAAGCGTTTGTGCAAAATGTTCGAGATGTCGTCGAACCCGGATGATTTTTTATTGTTTAATTTAGAGAAAATGATTTTTTGTCGTCGATGACGTCGCTGTTAATTGGCTAATTTTCTGTTGGTGGTTGGAAAAGTATGCTAACCGCCCTTCAGAGAAAGTTGCTAGCAGGAAGCATCGTACGTGAGAAAAGCAGATTTCCAGTATCTTCTGGTAGTGGGTGACAGATATAGGGACTGTTAAGACAAAGACTATTTGTCCCTTTCGGAGGACCTTGGCTAAATAAATCCTAAGATTTATAGCGGGTCCTTAGGCCAGCTGAAAATATTTTTTTTTTTATTTATTATTAATTTACGATCAATTCTCGCATTGAGAATTTTCAATAATTTTCTCTGGCGTGGCGCAGTGGCATGGCTAATTATTTATAATAAGTTAATACTTATTATAGATAAGTATTATAAATAAGTAATTATTACTTAATACAAATATCTAAATCTTATGCTTAGGTCTAACGGGTAGTATTTTTTTAGTCTGCGGATCTGGTCCGACGTGTTAAGTAATTTAGTAATTAGATGGTTCCGATGTTTGTTGAATCTTTTGCTATATCTGTTGCTATATTTAGTTATTTCTTCTTTGACTGTGGGTATATTGAGGTCACAATGTATTACTTTGTTGGTGACATACCAGGGTGCATTTATTAGGGATCTTAACGTTTTCGATTGGAAGCGTTGAAGTATTTCAATGAGCTGAAAATATTGTGTAAGAATATATCGACATCTGGCAATCATCTTGTCCGAAGAAATAGCGTCTTTGTGTAGCGAGCCACGGGACAGAAACCTTACCTGTCTAGTGCCGCTACAATGTCAATAGTCTTCTAAGAATTATACTAATAATTTTTTAACTAATACTTATTATCAGAAAACAAATAAAAATAATTTGGGACGCTTGATCGGATTTAAGAAGCGAAACAATACCAATAGCTTTTTCCCCTTCGGCTTTAGTTTTCTAGACTTTTACTTTTCTAGAATTTTATCTGCAATTTCATTCTTCTTTTTCAATTCGATTTCTTGGGATGCTAACACCACTCTTAATTCGCTTACCTATCGATTAATGTTCATACAGCCTTGTGTAAATTTACTAAATCAATTAAGTATTTAATATAAATAGTGGTTCAAACTTTGAAGTTTGCTATGTCTCTTATCGTTGAATATATGATAAATAATGAAATTACTAACGCTCCAAATATCTTGGATTCTATTTTGGATAGATGTATTTGCGTATATTAATACTTGCAAATAAAAAAGTTATACATAACGAAATTATTAATATCTCAAATATAATTTAGCAAGATAAATAATTAACGATTTGTTTAAGGCTGGTCAGGTATAAGACATTATTTTTTGAAAATGTTTTATTAGTATTGTAATTTGCTTAAAATGAGGGGATAAGGTGCTCAATGATACTAAATAATTTAATAAATCTAACTGAGATATAATAATCTGGAACAAGAGCAAGATAAATTTAAATAACAGACTACTTTAAGATACACGTCAGTCTCAATTAATTTCTTGAATTCATCTATGCATTTATTTGCGATTCTGATGAATCTGGTCATTATCGTATTATTATTTCTTTGCTGAAACATTTGCTATTTTTTAAAAACCCGAATATTTTAAACATTAAACATCGAAAATTAAAATAACATGTTACAGCTTCCAATATTGTTTCTTTAAATGACAATTAATGCATCATAATCTTGATCTTCATATTAAAAAAATGAATTTACGTACACGTAAACAGTAATAGAACAATTATCAATCATCGAACAATTAAGGAATTGCTTTTTGGAATCTGAAAGAAATTTTTAATTTTGTTGGGATCTAAAGATTTTTAAAAATTTTGGACTTTCACAATCACATACTTATTGCCAAAACATATTTACATTAAGAAGTAAACTATTTGTGATTAATCTATTTATTTATTTATTATTCATCTTTCATAGTTAAGACTCTACGAACTGGTTAGGAGTTCTACAACACCAGTTATAACTTAAATATTTGATAGTTTAAATTTTTAAGAATTTTATATATTTCTATCATTTGTTATTTTATATAGTATCGTATGTAGTATCGTGGAAAAAGAGAGCCGAGGCACCGTCGGACTCATCAATGTGTCGTCGAATTTTCAATTGAATAGTTTCGTAGAAAAGGCCTTCGTGACCCTGGCCACGAGCGGTTGCGGAACACGTGCGTGGTGGGCCTAAGAAAAGACAAAGGGATGCTAGAACAGTAAATGTCAATGGAGAAGCCTGAGAGTGTGAATGGAGAAGTCAGAGAGTGCAAGTTGCGTTGTAGAGAGAATGTGGTCCGCGGAGAGAGACAGCGTTGAATCCGTTGTGACGAGAGTTGCAAACTAACTATTGAGTTTGTTGAGATATGTATAATTTTCTGTGCTGGACTGGGTTAAACGTGTAGTAAGAATACTTGTATGCGAGTATTAGTGTGTGAGAGTATTTGTGTACGCAGCGTCTCAAAAACAGATGGCTGTAAACAGTCCGATCGTTAGAAGCATCTGGAAAGGTCATCAGTTAACAGTCGGGTAAAGAAGAAAGTGCTGAGACGCGTGCAGATATGTATCGATAAATATAATAGAAATCGTCCATTAAATAAATGTATAATTATTCAAACATTAATTAAAAGTGTAAATTTTGTGTTCCCATAACATTATTTCGGCTTCAAAGATCCAAAATTCTCAACAGAGTTGTCTAGATTATAGTACGTTATTGTGATTAGTTCACGTTAAACAACCATCGTTCTTCTGTTTAATCAACATCTGTACAATCCATTCATTGCAAACAAATCATCATAAAATCATAGGAATATAATTATAATATATTCCCGATATTACGTAGATGCATTTCATAAATGTAATAAATATGACCAGCGCTATTGTGCCGCTTGTTTCTCTTCGCAATCGATTAAGAGGCTATCGTGTCGCTCGGAACTTTCCGACCCTGGTTTTTCAAAGACCCCTGGGGCTCAAACGGTTAAATTATGTCAATATCATCAGCAAATAATTATTTTTCTATTCACTCTATATGATTTTCGAAACATTAAAAGATTATTATTACTCGACTACTTCAATATTGATTACAATACTTTTTTAATTACGGTTAAACTTGTCACTTCTGGTGTGAGAGACTGTAAAATTCATTCGAAATAATATTTTACAGAGACTGATGAAACCGATGAGTTAGATATTTATATAATTAAAAGTTATTTCAATTTCTGAATTTTCCTTGCGAATATGTTAACTGTGCGTGAGCAACGCTGGGTTAAATTTATAGGAAAAATATTTTAAATACTTAAAATATTAAATATTTAAAAATATTTTTTTATTTTGCCTTTGATTCTTTAACCTTCTCGTGATCCTCGAATCGTTATATGTCATATGAAATACGAAAAGAATATTTATCAGGATGGGATAAAATATATGAGAAATATATGTGTAAGAGACGTAAATAAAAAAATCCTTTTGTGCTATTCACATCTTCTAATATAGTGGACTAGAAAATAAGAAAGAATTACTTGGTCACACAAAACAGACCTCAAAATGAAAAAATCTGACTAATGTTTGGAAAATAAAGCTAATATAGAAAACTAGACAAAATTTGATAAATTTACTAGCAAGATACTTTACTCAATTACTTCAAGGACCCAGCATAAACTTAAACTTTTAGTTTATTGATTCTGCAAGTGTTTTCGGTTTATAGATGGTCCTTGGAACAGTCCTTAGGTTACTATACGCCCTTACAAATTACGGGGAAAGCAGGTAGTTACCTAATGGGAAAAACCCAATATTTGACTAACGAAAAATCTGCTTTTCCCGTAAACAATATCACCTACTAGCCACTTTGGTAGATGGCTTCCTTCTCCTATCTTCATTTATTAACGTGTACTATAACCAATTGGCATCGTGGATCGTTACCCTCACGTTTCCTAACGAAAAGTGCGAACAGCGAATCCGCGTTGTTAATTCAAAAGGGCACCCACAGCGAGCTTTCCTCCGTAATGACACGAGAACACCTCAGTACTGAAACTACAACCTGCCAACAGTCAACATCTCTCTGATCAGTCACGCTTCTTGTAAACTGTGCTGTGTTACTCAATAAAGTTCGTTAGAAAATAAAGATAGTAGTTGTGTTACGGCTCAACCTTCTTATCTTTAAAATCTAAGTGTTAATTTTACGTGACATACGAATGGAAAAACCGAGATATTCTCCAAATTCTAAAAGCTCAATGAGAAGGAATACAAAGGTGACTCGAGCATCGATATATCGATGGTATTCTTCTAGAAGGATCACTTCAATTTTGTTTTACAATTTCTCACTCCACTATTTATAGCATTTAGTATTGTAATTTTGTTAGAACAATTAACTGATAAAATTTGCTGAAGAATTGGTTAACAATTACAAGAATGTAATCAATACTTTTAATTTAAATCTAAAATGGAAGAAAGATAATATTATTAGTCTCTGATATATGTATAAAGTGCGCAATTTTAATTTTTTACGTCTTTTTTCTTTCGGATAAATATTTTTATCTTTTTGTAGATCATTTTATACGTTGTTTTAAAATTGAGAATTTTTGTTTCAATTAATTACAAATGGCCAAATTTTTGTATCATGTCACAGGTGAATGGATAGTGAACACTCCTAAAGTATTCGCGAAGGCTGATGCGCACGTGAATCTCGAAAGCATCGAAAATTTCGTGATTAACGCGAACTTTGATAGCGACAAAATCAAACACCGTAAGATCCATGCTGAAATCGCCAACAATCCAACACCAAAGAACGGCAAACTCATCACCATGTCTGTGACCAGCGATGGCAAGAACATCGCAACTGGAAGGTATTCCTCTCAAATTTTTTTATGATCTTTATGAATAAACTGTGGATATTTATACAAATTTATATTTTTCCCAACGTAATTAACGAAATGGAACGTAATCAAATAGATACTTATTCCGCTTAATAAATATAATTACGTGTTTTAATTCCTATATTTTCTCATTCGTTTGCCATATTTTTATGAATGGAATTGAAAGAACAGAATGTAAATATATATTTACTCTATGCTTCCCTACATTGCACGTATAGAATACGTATGGAATTTTATTTTTACATATATAAATGCGTCTGTATTTTGGACGTCGGTGAAATACAATTCTCTAAAAATTGGCCATTTTATATATGTATACTAAAATTTTCCATAAATGCATAAGAAGAAAATCCGTAGTTTATTTATCAATTTAATACAATGTACCCAATCAGGATGTAAATATAGATACATGTTGTATTATATATCCAGCACAAACTACAAACGTCGCGATGAGGATGGAAAGATCGTAGTAGAGGGTAATGGAAGCATGAAGGTCGGCGATGATACAAGGAGCTCCTCCTCCAAATATACTCGTCAACAATTGAGTCAAGAAAAAGATGGAGAAGTTGGCATGGCAATAGTGTTGAACGTGAATTTCGAGTCATCCGTCATCGTGGGTGAACTAAACTATCGAACAAAGAGCTGCACGTGTTCAATAGCTGCTGCGAGCGGAACAAGGATCGCGCTCAGTTCAGACTTCAGTCGATTATGAACGTTGAACGTGAGTAATGTTTCCACAGTCTTAAACGACGTTCAGATTAAGCAGTGTTACGTCATGAGGCTTGCCATAGGCCGTATTCCTAACCGTTGCTCGTGGCACTACAGTTTCGCAGACGGACCGTCTCATCTGCCCGACAAAATATACAATGTAGCGGCAAGCGCATAGTTCATTAAGTAAAGCGAGTTCCAGAAACGTCGATTCGTGACCGTTATTATACCTCGCGCAAAGAATGTGGCGTGATCCGAGCGTAGTGGGGGTCGTCTCCTAGAAAAGACAAAAAAGATCGAAAGGCGATCGGAACCATTTGAGAATTCAAACCGTCATCATCTACTACATCATTGTAACTTTGGCTATCAATCGAAACTCAATTATACTTTATCAATTTATATCTCTCTAGTTAATAAGTTGTTGGAATAAGCATTAATTTATATGTGTTAAATCAGTGCAAACTCATTTGAACCACCCTTATTATTATAGTAGAAATAAGGGGATCGATCAGTTCGTGGCGTCGATTATTTAATCGTAACGGGAACTTACAATTCTCGTTGACGTGCTATCTCGCGATCGCGTCTCTCCGCGAACGGTCGAAACAGACAGGTTACTTCACTTCAGATCGTATCGATTCGACTTCAAGTTTAGGTTCGTGTCAACAAGTCGAGTTATCCGATTTAGAATCGTTCGAGTTCAAGCAATCAAATTGGAATGACTATTGCAATGAGAAAAAGAATTCTCAAAATTGTTAGAAAACGAGTTAAAAGAAATGCTCAACTTAGGTCAATCTTAGGTTTCGTTGAAAAAATTAGCGGCAGAAAATGCTGTAAAAAATCAATTCAAAATGTCTAGAATAATTTCATGATTTATTTTTATTTATTTTAACTATTGATCTAATAATACTTATTGCAATTACTAATTTAGTTAAAAGCGTATCGCAACGTATAAGAATTTTCAATGAGATTTTCAATGAAACTTCGAATGCTTTATTTTTCAGAGAAAAAATTACTAAAACATCAAGTAACGGTAGAAGTCGATCTGAAGAAGTTCAGCGTGCCCGTAGAATTTGGTCTGAAGACCAGGACAGAGTTGAAAAACCCGATATTCGACCACAAAACGAATCTCTATCTCCATTCTTCAAAGGACAAGACCGAATACACTTATCAATTATACATTCATCCTAAAGAAGCTGGTAAAAACGAGGAACAATTGTTGAAATAATTTCAAACGTTAATGGAACTAATGTATTATTAATATTTATGATTACAGCTTCCATTGTATCTTTGCTTTCACGTGAAATTGCTGCCATTTTCACGTACGATCTACCTAAGACCAAACAGACCGCGTCATACAAGGTCGACGCATCTCTTTATCTGGACAGAAAGAACAAATCATCTGATAAGACCAGTTTGTCTGTCAATGGAGACATTAACATCGATAAGCATGTCCCTTAATGGAGAAACGAAATTCTCGTATCCAACGCAGTCAAAGGTAAAATTAATACGATACATAATGACGAACAATCACATTTCATTTGTATCTGTATAACTTCGATTCGAAAAAAGGTAAAGTAAAAATTGCGCAGTGAAAAAAGTACAATATAAAAATGTAGTATATAAAATAATGTATTTTATCTTTGTATTGTAAATATCGTTTAAAATGTTTCTTAACAATGAAAATAGATTAAGCAAGTGATTAATATCAGGATGCAAGAATCCAAAGTATATACAAATTAAATTCATGTTCTTTTTAACCCTGCTGCGGTCTCTGGGTCTCTCTGTTCTTACTGCTCTCCTTTCTTTCTCTAAGAACTTCTGTATTCTTTAAACGTATAGAGCAAAATTTTATCCGACTGTTGAAACCGACATATTTAAGAAAAAGACGTGCGATCATAGAAAATTTAAGGAACGCACTGATACAAAATTATATTATAAGACGGTAATATTACCCGCGTAGGAAAGCTGCAAAAGAAATAGCAGTGTTATAAATACATCGGAAAGAGAAACAAGAGAAAAGAAGAGTTCGTAAAAATTTCACTAATGCTAAAATTTTGTTTGCGATAATAGAATGTACCGGTTCTTTGCAATGAAAGTTATTATGAAGGATATAGTAACGTACTACTACATTTCCCCGGTCCTTAGTTAAAAGATAAAATAAACAAAAACGAATCTTTATATGCAAAGGTAACTTTCTTCTTCAAACTCTTAGCGAATAATTTAGTTGAATGGAAGACCGCAGCAGGGTTAAGTATGGCTATTCGCAAGTAACAAGTATTATTCAAAGTTTTCATCACTTGGATTACTCAATTATGGGCAAACATGCAATTCATTTCTTTTTTTTATTTAATTTGTACTTTACAATTTGTCCCGCTGGACTTTTGTTACATTTTTCTAATTTCATTGCTAAATAACACGTGGGTGGCTACCCCCAGCAGGATACCATCTTCCAATTTGTTTACTTTATTTCTTTACCGAGGTCAGTGGGATGTTTTGTTTTCAGTCTCCTTTTTATATGGGTTTTGCTCGCTTCAGTAGCTAGCTGGTTTGGATGTATTGCCGTTCTTTCCTTGTATTTTTTTGTGTATCCGCCAATTTCTCCTTTGACCATTAGTATTTTTAGGTCTTTGCGTATATCCCCGTTTCTGATATTCCATGGGGCGTTGACTATTGTTCAGAGTATTGTCGATTGTAGCCACTCTAATTTATTTATGTGGCTCATTGTTGCTGTCCCCCATAGTAGTATTCCGTACGTCCAAATTGGTTTTATTATCGTTTTGGATATTTTCAATTTATTTTCTATGCTGAGTTTAGAATTTCGACTAGTTAGCCAGTACATCTGTTTCCTTTTTATTCGTGTTTTGTCTACAATTGATTTAGTATGTTGCTTCCATGTAAGTTATGAGTCTAAGTGGTGTCTTAGTATTGAACATGTTTTGTTTGTGTTATGTGCGTGCAATTCAATTGAATATTAAGTGGTTTCCTTTTTCGTCTTGTAAATGTAATGTGGTTAAATTGACCGGGGTTTGCTTTTATCTTGCAGTCATTTTTCTATTTTTCTGATACACTCTGGTAGTAATATGACTGCTGTTTGTGGATTATAGAGTGCTTGTGTTACGTCGATGACACGGGGAGTAATGAAATTAAGAAATCACTGTACGTTTCCTCGCGTCGTTCGAATGATTTCGCTTAGGTTTAAAAGTTTCACGAGCAAGGTAAGAAAAATTCAGACTTTAGATATGGTGGCAGAGTTACGTACACCTCTTGATTCCAACTGATGATTCTCTCCTCTCGGTTACAACTTAACTGTTTTTTTGATTCGATTTGTTTCTTTTTGTCATCCGTCAATATCCCTACTATGCACGCGTTCGTTACGCCTCCGCCACCGTTGCCACCTACGCCTTCTTCCAAATATTCGGCGGAAGGACCGTACGGATATCGATGGCTCATTAGGCCAGTCTGCACTTGCGCTTCGGTGATACCGTTGAAAAGTTTTGTTGTCGAGTGCCGCTAAGCCCTATTCAAGTTTTCCGACCCTTTCAGCTTGTCGACATTTCTGCTTTATCGCCAACATTGTCTGTATGTCGACGATATATCCGCGTTACTATAATAGAGACCAAAGAAGCCCTTCTACAGTGTCACCTGACTAGTACAGTGTCACGTAAAATTTATGATAAAAAAAGGAGTAACTTAACTTGACCGTGTTTTTATGAAAACGAAAATGATTAAGTATAATATTACAATAAAGTTCATATCACGGCCAAATTGTACACAAGACTAGACTCAAGACTAAAAAAGACTCTTTGTCGAATGCTTGCAGTTTTTATAGGTTGCGTTTGTCGGTGTTGAGGGGCAAGGGGCAGATCCTAATTGCCCTACGTAATGGGGAAAATGTGATGTTGGGCCATGTGCAAAGGTCAAGTCAAAACCTAACGATCCGCTGTCAGATAGTATGAAATGACGTGGAGTTGGGTATGGTCGTTGTCACAACAGCAGTATCGTCCGTGAATGTCAGTATTTTACTGTTGGTAGTTATACGTAATCCAGTGAAACTAAATAGTTTCAAAATTGAAGTAGGCGAGAAAGTAGAGTATTATGAAGGTGCAAGACGAAAGGACCTGATTTCCTATACAAAAATAAGTCGAGGATGAAGTGACAAGTTTTGACACAAGAGTTGGTTTTCTAGGAAATCAATTATGAAGTTCCGTCTACTTGACTCGCTACTTGTTAAGTATACGCGTACCAACATGGCGGAACTTCACAATCCATTGTCTGGGAAACAAAGCCAGGAAAAATTTTATATATCTGAATGAATTTTATTTATCTTCATACATACATGTATGTTTTCTGAAATATTTTGTCTATTCGATAACATGAAATAACAAAACTTATTACTTCAGCCAACGCTCATACCGCGTTGAAAGTACTCGTTCTCGTCCGATCACGAAAGTCAAGCAGCGCTGGGCACGGTTAGTACTTAGATGGGTGACCGCTTGGGAACTCCGTGTGGTGTTGGCTTTTTTTTTACTTTTCTTAACACTTAGCCAACCGAACGGATAGATCTCCCTTTTTTACTTTACCAACGCGTTTTCTTTTTTGTTGTTGTTATTATCAGTTATTGTTTACCTGGAATTGTCCCTAATTAATTTAAGTACAATTAATTAAAGTACACCAATTTAGTAGTCTTAAAATTAATTAAAAAGTTATACTATCAATTATGACTAAATAAAGTCATAATCGAACGATACCACATTGTAAAAAAATATTAAAATGCATTATGAATTTTTAACTTCACGTTCAAGTCGTGTCATTTATCTTTAGTCATCTTTAATGTTTTTAATTTTGCCTATATCTTTTTATGCTTTTAATATATACTTTTAATTTGATGTTTTGCATAAACAATATGTGAAATCGTTAAACAACCGTAAAATCTAATTGACCACTTGAATAATTTTTGGACTCCTTTGTTTTTCAAGTATTAGTGAATAATAGTCCTCCTTACTCAGAAAAATGCACGGTGGACAGCGTATAGGTTGTCTTGTGCGGGCGCGATGGTCAGAGATAGTATAGCTCGCTCTGGCGCGTGCGGTTGGCTAAGTGTTAATAAGCTATGCTATGATATAGAACAGGAAAATATCTTCTTAGCATTAAACGATTGTCACCATACGTTGTATCATTCTCGCATACACGCTTACTTATATATTTTCCGATAATGCTACATGTATGCAATATTCGGAATTGGAGAATGTACAAGTATTACACATACGTATGTCGTTTGAAAGAATGGAAAAATACAGGAAGTACGATGATTCCCTGCGAAATGACGAAAATGAAGTCGAAAATGTAAAATGACATTTTTCGCTTTGTTTTCGCGAAAATCAATTATGAAATTGCCCCTACTTAACTTCACAGTCTATTTTCTTGAAAACGAAGCCGGGAAAGATTTTACATAACTTTTTCATCCTCCTACATAATTGTACGTCGTAAATATTTTTTATTCAGTAATATTAAATAACAAAATTGATTACTTCAACTAACGCTCATACTGTGCTGAATGCATTGTTTCTCGTCAGAGTGCTGTGAACCCCCCAGCAGGTCGGGCCTCACTGGTCAAAGACACCAGGCGTAAGACTTATTAGTGAGTTTGCCAATTTATACAGTGATATTCAACAACGGAAAGTGATAAATAATGCTCACTATAAAAACAACCAAGAAAATAAGAGAAGGAAAGAAGATAGAATGAAAGAAGCAACCAAAAGAAAAATACAGCAAAAATTTTTTTTTATTTATTATTAATTTACGATCAATTCTTGCATTGAGAATTTTCAGTAATTTTCTCTGGCGTGGCTCAGTGACATGGTTAATTATTTATAATAAGTTAATACTTAATACAGCAAAAATGGATCAAGAACTTTCTTGGCAACACAAGCTGTGGCGCCCAAAGAACGCGGAAACTCAACCGTCCGCCAAACTTGGTGAACAGGAATAAAAGGGCAGAAGTAGCCAGGAAAGTGTAAGCAAAGAAGGAAACACAACAGGAGGCGCGGACCGCGAAAAAAACGAAACCATAAATTCAGCAGATAGCTCCCCATTATCAGCAATACGAACGAAAAATAGGTTCAGCGTATTGCAATTACAAGAGCCCAGCTTATCTCGGACACAGCAACAGCCTCAAATAATAACAATAAAATAATCCACAATAATAAGGAAAAAGAACGAAAACCTACGGAAGAAAACAAGTAGGCATACGGCCTCTCAGGACGGGAAATCACAAGTTTGAAAGAGAGTAAACAACGGACCGAGAGGTATACCATCATCAATGAAACCCGCAACGTCGCAGGTACAGCCCAGCGAAATGGATAACGCAGGGGGCCCATACCTCCAGCAACCTGGATACGGAAAAACCAGACATTCCAGACAGACCACCAGCTTCTCCAAGGAAGAATCCGCTGACACCACAGCCCCCTCAAATGGAGACAAACCGCTCCTAATATACATTACCTACCAAGATTCGAAGAACGCAGTAAAACTCGTTGAAGAGACTCCAAACACAAAGTCATTCCACATTAAACGAATACACGCAGATAAACACGCGCTATTCCCACGAAGTATACCAGACTTTAACAAAGCGAAAGAAATCCTAATTGCAGTTAAGACAGCCTTTTACGCATATACACCAATATCGGAGAAGTACGTACCACACGGTCTCACTAAAGCGGTCACGGTCCAAAAAAATAACTTCTCCGAGACAGAGATACACGCAGAGTTGCAAGCAATATAGGTGTCCGACGTCCAATTGACAAAAGTTTGGCGCTTCTCAACAAAAATATCAATAGAGAACAATGTACTGCTCCCAATTTACATGATCCAAGTATCCCCACAAAGCAATATTAGTAACCTACTAAAAATGAACCGTCTAAATCACTTTAGGGTAAAATGGGAAAAAGTCAGGAAAAATGACATAACGCAATGTCACAAATGTGAACTGAATAGAATCGCATGGACCAAGCGAGTGCAAAATCAAAAAGGAAGACACGGTAAACAAAGACAAAGTGCACTGCGTGAACTGTAAAAACTACGGATACCCTGCTTTGTATAAAGGATGCCTAAAATTCGTTGAACTATGCAAAAAACTTTGCGAAAATATCAACAAATGCAAAGAATAAAAAACAAATGCGTTGCTCAAATAAGCCGCAAATTCATCCATAGTTAAAGTTCTCAGATATCCTAAGACAAGGAATCTGCCGAAACCAAGTCTTCGTAAACCAACCACATCAAACAAATTTATTACCGCGTGTAATACAAAATCCAAACCCAATTAAAATCATACCCCAACTGAACATAATAAACCTATCGAAGACTTCTAAAAAAGCATATTGAAAGCCCTAAATGAACAACAAACACAATTAAACGAACTATAACAATCATTGCCCAAAAGGAGTCTCATACCTAGACATATGCCTAGGTATGAGATACACAATTACAATTCCTTAATTTACGGGCAAATAACGCGCTCAAAAACCATAGACTACGATTGCGACCATAACGCTCTCGTATTCCACATAAACAAAAATACATCTGATTTCATAACCCTAGAAACACGGAGTGACGAACCCAGATACAAGGACAAAGATAATAAATTAGAAAAAGTTACAAAACCAGCTCGAAAAGAACTGCGACCTAAATATCCACAACAATGTCAACCTAACAAAGAGGCAAATTGACTCATTTATAGACGAAATAGAAAAATATATACAAACAGCCCTTCAAGAATCCGTACTAATAATGAAACAAAAGTCCACTTTCGATCCCTATATCTACAATAAAAAAAAATTACGAGACAAAAGCTTCATACCATCCAAAATAAGAAATCTAAAATAAAACTATTCCTACGATAAAAGAGAAGATTCAGAATTATTAAAGTATCTTTTGTACAAAATAAAGTTGTGTTTAAAACAAGAATTCGCAAACTCTATAAATCAATACTGGGTAAACAAAATAAAAAATATCTCTAAAAAGGACTCTGCCTTCAGACTAGAACCATTCCATTCAGCGCGGTATGAGCGTTAGCTGAAATAAGTGATTTTCTTATTTGCCTTTAATGTACAAAAAAAGAATATTTGAAAAAATATAAATGTGTGCAAAAATGAGGGATATATGGTATTAGTCACGTAATACTAAAACATTTCTTTTTCTCGACGCTTCGATTATAAATTATTAAAAATAGATTGTCAAGAAAAGTAAAAAGTATTGGAAAAATAAAAAATCCAACACCACACGGAATTCCCAAGCGGTCATCCATCCAAGTACTATCCGTGTCCGGCGCTGCTTAACTTTCGTGATCGGATGAGAACGAATGCTTTTTTTAAATTAACGTTTATTTGTCCAGGAATTAATTTATTACATTTGTGTATTCGCAATAAATCATGAATTTCGGTAAGATGGGTTAGGCAAAAGTACCGACACGCGACGGTACGACGTAGCCATACTATATTATGTGACGGAAATTTACATTTTTAGTGTTATAATGTATGAATTAAATTTAAGCCGCTGCGGAGCGGAGCTTTTATGTGATTTTGTTTTTAATTAGTATTTCTGTCCTGAAGACTTGGCCGCAAAACAGGACAAGTTGGTAGTCTACTTTTTGGGTGCTGTGGGACCCAAACTGTGTTCTCTTTATGGCCACTAAATCTCCGCGTAGGTACTGTTTCGCACCTTTTCTTCTTTTATGGTAGTTCCTTCGATTTTCCTCTTTAGTTGCAGCGATCTTCTTTTTTGCGTCCTCGCGTAGCTCACGACGTTGTTCTTCAAATTTCACAGCCCACTCTTCGTCGATTAATTCTCTGACTACAGCTATAGGACTTGCATATTCCGAGTTTGATGGTTTTATAACGCCTTCGTTTGTCCATAACTTCATCAAATCGTCCACTTCTTTTTTCTCAGACGATGCCAGTCTTCGCGGTCTTCGTACTACGGGTTTGTCACTTTTTAAACCGATTTTTGCAGTTATCCCGACGTCCGCTTCTTCTTCGGCTTATACATATTTCGTCAGTCTGTTCTACTATATTGATTCTAAATATATCCAGCGCGTCTTTGTAACCGCCAGTCTGTTTGTCAAGTCGTAAAAAGGTCACCTTACCTCGTTTGACCCGCAACTTTATCTGATCCAAGAAATCAGTACCTAACAACAGACTGTGTTTCGATAATATTTTATTTGAAACAACATGCAAAGTGACTGGTAATTCATACCCATCGACTGTCCTTACCTTTGTAAATTCGCCCCAGGTCTCATTGCCAGTGGAACCAAAACCTTCAAACTTAAACTTACAGTTACCTAGAGATGGTGATCCTAACCTCGCATACTCGTCTGATCTTATAAATGTGAGATCACTACTCCTATCCACCAACGATATAAACTTACAGTCATCTATCGACACTTCTTTCATGTATCTCTTCTTCTCGGGTCTTGAAATGAAGTAAGTCTCTTTTGGTCGTGCCGTACACTTTGCCGCAATATGTCCAAATTCGTTGCACTCAAAGCACTTAACACCTTTTTCTTTTTCCGGAAAATTAGCACTTAACCCTTAGAGTACTGAATATTCGCGGCTTATGCGGTCCGTAAGGACGGAGTACTTTTTCGCTAGACTGAACACTGTTGATCGACTGTTCAAAGCGCAAATCGTAATAAGTTATGATAATTCTTTTGCGCGAGATTAAATGATTCAAGAGCGTTATTTTTTAGTATTAATTATTTATTATAAACATTGAAATTTACAATAAACTAGAATTTGGGTAATAAACTAAAAAAAAACTAGAAAACTAAATTTAGTAAATATAACACAAGTTAATAATTCAGTTGTGCGTGAAAAATTTCAAAACAATTATCGATACATAATCCGACATCGCATTTTCTGCATTCGTATCGCGTGTCGCTCCTTCTTTTATTTTTCACACAAACAACACATTTTCTTCTTGATAATTGTGTTGTGCCGGCACAATTAGGGCATTTTGATGGAAAATGCCTATCAATTAAACGGAACGGTAAATCCTCAGACTTTCTCTTTCCTCCTCCTGCCATGCTTCTGCGTTGGGAATATTTTCGTAAAATGTCTCTTATCAACGCTAAATGAAATTCACTAAATTTTTGTTTCGAAACAGTGGATTTTTGATATAAAATATATGCATTATATATAGCTAAATCTAACAAGTGGAAAAATAATTTTTTGTACCACTTTATAGTTTTCCTTAGGGAATTAAGTGTACTCAAAATCATATCAACTCTATCTACAGCACCCATGTTGGAATTATAGTCGGCAATACATGATGGTTTCTTCTTATACAATCCTGTACGATAACCCTTTTTCTCAGATTCAATCAATGCAGCTGCATGTGCAGTTGAAGACAACATCCAAACCTCCTTTTTATCATGCCATTTCATTGCCAATAAAATGCCAGTCGATCGGTAGCACGTTTCTTCTCTCTTCAACTTTTCTTCCATGTGGGGCATATCTCTCCTATTTTTACGAACGGTTCCAAATGCGTTGGTTTTGTTTTCATGTAATAAGCTATATAAACGTGGACTCGTGTACCAATTATCCGTAATTAGTGTATGGCCCTTTCCAAGATATGGCTGAAGCAGCGTCATCACAACATCTCCAGAGATTCCAATGCCTGTGTTACTTCTACTAATGTTTGTTTTTTGTCCAGTATAAATTATGAAGTCCAATACATAATTAGTTTTACAATCACTAAGGAGAAATAATTTAATGCCGAACCTACTTCGCTTGGATGGTATAAACTGTTTAAAATAACATCTGCCCTTGTACAGCAAAAGATTTTCGTCGACGCATAGATTTTCATAATGTGCAAATGACGGCGAAAAGGAAATCTTTAATTTATCGATTACTGATCATATTTTTGCTAAAGGTTCGTCATTTACTGTATTATTATCGTTAAAGTGCAACATTTGAAATAATAGCATGTATCGATCTCGTGCTATTATTTTGTGAAAAACATTGCTTTTCAACAGATCGTCCGTAGATCAATATTCTCTCAAAGACAGTTTCAATTCTACCAAATACCCCAATTCGACAAATTGTGAATGCAAAGTATTAAATAAAAAAACAGTTTCTTCGAACGCGGCATTAACATTGAAATGCATTTATATTTATCTCACACAAACGTAATAGTATTACTTCTGCGTAGGTGCTCGGAAAAATTAACAAACGCATATATGCGTCCTTAGCGCTCTAAGGGTTAATAAACTGTTATCTTTTAAATGTCTGCCCGTAAATAATGTAGAATAAAATCACTGAAATGTTTGTTCACATTTAGCTCCAGAGGAAGAACAGAAAACAAAGCGCTGGAGCACCATGAGACGCAAATCAAAACATTACGAAACCATCGAGGTATTCGATACTGGGACAAATGACGAGAACAACGAGAATTCGAGTATAAATGGCAAGATTTTTAAAATAAATTGCGACGATTCTGGGACAAATGGCGAGAACAACGAAAATTCGTGCGCGAACAACGAGACTTCGTATATGAACAAGGAGAATTCGTATATGAACAAGGAGAATTCGTACATGAACAACGAGAATTCGAATACGAACAACGAAAATTTGAATACGAACAACGAAAATCCGAGTATTAACGGCGAGTATCCATCCAACCAGAACGAGTTTCCGTGTATGAATGGCAAGTATTATGTGTGGTCGAATGGGATCAATTCGTGGTCAAATGAGGAGAATTTGTGCATAATTTTCGAGAATTCATGGATAAATCTCCAGAATTCGTGTATAAATGGCAAGATTTTTAACATAAGTTACGACCATTCTGGGACAAACGACGAGAATTCGTCGACAAACGACAAGAATTCGTTGACAAACGACGAGAATTCGTTGACAAACGACAAGAGTTCACTGGTAAATGAGGAGAAATTGTGTATAAAAGAAAATCCATGGTCAGATGTCGAGCATCCGCGTTCTAAAGGCGAGTATCCGTGGCCAATTGGCGAGAATACAGTTACAGATATAAGCCAGTGGTACAATCGAGGAGAAAACTCACTATAAGCATTTATAGTTTTGAATATAAGGAGAGATACCGCGTGAATCAAACATAAGAATATGTATTTATATAGAGTATAGTCGTGTAAAATAAGTATCCCTCTTTTCAATTAATCTTTGTATAAGTATGTATTCGATATTATCTAATAATAAATAGTGCTTAAGTGTGTAATACTTAGTGTTATTTGTTGTTACCTGCAGTCTATTTACTGTGAATGATAGAATTATATAATTTATTTCAATCATTTTGAAATTATTACTTTTTCAAAGCTCTAACAAGAATCGACTTAAGGTAATACGATTTATATTACGAAAGATAACGTTTCGTTTTTAATAATATACAGAGTTTGTGTGTGTGTTTAAATCAAGTTTTAGAATATACTTGGAAATACATATACTAATGAAAATATTACGTCTCGTGACCCTACCATATATTCTAATCCATTCTACGGCCAAGATGTCCAACAGCTGTTAATTGCTTAATATTTAGAAATTTTTGTTACTGTCGAGGCCCTTAATTTATACAATACGTACTGAAAATTGGGACACTCCTTAAAGTTATTGCTCATTACGGTGAAACATGGTATAAGAGATATCGAAGGCCGCTTCGCTTTAATTTATTTCTCTTGACTTATTTTTACCTCTTTGGTCTCTTCATTTTGATAAAATTGCAGGCCCAAACAAAAATTCAATTTTCCAAGATCTCTTATTTCGAACTTTTTCATTAAGTTTTCTTACTTAAAAGAAAACTTATGGCTATTAGTGGCTATTATTAGGTCATCCACATAGACTGTCAGTATGAGGATTTTATCTCCATCTCTTATTGAATAAACACAAGGATCTTCTTCAATTTGTTTAAGGTTAAGTTCTTTCAAGTAACCATTTAATTTATCAAACCATTGCTTACCGGATTGCTTCAATCCATATAAAGATTTCTTTAGATGGTATACATAATCTTCCTTGCCCGGTACTTCAAAATATTTGGCTTTATGCATGTAAAGATCGCCATAAGTATATGCCATGGTTATATCCAATTGATATGAATCCAATTTTAATTTAGCAGCTAAGGCCATTATAAGTCTAATGGAAGTTAATCGGGCCACAGGAGAGAAGGTTTCATTGTATTCAATACCTCTCGCTACTAATCTAGCTTCTCTGCGTTCAACTTCTCCATTTTCATTGTATTTGGTCTTTAAAACCCATTTTGATCCAATTGGAGATCTATTCACTGGACATTTTACTAATTCCCAAACGTTATTTCTGATCAAGCCATCATGTTTTTTTTTCATGGCTTCTTTCCATTTTTCTGCATGAGGTCCAGATAATAATTTATCTATTGGTTCAGTTGAATTATCATTGACTAATTGTACCGTTTCATGATCAGTTGGGACGGTTTTATAAATTTTCCTTTTTCTACCAACATTTCCTATTCGCATTATGTTTAGCCATCCTTGCCCCCGCTTGACCACAAATCTATCTTGAACACAATTCTCATTTTGATTCATGTTTTCACCATCATCATGTTCTTCCTCGTGAATCTCATCTGTGATTTCTTCGTCAAGTTCTTGATTTATCAGTTCATATTTAAATTGTTCAAGTTTATTTTCAGTTTCATCATTGTGGTACTCAATATTTCTTAAGAAAGAAACATCTCTACTTATTATGACTTTTCTTTTACCTGGATCCCATAATCGAAACGCTTTTGATTCATCGGAATATCCAATAAAAATACATTTTGTTGATCTTGTTTCAAATTTACTTTTATTGGGCCGTTTATTTAATGCATAAGCTTCGATACCAAAAATTTTAAGATGATTCACATTTGGTTTCCTTTTGTGCCAAATTTCATATGGTGTTTTACCATGAACTGTTGGGCACCTATTTCTAATATATGATGCCGTATTAACAGCTTCCGCCCAAAATTGGATAGGTAACTTTGACTGGATCAACATACATCGTGCCATCTCCACGAGTGTTCTATTCACTCGCTCACCTACTCCGTTTTGCTGAGGTGTATGAGGAGTTGTAAATTCCCTGCGAATACCACAATTTTCCAATTCATTTGTGAAATTCTTTCCTAAATATTCCAAACCACTATCAGTTCTGAGGGTTTTTATCTTGTTACCCGTTTGTCTTACAACTAAAGCTTTAAATTGCCAAAAAACATTTTTAACTTCATCTTTTGTTTTAAGGATATACACATATACAAACCTTGACGTGTCATCAATAAAGGTGGCAAAATACTTTGCCCTACCGAAAGTTGTTTGTCTTATAGGGCCACATATATCAGAATGTATCAGTTCTAATTTTTTCAACATCTTTAATTCGGATCTCTTTGGCATTGGGGTTGCTACCTGTTTGCCTTTCAAACATACTTTGCAAGTATTCATTTTACTCAATCTTACGTTAGGTAGACCATTTACCATATTTTTATTTATTAATCTCCGAAGATCAAATTCATTTAAGTATCCATATCGACAGTGCCAATCCATAAGTGTATTTCTGTTTTCATATACCATACCAATATATTCGGATTTTGTATCTACAATATATAAATCCCTTTTACGAATAGCGGTAATGACAATTTCGTCTTTCTTTCCAAATAGCCATTTTATTTGTAAATACAATCCTTTTTCCATTTGCTGTAACTTTTGATACTAAAATCAAATTTGTTTAATTCCGGTACGTATAATGAGTTTTCCAATCGAAATTTCTCAAGTTTGTTTTTTATATAACTAAATGGTATTGCAGTACCTTTACCTTTGATTTCAGCTAATTTGTCATTTGCTAATTTTACTTTTTGATTTCTGATTGGCTCTATGGATTCAAAACAATTTATGTCACAGCACGTATGTAATGTAGCGCCGTTATCAATGCACCATTCCATTTGCAGTTCCATGTTTATATTCAATGAAACATCAGTAATAATACTCTTATCCTGATTATCTTCGTTCTGAATATTGGAAGCACATAAGCATTGTTCAGTTTTGGGTATTTTAGGAACTTGTGCTAGTTGAGCTTTATGATCATTGTTTTTCTTCTTCAAACACTGGTCTGCCTTATGTCCACGTTTGTGACAATAAGAACATTCAATGTGTTTTACTTTATTAGCTTTAATAAATCCATTTTTATTTGAAGAATTTCTATTTTTATCATACCTTTTGTGTTTATTGGAATCTTACACTTGTAGAGCTTCTTGGTGATCATTCTCAGCATCTGAATTATGACGAAAATTAGCGTCTTCTAATAATTTTATCTTAAGCGCTTCTAGGGTAGGTAATTGGTCCCGCGATTCGATCGCACATCTAAAATTTTTGTATTTATTCGGGATGCTATATAATAATAGGATTGACAATAAATCATCAGCGACTACTATATCCATTTCTTTTAATTTGACATGACTGAAAAAATTATTTAAGTGATCGGACATATTTTCACTATCGGAAATTTTTGTGAATAATAACTGCTTCAGGAGCGTAGCCTTTCTTGCAGGTCCTTTGAATTCGTAAACCTCCTTTAATTTATTCCATACTTCATTCAGTTTTGCAATGCGTCACATGACATAGCTCACTCGAACTCATGGTAAGAATAATATCGGCTCTGGCTTTACCACCCCTTTCATTCCATACAGAGGCTTCATCCGCTGCTTCACACAAGTCATACTTAATGAGTATTGCCTCCATTTGCAATTTCCACGTGTCGTAATTTTCTTTGTCTAGCTTTTCAATACTTAAACTTGCTCCGTTCGACATTTTTATGTTCTCTTGATAACTGTATTATCACGTAAGCAATTATTATATATTCAATAAAGCGCCCTTATGACATTCAACACTGAATTTGCGATCACGCACCCTTCCTTTTCTTTCTTTTTTGTTTTTAGGTTATCTTCTGCGCTTCTCAATATTACTATTAATAATATTTTTAATAAAAATAATAACTAATTATTGATCCTGGGCCCATAACCTGTTGTTATCTCTTTACTCAGTGGTAGGATCACAATAGCTATTATTATATCGAATGGATAAATCTATCACACCGTTTTGAGGCAAAAAAACCTTTTATTGCACATACATACATGGACAAGGGATAAAAACAAAAGAACATCTTAAACCTATCGATTAAATCTATCGATTGTAACTAGAACTATCTTCTAGTTACTATTTCTTGTAACTAACGCGTCTGCAAATGGATGGCGAGCACGAACTCACGTTGTCATTTTCAACAATATTATTATAAACACACCTTAGAAAATAATCGTAAACGCTGTTTTATAATCATATAATTGAAGTTAGAAGTGTGAACAAACCTTACTATTATATATAGAATGAGCAAATACCGTTTACTAATAACTTCTACACGTTTCAACAATATATTCTGCACGTCTTGCTTACGACGAAACGACGAATGCGAATGGATTGTTGAAATAAACGAAGCCTTGTTATAATATATCGCTATCAACTGTTAGTAAGGCGCCACGGTGGTCACCCGTGATCACCAAAAAGATGAACGGTCCATTGGAGAAGAATGTTGTCTTACATCATCATTATTATTTACATTACATTACATTTATTATTATTTTGCCATTATATGCTTTGAATAATAAAAATACTCCCGTGACGTCCTCAGCGAAACATGTGATTTCGGCGTGGCAGTCAAAGTGTTAAGGGATTGACGCTGCAAATTACGAACTTGTAAGAGATGGGTAATAACAGCCCTGAAAAATTTCAAATCACTTTGCATTTCTATTCTGTGAGTAAAACATTAATCGTTATAAGAATATAACGAATAACATTATGTGGTATTACGATATAACGTATAACGTTATATAGCATTGCGTTATAACGTATAACGTTATATAGTATTACGTTATAACGTATAACGTTATATAGTATTACGTTATAACATATAACGTTACGTGGTATTACGATATAACGTATAACGTTATGTGGTACTACGATATAACGTATAACGTTATATAGTATTACGGTACAACGTATAACGTTATGTGGTATCGTCACGTCCCGCGCTGCGCACATGCCGTAACGAAAACTACAATATGTAAATTACGCGAACGGTGATTCGAGCATGTAATACTATTACACAAGGGCGACTAGTAGACTAACAAATAGGGATGTAAATACATATATAAGAAACGCGAAGATACATTGAATAGAATCAATTAATAAACTAAAAGTATATTTGGACCATTAAATAATACTGATGAATGAACCGAACGAACCGCGAACCGATCAAAATAAAGAACGAATATATGCGACGTAAGAGCAAGGTAAATAAAACGAAATAATAGAAATATGTACTTTAACGAAATAGCAAATATAGCAAAAACAACATAACCTGTACTAACTAATAGACTGAGCGAGCCGCGAACCGATTGAACTAATCAAGAATAAACTATGATTTGATAACTCGATTAAGGATAAATTGTGATCTGAAGAGCCAATTAGTTAAAAACGACTCGCAAACTAATTAATAAATCACGTCTTGATATTATACCGTAATAACATAATATACAATCAAAGTAATCTATGATTTGACAATACAAATTACGATTTGAAATCAATCAAGAGCAACCCGCGATTTGAAAATAATCTATGATTTAACAATTCAAACTACGATTTGAAATTCTACCAATCAAGAGCAACCCGCGATTTGAACAATTAATTAATAAACTATGATTGGATACTATACTAAAAATAACTTATGATTCGAAAATTCAACCTATGATTCGAAATTCAATTAATCAAGAACAACTCACGATTTAAATAAATTAATAAACAAACTATAATTCAATACGTAACAGTATTACGATGTAACGTTGTATAGTAATACGTTATAACGTATGACGTTATGAGGTATTACGATATTACCTATACCGTTATGTAGTACTACGATATAACCTATAACGTTATATAGTATTACAGTATAACGTATAATGTTATATAGTATTATACTCCACATTTGCGTAACTCTATATGACGTTACACGTTATACTGTAATACTATATAACGTTATACGTTATAACGTAATACTATATAGTGTTATGCGATTACGTTATATAACGTAATACGATATACTGTACCACTATATAACGTAATATGCTATAACGTAATACTGCATAACGTAATACGTTATATCGTAATGCTATATAACTTAATGCTATATGACGTAGTTCTATATTACGTAATTCGATATAACGTAATGCGATATAAGGTAATACCATATAACGCAGCACTGTATAACTTAATACTGTATAGTATAATTCCATACTACGTAATACGTTTTAATGTAATAATGTAAAACGTAATACTATATAACGTTATTTGATATCACTTAATACTATATATAACGTAATATTATATAACGTTATACTATATAGCGTAGTACTATATAACTTAATACTATATAAGGTGATACCATATATAGCGTAACACTATATAATGCAATACTATATAACGTAATACTCTATAACGTAATATTATATAACGTAATACATTTTAGCGTAATACTGTATAACGTAATTCTATATAACGTTTTACTATATAAAGTAATAAGTTATAGCGTATTTCTATATAATGTAATACGTTATAACGTAATACTATATAACGCATCACGTTATGTCGTTATACTGTTACGTTCTATTTAGTTACCGACGGGAAGGTAGCGTTAACTGACATTTAATGTAATTGACAATAAGCTTCACTTTCGGCTAACCTGCTATGTTCGGGAATACTGGCACGGGAGGAGATTAACGTTGTTCGAAAGTAAATTTGCGATATGTAATTATTTATTCAAATTTTACTCGATTTCGACATTGACAATTGACTGACAGTCTTACGGATATAAAATTCTTTGGTTGACAAAAAATGATAACTAACTTTTCGGTATAGAATGGTAATTGTTCGATAGACGAACGGTAATTATTATTACTCGATAGACGAGCGATACAAGCAGGTACGGAATGTTAAACGATGTACACAATAACAAACGTATACATCTGGAAATACATGCATCTTCCACGCAACGCGTACATGATCCTTTCCAAATTCAAAACAAAGCATAATATCCCGCATAATGATTACATCGGTCTTTATAAACATCGTACAATTTGTCTAGCTTAGAACGAGAGAAAGAAAATGAAGCTACTGACACTGTATAAAAAAGAGACATACGACTTGTTGTGCTAAATTGTTTAACGTTCTATTTTCGCGACACTAAACTTTTGACAATGTCGAAAAATTATAAACTCCGAGATGTCTAAATTAAAGTAGGAAGAAGCCAAAGAGGAACAGCAATCCATCAGAGAATAAATTAAAAATTGCGGCGCGTTCTTTCGTTCGCGATCTTTCGAAATAAGTCAATGGAACCCTTAATTCCCCTTAAAAATGGGAAAACAAGAAGATGCCCGATCAATCAAACGATAAAGAAAAAAATCGCGGCGCACCCGAAACGAACGAAATCGCGATCTCTCCAAAGAACTAACAAACCTATGCGATGTGTCTCCGTATACGAGATAACCCCAAGGTTCAGAGGAAAGCCCAAGAATTGACCGTAACTCCCGTAATTCCCGTTTTGCCGTTCGAAACTTACACGAGTCGCGGTCGAGGAAGCTACTTTAAATATTCTGATATTGCGACTTGCAATACTATAAAATTAATTAAAAACTAACACTTTTATAATCTAATTTTAAACAATGGAAAACAGGATAAATTCTGATACGTATAGTTCAATAAGAAATTCTAAAAATTTATAATAAAGTTTGCAAAAGACAATCGCGATATCGTAACTCGCAACTCTAAAGCAAACGCGATTATCATTTTATCGCAACTCTAATTGAAATCGTAATCATTTTCTCGCCACACTAATAAAAAGCCGCGATGTCATCTCGCAACTCCAATATAACCCGTAATTAATTTGTCGCAACATTAATAAGAAAAATCGCGATTTGCCCAATGGGACGATGGACCGATATACACATCGGCCAAAAAAGCGAAGACTACTACTACTACTACTACCACTACTACTCTCAATCGCGAACAAAAAAAACTTATAAAGGTAAAATATAAATATAAACCGGGGAAGCTGATTGAAGTGCACATGGACTTACCAACGATCACAGCAGGGATCGTTGCCCACTCGCATGTACGTGCTCGAGCAATATACGTTCGTTTCGAGCCTACTTGTGATCGCGACCGAGAAATTCGAAAAATCGATAGGTAAAACCAGAGACGAAAACATGCTCTACCCGTGCCAGTTTCAGCGTCGATTTTTCAAATTATATTTCCAGAAACAGGTTGGTCACACGAAAACGCGCCTACCCGACCAGAGACTGTGCCAACCTGCCCGGCCCTACCGGGCTTATATATTATTATAATTAACAGACATTACTTATAATTAACAGACATACCAAAAAGTATACTACCTATCCTACCTAGCGCTATATTTAAAAATGGCAAAACAGGCACACCAACACACTCGCTCCACGGTTCTCACACAAACGCCCGGGCGCAAAGGTCCTACACTAGAGAGGACGTCCCGTGACGCCTCCGACACCCGAGCTTAACACACAGCATGCACACTCTAAGGTACGTACCATTTTTCTGAAATCGACTGACGAAGGCTAGCGACTGTTGCGTAAGACGCGATAAAAGTTAATCTCAATTTTAATTACAAATATTCATAATTCAGAGAGTGTGTTTATTTTTCAAAGAAATTGTAAATGGTACGAAATGTGGTACCATTTATTATAATTTAACAATAAAATTAGTGACACTAATATCTCTGATTCCCTGTATTCGATAACGATTCTTTGTTTTTACAGGTTGTAATTGAAATGATATTTGTTTGAATTTATTTTTTATTATTTAGATTTATAGTAAATGGAATAAATATAAACGACGCAATTCCACAGCCTAACCACACACTATGTGGAAAGTACGTCGTGCACGATACGCTAACACATCGTCAGTCGCTTACAAATTATTATAAAATCAATGGTCATCGTACTCATTGCCTTTCTCTCACCCAAGTAGCACCTGAGCATATGAGTGAGATCCTGGCATTGAATATGGAAGGGGTTATACCTGAAAATCCTAACTAAAAAAACGTATTAGTGCATTTAATTTGTATCTAACGGACTAATCTTTCTTCATTTTACATTTTCGAACTTCATCTCTATTACTATTACTGTATAGTCTAGGTTATTAATTTTATAATTTACCGAAATACTAATATTGAATTTATTTATAGAAAACAGCATAAATAAGATCAATGGAATATAATAATTCATTCAAATAATTGGCTCTATGAACTATTGAAATTCCATTACAAAAGAGACAAATTGACAATGAATAAGAAATCTATTTAATAACTGACTCAAAGTTAGATATTATTGCAAACAATCTCAGGCAATTCCTTCGTCACAGCACATTTTCGAAAGTATAAAAGCAGTGTTCAAAACTTGTTGCTTTGATTCCAAAATTTGCCTGTCGCGAAATTTCTTCTTGCACATAAAATTCCATATTTGTACGGCAGAACTGAACTTTACTATCCCTATATGTATATTTTAAATTAATACTCAAATTCAAAAATGAATGGCAAACAATTAAATCCATCGTGATAGTGCCATCAGAGAAAAGAAGGTGAAATAAAGAATGATTTATTATCGTTATTATTAAATATGTAATAATTGCAATTTTTAATGCAACGAAGTCGGAGGGCATCCGACTTCATCACTACGAAATATTTAATTAAATCATTGCAACTCTCTGTAGATATACATTTTTAATACACTCCAACTTTAAAAGTGATTATAGTGAACATACATGTCTTCAATCACAAATATTCAAATTAATTGTTAATATAATATCATTTATATCAGTTAGTAGTATTAATATTGTCAATATAAAATAGTTCATTATCATGTAACTAACATAAACAAAAACGCGATATGCAAGAAGATCTATCCTGAACTAATAAGTAATACATAGAAAAAGAAAATGTTACTACTTATAATAAATACCTGCGGTCACTGTGCTCGCAAAAAATTCTACGTAATACAACCAATCATCCGTATCGATTCGGACCTTTCGTCTTACGACATGATTGAGTGACCAGAAAGACAAAAATGCATGCGACTCATGCGATAAGATGCGAGGAACGTAGTCATCGATGCTATGGTAGCCCAGGAAATGTCGTCGTGAAGACCGTTATCAAGGAGGAGTCATGCAATCCCATCATGGAAAACACTGTAACAATGTATGGAATATTATAATTTGCTCTTAAATATGACGTTAATTAATTGGAAAATTTAAAGCAGTGGAAGATTAATGTCTATTAATCTCTATTAAAATTTTAATGACAATATTCAAATTAGGAGTAGCAAATTGAAATACATAGCAATAGAATTAAATAATTTACATATTATTTACATTCTTGACTTTTGAAGCACCACTAGGCCCTTTTCAGGAAGCAGGAGGAAGAAGGAGTGATAAACCTTTAACAAAACATATGTCTTTTTATAGATATATAAATAATACATGCGTGAATAATTTATTTTGAAACTTAAGTAATGATTCAGCAAAAAATGTTAAATAACGTAATATGGAATTCCATGAAAACCTTAAACTTTAATAACAATAAAAAAGTTAAATTGTTAGTGAACTCTAATTACTGTAACAACTGAAACTCTGATATTAAAGTATAAAATCAGACTTGTTTTTGTTATTTTGAATAATTAAAGCAAAATACAAGGAATAAAATTAATTGGAATACAATATGCACAGATTCTTACATGCTTAGTTCTGAAGCATCACTGCGTCCTTTCCAAAGCACAGGAAAAAGTAGAAATTATGAAAAACTGAAACAAAACATATGAAATATTATAATTTGTTCTTAAAAATATATCGTTTATTGTTAAAGAAGTATAAACTAATAAAATATAAAACTCTATTCAAACTTGAAATATTAATAACAATACAAATTGAAATTGTGTTAAAATCTATTTACTATAAAAATTTTTCTCATTATATTATATTATATTAATATTTTCTCATTTCAATATACAAAAATATAACAACTTCGCAATAGATTGTTTTCTAATAACAATTAAATGATTTGCATAATTTGCTATATATTAATATAAAAACATTAATTAATTACTTAATAGTATATCCGATTATTAACGATAATCTAATATTTTCAACAAATTATGCAACTATTTATAAAATGATGTTATTATATGCCAATCGTAAGCTGTATAGCAATTATTTAGCAAATATCGATTATTATTGATCCAATAAAAAAAGAAAATAGTCGTGTACGTACCTCTGCTTTGTTATAATACTGCAATCATTACCAAATCTGCATGAGAAATCAACGATTCGATATATAAATAATTATCTATGACGTCCATCTTGTTTCAGTCCAAATTATCGATTGTTAATCGCTTGTGGCGTCTGTGATGTGAATCAGTATTCTTTCAGTCTTTTCAGTAGTGACTAGTCAATAATCTACACAAAAGAAAACCAACAATTTCAAATAAATGTACGACAAAACCAATAATTTTCAGTAACAGAACAAATTATAGTAAAGGCCGGTAATGTGAATTATCGATAATTTTAACGTAATCCCAACAGAAATACAGTCAAGAATAAATGTACAATAAATCAATAACTTACAACAATGAAACTAACTATAGTGAAATAAAGTAATAATAGAACCCAAATTCTACCTCAAAGATCGATAATATAAACGATCAATAACTGTAAATTGCCAAATGCGCAGTCAATGATAAAAGTAAAAGAAAACTTCGGAATACAGTATAATTTTACTAAGATTATAATCAATAAACGATTAAATACGAACGTGCTATTTGAATGAACTAGATGAAAGTGTAGAATCGTTGATAAAGTCGAAATGAAGGTACTAACAGCAGGAT
Source organism: Bombus lapidarius (assembly GCA_936014575.1). Lineage (NCBI taxonomy): Eukaryota > Metazoa > Arthropoda > Insecta > Hymenoptera > Apidae > Bombus > Bombus lapidarius. The sequence goes on along the minus strand of CAKXZU010000104.1, from coordinate 411,151 downwards.
AACGCTCGACAAGACACATTTTCGCTGCACGAATTTCAGGAGTGTGTCACCGCTCGGCTCGGTTGAAACTACGTCTTTCCAATATTCCGAACCAATAGGAACGCCCGATATGACGTCACAATTTACTGCGCCAGTAGGAACGCTCAATTTCATTTGACAATATTCTGCCCCAATAGGCACGCTCGATTTGACTTCGCAATATATTCCACCAATAGGAACGCTCGATTTTCGTATACACGAACGCGCGCAAATTTATTGTATTCAAACAGTCAAATTGATGAAATTGAGAAATAGAAAACATATTTAGGACAATATTCAGTAACAATTGCGAATAAGATTATGTTTCTTGGCTTTTGAGCCACCATTGCAGCATTTCCAAAGAAGACAAAGAAGTTGAAGCTGTGATATATCTATAACAAAACATAAGATATCATTAATATCGTTAATACATAATGAAAGATATGGAACTTTAGAAATAATAAAGACTAAACTCTAATAAATATGTAAATTGAAACTCTAATATAAAAGTTTGAGAATAAAACGTTCAGTGATTTTTGATACGTATCAGACAGTTTTATTGTACTTTAGTATTAAGACATTAAGACATTATTTCAATTAAAAAGGACATTTACAGCTTTCTAAATTATCAATAATTTTTTTTATAATTAACAATATTTCAAACAAAATATAATAAATAGAACAAGTTGAAATACAATATATAAAACTACTTACATTCTTGAGCTCCTGAAAAGGCTTTATCCTCTTGAGGGAGGCACTGACTCTAATACCGAAAACGAATATTCAAAAAAGTAAATATATATATGTCGGAGATGAAAGAACACCAGAGCCTTCCCTTGGAACTTTGGGAAAATCCCGTAATATCGTAATTTAGGTTCTACCGGAGCCGCAAGTAAACAATTGTCGTTCAACCCAATTGTACCTATTCGAGATTCATGACAATGAGCTTGGGCTCCAGGCGGCAACCAGTCGCCAACGTAGTCGCGGTCAAGGGACGAACGATTGTCTAACAAAGACCCTACCCTTCGGACAAAATGGTTACTAGATGCCGATGCGTCTTCGCGGTGCATGTACAGCCAGCCTGAGGACCCCTTATATATCTTAAGATTTAGTTAACTAAGGTCCTTCAAAGAGTCTTTGTCCTAACTAGGGGAAGATAAGGGAAACTCACTTACCCGCGAACGACACTTCCCGCTAGCAACTTTTTCCAAGGCCGGCTGGCATCCGCTGCTAACCACCGACATGGGAAATTGACCAATTAACAACAACGCCAATTTCCCTCACTTTCCGAACGGAGGCATCGCTCTACGAATCCGATGATCTCGTGCCCTTAGAAACACCCCGCCAGAGTTTTCCTCTGCGGCGTCGTCGCGACGGAAAGTCATTCCTTCGTGCGATCTCATTGACGAGGAAAAATAACGTCTTTACGATCAGTGAATATTTTACGTTTGCTAACCGAGGTTACCATATAACGTTATACGTTATATCGTAATGCTGCAAAACGTTATACGTTATATCGTAATGCTACATAACGTTACACGTTATAACGTAGTGCTACATAACGTTATACGTTATATCGTAATGCTACATAACGTTATACGTTATATCGTAATGCTACATAATGTTATACGTTATAACGTAATGCTACATCACTTTATACGTTATATCGTAATGCTACATAACTTTATAAGTTATATCGTAATGCTACATAACGTTATACGTTATATCGTAATGCTACATAACGTTATACGTTATATCGTAATGCTACATAACGTTATACGTTATATCGTAATGCTACATAACGATATACGTTATATCGTAATGCTACATAACGTTATACGTTATATCGTAATGCTACATGACGTTATACGTTATATTGTAATGCTACATATCGTTATACGTTACGACGTATTACCATATAACGTTATACGTTATATCGTAATGCTACATAACGTTATACGTTATAACGTCTTACCATATAACGTTATACGTTATATCGTAATGCTACATAACGTTATACGTTATATCGTAATGCTACATAACTTTATACGTTATATCGTAATGCTACATAACGTTATACGTTATATCGTAATGCTACATAACGTTATACGTTATATCGTAATGCTACATAACGTTATACGTTATATCGTAATGCTACATAACGTTATACGTTATATCGTAATGCTACATAACGTTATACGTTATATCGTAATGCTACATAACGTTATACGTTATATCGTAATGCTACATAACGTTATACGTTATATCGTAATGCTACATAACGTTATACGTTATATCGTAATGCTACATAACGTTATACGTTATATCGTAATGCTACATAACGTTATAAGTTATATCGCAATGTTACATAACGTTATACGTTATATCGTAATGCTACACAACGTTATACGTTTTATCGTAAAGCTACATAACGTTATACGTTATAACGTAATGCTACATCACTTTATACGTTATATCGTAATGCTACATAACGTTATACGTCATAACGTCTTACCATATAACGTTATACGTTATATCGTAATGCTACACAACGTTATACGTTTTATCGTAAAGCTACATAACCTTATACGTTATATCGTAATGCTACATAACGTTATACGTTATAACGTATTACCATATAACGTTATACGTTATATCGTAATTCTACATAACGTTATAAGTTATATCGTAATGTTACATAACGTTATACGTTATATCGTAATGCTACATAACGTTATACGTTATATCGTAATGCTACATAACTTTATACGTTATATCGTAATGCTACATAACGTTATACGTTATATCGTAATGCTACATAACGTTATACGTTATATCGTAATGCTACATAACTTTATACGTTATATCGTAATGCTACATAACGTTATACGTTATATCGTAATGCTACATAACGTTATACGTTATATCGTAATGCTGCATAACGTTATACGTTATATCGTAATGCTACATAACGTTATACGTTATATTGTAATGCTACATATCGTTATACGTTAGGACGTATTACCATATCACTTCATACGTTATATCGTAATGCTACATAACGATATAAGTTATAACGTCTTACCATATAACGTTATACGTTATATCGTAATGCTACATCACTTTATACGTTATATCGTAATGCTACACAACGTTATATGTTATATCGTAATGCTACATATCGATATACGTTATATCGTAATGCTACATAACGTTGTACGTTATATCGTAATGCTACATAACGTTATACGTTATATCGTAGTGCTACATAACGTTATACGTTATATCGTAATGCTACATAACGTTATACGTTACATCGTAGTGCTACATAACGTTATACGTTATATCGAAATGCTACATAACGTTATACGTTATAACGTATTACCATATAACGCTATACGTTATATCGTAATGCTACATAACGTTATACGTTATAACGTCTTACCATATAACGTTATACGTTATATCGTAATGCTACATAACGTTATACGTTTTATCGTAAAGCTACATAACCTTATACGTTATATCGTAATGCTACATAACGTTATACGTTATAACGTATTGCCATATAAAGTTATACGTTATATCGTAATGCTACATAACGTTATACGTTATATCGTAATGCTACATAACTTTATACGTTATATCGTAATGCTACATAACGTTATACGTTATATCGTAATGCTACATAACGTTATACGTTATATCGTAACGCTACATAACGTTATACGTTATATCGTAATGCTACATAACGTTATACGTTATATCGTAATGCTACATAACGTTATACGTTATATTGTAATGCTACATAACGTTATACGTTATATCGTAATGCTACATAACGTTATACGTTATATCGTAATGCTACATAACATTATACGTTATATCGTAATGCTACATAACGTTATACGTTATATTGTAATGCTACATATCGTTATACGTTATATCGTAATGCTACATAACGTTATACGCTATATCGTAATGCTACATAACGTTATACGTTATAACGTAATGCTACATCACTTTATACGTTATATCGTAATGCTACATAACGTTATACGTCATAACGTCTTACCATATAACGTTATACGTTATATCGTAATGCTACACAACGTTATACGTTTTATCGTAAAGCTACATAACCTTATACGTTATATCGTAATGCTACATAACGTTATACGTTATAACGTATTACCATATAACGTTATACGTTATATCGTAATTCTACATAACGTTATAAGTTATATCGTAATGTTACATAACGCTATACGAAATATCGTAATGCTACATAACGTTATAGGTTATAACGTATTACCATATAACGTTACACGTTATATCGTAATGCTACATAACGTTATACGTTATATCGTAATGCTACATAACGTTATACGTTATAACGTATTGCCATATAAAGTTATACGTTATATCGTAATGCTATATAACGTTATACGTTATATCGTAATGCTACATAACGTTATACGTCATAACGTCTTACCATATAACGTTATACGTTATATCGTAATGCTACACAACATTATACATTTTATCGTAAAGCTACATAACCTTATACGTTATATCGTAATGCTACATAACGTTATACGTTATAACGTATTACCATATAACGTTATACGTTATATCGTAATTGTACATAACGTTATAAGTTATATCGTAATGTTACATATCGTTATACGTTATATCGTAATGCTACATGACGTTATACGTTATATCGTAATGCTACATAACGTTATACGTCATAACGTCTTACCATATTACGTTATACGTTATATCGTAATGCTACACAACGTTATACGTTTTATCGTAAAGCTACATAACCTTATACGTTATATCGTAATGCTACATAACGTTATACGTTATAACGTATTACCGTATAGCGTTATACGTTATATCGTAATGCTACATAACTTTATACGTTATATCGTAAGGCTACATAACGTTATACGTTATATCGTAATGCTACATAACGTTATACGTTATATCGTAACGCTACATAACGTTATACGTTATATCGTAATGCTACAAAACGTTATACGTTATAACGTCTTACCATATAACGTTATACGTTATATCGTAATGCTACACAACATTATACGTTTTATCGTAAAGCTACATAACCTTATACGTTATATCGTAATGCTACATAACGTTATACGTTATAACGTAGTACCATATAAGGTTATACGTTATATCGTAATTCTACATAATGTTATAAGGTATATCGTAATGCTACATAACGTTATGCGTTATATCGTAATGTTACATAACGTTATACGTTATAACGTAATGCTACATCACTTTATACGTTATATCGTAATGCTACATAACGTTATACGTTATATCGCAATGCTACATAACGTTATACGTTTTATCGTAAAGCTACATAACCTTATACGTTATATCGTAATGCTACATAACGTTATACGTTATAACGTAGTACCATATAAGGTTATACGTTATATCGTAATTCTACATAACGTTATAAGTTATATCGTAATGCTACATAACGTTATGCGTTATATCGTAATGTTACATAACGTTATACGTTATATCGTAATGCTACATAACGTTATACGTTATATCGTAATGCTACATAACGTTATACGTTATAACGTAATGCTACATCACTTTATACGTTATATCGTAATGCTACATAACGTTATACGTCATAACGTCTTACCATATAACGTTATACGTTATATCGTAATGCTACACAACGTTATACGTTTTATCGTAAAGCTACATAACCTTATACGTTATATCGTAATGCTACATAACGTTATACGTTATAACGTATTACCATACAACGTTATACGTTATATCGTAATGCTACATAACTTTATACGTTATATCGTAATGCTACATAACGTTATACGTTATATCGTAATGCTACATAACGTTATACGTATAACGTATTACCATATAACGCTATACGTAATATCGTAATGCTACATAACGTTATACGTTATAACGTATTACCATATAACGTTATACGTTATATCGTAATGCTACATAACGTTATACGTTATATCGTGATGCTACATAACTTTATACGTTATATTGTAATGCTACATAACGTTATACGTTATATCGTAATGCTACATAACGTTATACGTTATATCGTAATGCTACATAACGTTATACGTTATATCGTAATGCTACATAACGTTATACGTTATAACGTATTACCATATAACGTTATACGTTATATCGTAATGCTACATAACGTTATACGTTATATCGTGATGCTACATAACTTTATACGTTATATTGTAATGCTACATAACGTTATACGTTATATCGTAATGCTACATAACGTTATACGTTATATCGTAATGCTACATAACGTTATACGTTATATCGTAATGCTACATAACGTTATGCGTTATATCGTAATGCTACATAACGTTATACGTTATATCGTAATGCTACATAACGTTATACGTTATATCGTAATGCTGCATAACGTTATACGTTATATCGTAACGCTACATAACGTTATACGTTATAACGTATACCATATAACGCTATACGTAATATCGTAATACTACATAACGTTATACGTTATAACGTATTACCATATAACGTTATACGTTATATCGTAATGCTACATAACGTTATACGTTACATCGTAATGCTACATAACTTTATACGTTATATCGTAATGCTACATAACGTTATACGTTATATCGTAATGCTACATAACGTTATACGTTATATCGTAATGCTACATAACGTTATGCGTTATATCGTAATGTTACATAACGTTATACGTTATATCGTAATGCTACAAAACGTTATACGTTATAACGTAATGCTACATCACTTTATACGTTATATCGTAATGCTACATAACGTTATACGTCATAACGTCTTACCATATAACGTTATACGTTATATCGTAATGCTACACAACATTATACGTTTTATCGTAAAGCTACATAACCTTATACGTTATATCGTAATGCTACATAACGTTATACGTTATAACGTATTACCATATAACGTTATACGTTATATCGTAATTGTACATAACGTTATAAGTTATATCGTAATGTTACATATCGTTATACGTTATATCGTAATGCTACATGACGTTATACGTTATATCGTAATGCTACATATCGTTATACGTTATAACGTATTACCATATAACGCTATACGTAATATCGTAATGCTACATAACGTTATACGTTATAACGTATTACCATATAAAGTTATACGTTATATCGTAATGCTACATAACGTTATACGTTATATTGTAATGCTACATAACGTTATACGTTATATCGTAATGCTACATAACGTTATACGTTATATCGTAATGCTACATAACGTTATACGTTATATCGTAATGCTACATAACGTTATGCGTTATATCGTAATGCTACATAACGTTATACGTTATATCGTAATGCTACATAACGTTATACGTTATATCGTAATGCTGCATAACGTTATACGTTATATCGTAACGCTACATAACGTTATACGTTATAACGTATACCATATAACGCTATACGTAATATCGTAATACTACATAACGTTATACGTTATAACGTATTTCCATATAACGTTATACGTTATATCGTAATGCTACATAACGTTATACGTTACATCGTAATGCTACATAACTTTATACGTTATATCGTAATGCTACATAACGTTATACGTTATATCGTAATGCTACATAACGTTATACGTTATATCGTAATGCTACATAACGTTATGCGTTATATCGTAATGTTACATAACGTTATACGTTATATCGTAATGCTACATAACGTTATACGTTATAACGTAATGCTACATCACTTTATACGTTATATCGTAATGCTACATAACGTTATACGTCATAACGTCTTACCATATAACGTTATACGTTATATCGTAATGCTACACAACATTATACGTTTTATCGTAAAGCTACATAACCTTATACGTTATATCGTAATGCTACATAACGTTATACGTTATAACGTATTACCATATAACGTTATACGTTATATCGTAATTGTACATAACGTTATAAGTTATATCGTAATGTTACATATCGTTATACGTTATATCGTAATGCTACATGACGTTATACGTTATATCGTAATGCTACATAACGTTATACGTCATAACGTCTTACCATATTACGTTATACGTTATATCGTAATGCTACACAACGTTATACGTTTTATCGTAAAGCTACATAACCTTATACGTTATATCGTAATGCTACATAACGTTATACGTTATAACGTATTACCATATAACGTTATACGTTATATCGTAATGCTACATAACTTTATACGTTATATCGTAATGCTACATAACGTTATACGTTATATCGTAATGCTACATAACGTTATACGTTATATCGTAACGCTACATAACGTTATACGTTATATCGTAATGCTACAAAACGTTATACGTTATAACGTCTTACCATATAACGTTATACGTTATATCGTAATGCTACACAACATTATACGTTTTATCGTAAAGCTACATAACCTTATACGTTATATCGTAATGCTACATAACGTTATACGTTATAACGTAGTACCATATAAGGTTATACGTTATATCGTAATTCTACATAATGTTATAAGTTATACCGTAATGCTACATAACGTTATGCGTTATATCGTAATGTTACATAACGTTATACGTTATATCGTAATGCTACATAACGTTATACGTTATAACGTAATGCTACATCACTTTATACGTTATATCGTAATGCTACATAACGTTATACGTTATATCGTAATGCTACATAACGTTATACGTTTTATCGTAAAGCTACATAACCTTATACGTTATATCGTAATGCTACATAACGTTATAGGTTATAACGTAGTACCATATAAGGTTATACGTTATATCGTAATTCTACATAACGTTATAAGTTATATCGTAGTGCTACATAACGTTATGCGTTATATCGTAATGTTACATAACGTTATACGTTATATCGTAATGCTACATAACGTTATACGTTATATCGTAATGCTACATAACGTTATACGTTATAACGTAATGCTACATCACTTTATACGTTATATCGTAATGCTACATAACGTTATACGTCATAACGTCTTACCATATAGCGTTATACGTTATATCGTAATGCTACACAACGTTATACGTTTTATCGTAAAGCTACATAACCTTATACGTTATATCGTAATGCTACATAACGTTATACGTTATAACGTATTACCATATAACGTTTTACGTTATATCGTAATTCTACGTAACGTTATAAGTTATATCGTAATGCTACATAACGTTATGCGTTATATCGTAATGTTACATAACGTTATACGTTATATCGTAATGGTACATAACGTTATACGTTATAACGTAATGCTACATCACTTTATACGTTATATCGTAATGCTACATAATGTTATACGTCATAACGTCTTACCATATAACGTTATACGTTATATCGTAATGCTACATAACGTTATACGTTTTATCGTAAAGCTACATAACCTTATACGTTATATCGTAAAGCTACATAACCTTATACGTTATATCGTAATGCTACATAACGTTATACGTTATAACGTAGTACCATATAAGGTTATACGTTATATCGTAATTCTACATAACGTTATACGTTATATCGTGATGCTACATAACTTTATACGTTATATTGTAATGCTACATAACGTTATACGTTATATCGTAATGCTACATAACGTTATACGTTATATCGTAATGCTACATAACGTTATACGTTATATCGTAATGCTACATAACGTTATGCGTTATATCGTAATGCTACATGACGTTATACGTTATATTGTAATGCTACATATCGTTATACGTTACGACGTATTACCATATCACGTTATACGTTATTTCGTAATGCTACATAACGTTATACGTTATAACGTCTTACCATATAACGTTATACGTTATATCGTAATTCTACATAATGTTATAAGTTATATCATAATGTTACATAACGCTATACGAAATATCGTAATGCTACATAACGTTATACGTTATAACGTATTACCATATAACGTTATACGTTATATCGTAATGCTACATAACGTTATACGTTATATCGTAATGCTACATAACTTTATACGTTATATCGTAATGCTACATAACGTTATACGTTATATCGTAATGCTACATAACGTTATACGTTATATCGTAATGCTACATAACGTTATACGTTATATCGTAATGCTACATAACGTTATACGTTATATCGTATTGCTACATAACGTTATACGTCATAACGTCTTACCATATAACGTTATACGTTATATCGTAATGCTACACAACGTTATACGTTTTATCGTAAAGCTACATAACCTTATACGTTATATCGTAATGCTACATAACGTTATACGTTATAATGTATTACCATATAACGTTATACGTTATATCGTAATTCTACATAACGTTATAAGTTATATCGTAATGTTACATATCGTTATACGTTATATCGTAATGCTACATGACGTTATACGTTATATCGTAATGCTACATAACGTTATACGTTATAACGTAATGCTACATCACTTTATACGTTATATCGTAATGCTTCATAACGTTATACGTCATAACGTCTTACCATATAACGTTATACGTTATATCGTAATGCTACACAACGTTATACGTTTTATCGTAAAGCTACATAACCTTATACGTTATTTCGTAATGCTACATAACGTTATACGTTATAACGTATTACCATATAACGTTTTACGTTATATCGTAATTCTACATAACGTTATAAGTTATATCGTAATGCTACATAACGTTATGCGTTATATCGTAATGTTACATAACGTTATACGTTATATCGTAATGCTACATAACGTTATACGTTATAACGTAATGCTACATCACTTTATACGTTATATCGTAATGCTACATAATGTTATACGTCATAACGTCTTACCATATAACGTTATACGTTATATCGTAATGCTACATAATGTTATACGTTTTATCGTAAAGCTACATAACCTTATACGTTATATCGTAAAGCTACATAACCTTATACGTTATATCGTAATGCTACATAACGTTATACGTTATAACGTAGTACCATATAAGGTTATACGTTATATCGTAATTCTACATAACGTTATAAGTTATATCGTAATGTTACAAAATGTTATACGTTATATCGTAATGCTACATAACGTTATACGTTTTATCCTAATGCTACATAACGTTATACGTTATATCGTAATGCTACATAACGTTATACGTATAACGTATTACCATATAACGCTATACGTAATATCGTAATGCTACATAACGTTATACGTTATAACGTAGTACCATATAAGGTTATACGTTATATCGTAATTCTACATAACGTTATAAGTTATATCGTAATGCTACATAACGTTATGCGTTATATCGTAATGTTACATAACGTTATACGTTATATCGTAATGCTACATAACGTTATACGTTATATCGTAATGCTACATAACGTTATACGTTATAACGTAATGCTACAACACTTTATACGTTATATCGTAATGCTACATAACGTTATACGTCATAACGTCTTACCATATAACGTTATACGTTATATCGTAATGCTACACAACGTTATACGTTTTATCGTAAAGCTACATAACCTTATACGTTATATCGTAATGCTACATAACGTTATACGTTATAACGTATTACCATATAACGTTATACGTTATATCGTAATGCTACATAACTTTATACGTTGTATCGTAATGCTACATTACGTTATACGTTATATCGTAATGCTACATAACGTTATACGTTATATCGTAACGCTACATAACGTTATACGTTATATCGTAATGCTACATATCGTTATACGTTACGACGTATTACCATATCACGTTATACGTTATATCGTAATGCTACAAAACGTTATACGTAATAACGTCTTACCATATAACGTTATACGTTATACCGTAATGCTACATAACGTTATACGTTTTATCGTAAAGCTACATAACCTTATACGTTATATCGTAATGCTACATAACGTTATACGTTATAACGTAGTACCCTATAAGGTTATACGTTATATCGTAATTCTACATAACGTTATAAGTTATATCGTAGTGTTACAAAATGTTATACGTTATATCGTGATGCTACATAACTTTATACGTTATATTGTAATGCTACATAACGTTATACGTTATATCGTAATGCTACATAACGTTATACGTTATATCGTAATGCTACAAAGCGTTATACGTTATATCGTAATGCTACATAACGTTATACGTTATATCGTAATGCTACATAACGTTATACGTTATATCGTAATGCTGCATAACGTTATACGTTATATCGTAACGCTACATAACGTTATACGTTATATCGTAATACTACATAACGTTAAACGTTATATCGTAATGCTACATAACGATATACGTTATATCGTAATGCTACATAACGTTATACGTTATATCGAAATGCTACATGACGTTATACGTTATATTGTAATGCTACATATCGTTATACGTTACGACGTATTACCATATCACGTTATACGTTATTTCGTAATGCTACATAACGTTATACGTTTTATCGTAAAGCTACATAACCTTATACGTTATATCGTAAAGCTACATAACCTTATACGTTATATCGTAATGCTACATAACGTTATACGTTATATCGTAATGCTACATAACGTTATACGTTATATCGTAATGCTACATAACGTTAAACATTATATCGTAATGCTACATAACGTTATATGTTACATCGTAATGCTGCATAACGTTATACGTTATATCGTAACGCTACATAACGTTATACGTTATATCGTAATACTACATAACGTTAAACGTTATATCGTAATGCTACATAACGATATACGTTATATCGTAATGCTACATAACGTTATACGTTATAACGTAATGCTACATCACTTTATACGTTATATCGTAATGCTACATAATGTTATACGTCATAACGTCTTACCATATAACGTTATACGTTATATCGTAATGCTACATGACGTTATACGTTTTATCGTAAAGCTACATAACCTTATACGTTATATCGTAAAGCTACATAACCTTATACGTTATATCGTAATGCTACATAACGTTATACGTTATAACGTAGTACCATATAAGGTTATACGTTATATCGTAATTCTACATAACGTTATAAGTTATATCGTAATGTTACAAAATGTTATACGTTATATCGTAATGCTACATAACGTTATACGTTTTATCGTAATGCTACATAACGTTATACGTTATATCGTAATGCTACATAACGTTATACGTATAACGTATTACCATATAACGCTATACGTAATATCGTAATGCTACATAACGTTATACGTTATAACGTAGTACCATATAAGGTTATACGTTATATCGTAATTCTACATAACGTTATAAGTTATATCGTAATGCTACATAACGTTATACGTTATATCGTAATGCTACATAACGTTATACGTTATAAAGTAATGCTACATCACTTTATACGTTATATCGTAATGCTACATAACGTTATACGTCATAACGTCTTACCATATAACGTTATACGTTATATCGTAATGCTACACAACGTTATACGTTTTATCGTAAAGCTACATAACCTTATACGTTATATCGTAATGCTACATAACGTTATACGTTATAACGTATTACCATATAACGTTATACGTTATATCGTAATGCTACATAACGTTATACGTTATAACGTAGTACCATATAAGGTTATACGTTATATCGTAATTCTACATAACGTTATAAGTTATATCGTAATGTTACAAAATGTTATACGTTATATCGTAATGCTACATAACGTTATACGTTTTATCGTAATGCCACATAACGTTATACGTTATATCGTAATGCTACATAACGTTATACGTATAACGTATTACCATATAACGCTATACGTAATATCGTAATGCTACATAACGTTATACGTTATAACGTATTACCATATAACGTTATACGTTATATCGTAATGCTACATAACGTTATGCGTTATATCGTGATGCTACATAACTTTATACGTTATATTGTAATGCTACATAACGTTATACGTTATATCGTAATGCTACATAACGTTATACGTTATAACGTCTTACCATATAACGTTATACGTTATATCGTAATGCTACACAACATTATACGTTTTATCGTAAAGCTACATAACCTTATACGTTATATCGTAATGCTACATAACGTTATACGTTATAACGTAGTACCATATAAGGTTATACGTTATATCGTAATTCTACATAATGTTATAAGGTATATCGTAATGCTACATAACGTTATGCGTTATATCGTAATGTTACATAACGTTATACGTTATAACGTAATGCTACATCACTTTATACGTTATATCGTAATGCTACATAACGTTATACGTTATATCGCAATGCTACATAACGTTATACGTTTTATCGTAAAGCTACATAACCTTATACGTTATATCGTAATGCTACATAACGTTATACGTTATAACGTAGTACCATATAAGGTTATACGTTATATCGTAATTCTACATAACGTTATAAGTTATATCGTAATGCTACATAACGTTATGCGTTATATCGTAATGTTACATAACGTTATACGTTATATCGTAATGCTACATAACGTTATACGTTATATCGTAATGCTACATAACGTTATACGTTATAACGTAATGCTACATCACTTTATACGTTATATCGTAATGCTACATAACGTTATACGTCATAACGTCTTACCATATAACGTTATACGTTATATCGTAATGCTACACAACGTTATACGTTTTATCGTAAAGCTACATAACCTTATACGTTATATCGTAATGCTACATAACGTTATACGTTATAACGTATTACCATACAACGTTATACGTTATATCGTAATGCTACATAACGTTATACGTTATATCGTAATGCTACATAACGTTATACGTTATATCGTAATGCTACATAACGTTATACGTTATAACGTAATGCTACATCACTTTATACGTTATATCGTAATGCTACATAACGTTATACGTTATATCGCAATGCTACATAACGTTATACGTTATATCGTAATGCTACATAACGTTATACGTTATATCGTAATGCTACATAACGTTATACGTTATATCGTAATGCTACATAACGTTATACGTATAACGTATTACCATATAACGCTATACGTAATATCGTAATGCTACATAACGTTATACGTTATAACGTATTACCATATAACGTTATACGTTATATCGTAATGCTACATAACGTTATACGTTATATCGTGATGCTACATAACTTTATACGTTATATTGTAATGCTACATAACGTTATACGTTATATCGTAATGCTACATAACGTTATACGTTATATCGTAATGCTACATAACGTTATACGTTATATCGTAATGCTACATAACGTTATACGTTATAACGTATTACCATATAACGTTATACGTTATATCGTAATGCTACATAACGTTATACGTTATATCGTGATGCTACATAACTTTATACGTTATATTGTAATGCTACATAACGTTATACGTTATATCGTAATGCTACATAACGTTATACGTTATATCGTAATGCTACATAACGTTATACGTTATATCGTAATGCTACATAACGTTATGCGTTATATCGTAATGCTACATAACGTTATACGTTATATCGTAATGCTACATAACGTTATACGTTATATCGTAATGCTGCATAACGTTATACGTTATATCGTAACGCTACATAACGTTATACGTTATAACGTATACCATATAACGCTATACGTAATATCGTAATACTACATAACGTTATACGTTATAACGTATTACCATATAACGTTATACGTTATATCGTAATGCTACATAACGTTATACGTTACATCGTAATGCTACATAACTTTATACGTTATATCGTAATGCTACATAACGTTATACGTTATATCGTAATGCTACATAACGTTATACGTTATATCGTAATGCTACATAACGTTATGCGTTATATCGTAATGTTACATAACGTTATACGTTATATCGTAATGCTACATAACGTTATACGTTATAACGTAATGCTACATCACTTTATACGTTATATCGTAATGCTACATAACGTTATACGTCATAACGTCTTACCATATAACGTTATACGTTATATCGTAATGCTACACAACATTATACGTTTTATCGTAAAGCTACATAACCTTATACGTTATATCGTAATGCTACATAACGTTATACGTTATAACGTATTACCATATAACGTTATACGTTATATCGTAATTGTACATAACGTTATAAGTTATATCGTAATGTTACATATCGTTATACGTTATATCGTAATGCTACATGACGTTATACGTTATATCGTAATGCTACATATCGTTATACGTTATAACGTATTACCATATAACGCTATACGTAATATCGTAATGCTACATAACGTTATACGTTATAACGTATTACCATATAAAGTTATACGTTATATCGTAATGCTACATAACGTTATACGTTATATTGTAATGCTACATAACGTTATACGTTATATCGTAATGCTACATAACGTTATACGTTATATCGTAATGCTACATAACGTTATACGTTATATCGTAATGCTACATAACGTTATGCGTTATATCGTAATGCTACATAACGTTATACGTTATATCGTAATGCTACATAACGTTATACGTTATATCGTAATGCTGCATAACGTTATACGTTATATCGTAACGCTACATAACGTTATACGTTATAACGTATACCATATAACGCTATACGTAATATCGTAATACTACATAACGTTATACGTTATAACGTATTACCATATAACGTTATACGTTATATCGTAATGCTACATAACGTTATACGTTACATCGTAATGCTACATAACTTTATACGTTATATCGTAATGCTACATAACGTTATACGTTATATCGTAATGCTACATAACGTTATACGTTATATCGTAATGCTACATAACGTTATGCGTTATATCGTAATGTTACATAACGTTATACGTTATATCGTAATGCTACATAACGTTATACGTTATAACGTAATGCTACATCACTTTATACGTTATATCGTAATGCTACATAACGTTATACGTCATAACGTCTTACCATATAACGTTATACGTTATATCGTAATGCTACACAACATTATACGTTTTATCGTAAAGCTACATAACCTTATACGTTATATCGTAATGCTACATAACGTTATACGTTATAACGTATTACCATATAACGTTATACGTTATATCGTAATTGTACATAACGTTATAAGTTATATCGTAATGTTACATATCGTTATACGTTATATCGTAATGCTACATGACGTTATACGTTATATCGTAATGCTACATAACGTTATACGTCATAACGTCTTACCATATTACGTTATACGTTATATCGTAATGCTACACAACGTTATACGTTTTATCGTAAAGCTACATAACCTTATACGTTATATCGTAATGCTACATAACGTTATACGTTATAACGTATTACCATATAACGTTATACGTTATATCGTAATGCTACATAACTTTATACGTTATATCGTAATGCTACATAACGTTATACGTTATATCGTAATGCTACATAACGTTATACGTTATATCGTAACGCTACATAACGTTATACGTTATATCGTAATGCTACAAAACGTTATACGTTATAACGTCTTACCATATAACGTTATACGTTATATCGTAATGCTACACAACATTATACGTTTTATCGTAAAGCTACATAACCTTATACGTTATATCGTAATGCTACATAACGTTATACGTTATAACGTAGTACCATATAAGGTTATACGTTATATCGTAATTCTACATAATGTTATAAGTTATACCGTAATGCTACATAACGTTATGCGTTATATCGTAATGTTACATAACGTTATACGTTATATCGTAATGCTACATAACGTTATACGTTATAACGTAATGCTACATCACTTTATACGTTATTTCGTAATGCTACATAACGTTATACGTTATATCGTAATGCTACATAACGTTATACGTTTTATCGTAAAGCTACATAACCTTATACGTTATATCGTAATGCTACATAACGTTATAGGTTATAACGTAGTACCATATAAGGTTATACGTTATATCGTAATTCTACATAACGTTATAAGTTATATCGTAGTGCTACATAACGTTATGCGTTATATCGTAATGTTACATAACGTTATACGTTATATCGTAATGCTACATAACGTTATACGTTATATCGTAATGCTACATAACGTTATACGTTATAACGTAATGCTACATCACTTTATACGTTATATCGTAATGCTACATAACGTTATACGTCATAACGTCTTACCATATAGCGTTATACGTTATATCGTAATGCTACACAACGTTATACGTTTTATCGTAAAGCTACATAACCTTATACGTTATATCGTAATGCTACATAACGTTATACGTTATAACGTATTACCATATAATGTTTTACGTTATATCGTAATTCTACGTAACGTTATAAGTTATATCGTAATGCTACATAACGTTATGCGTTATATCGTAATGTTACATAACGTTATACGTTATATCGTAATGGTACATAACGTTATACGTTATAACGTAATGCTACATCACTTTATACGTTATATCGTAATGCTACATAATGTTATACGTCATAACGTCTTACCATATAACGTTATACGTTATATCGTAATGCTACATAACGTTATACGTTTTATCGTAAAGCTACATAACCTTATACGTTATATCGTAAAGCTACATAACCTTATACGTTATATCGTAATGCTACATAACGTTATACGTTATAACGTAGTACCATATAAGGTTATACGTTATATCGTAATTCTACATAACGTTATAAGTTATATCGTAATGTTACAAAATGTTATACGTTATATCGTAATGCTACATAACGTTATACGTTTTATCCTAATGCTACATAACGTTATACGTTATATCGTAATGCTACATAAAGTTATACTTATAACGTATTACCATATAACGCTATACGTAATATCGTAATGCTACATAACGTTATACGTTATATCGTAATGCTACATAACGTTATACGTATAACGTATTACCATATAACGCTATACGTAATATTGTAAAGCTACATAACGTTATAGGTTATAACGTATTACCATATAACGTTATACGTTATATCGTAATGCTACATAACGTTATACGTTATATCGTGATGCTACATAACTTTATACGTTATATTGTAATGCTACATAACGTTATACGTTATATCGTAATGCTACATAACGTTATACGTTATATCGTAATGCTACATAACGTTATACGTTATATCGTAATGCTACATAACGTTATGCGTTATATCGTAATGCTACATAACGTTATACGTTATATCGTAATGCTACATAACGTTATACGTTATATCGTAATGCTGCATAACGTTATACGTTATATCGTAACGCTACATAACGTTATACGTTATATCGTAATGCTACATAACGTTAAACGTTATATCGTAATGCTACATAACGATATACGTTATATCGTAATGCTACATAACGTTATACGTTATATCGTAATGCTACATGACGTTATACGTTATATTGTAATGCTACATATCGTTATACGTTACGACGTATTACCATATCACGTTATACGTTATTTCGTAATGCTACATAACGTTATACGTTATAACGTCTTACCATATAACGTTATACGTTATATCGTAATTCTACATAATGTTATAAGTTATATCATAATGTTACATAACGCTATACGAAATATCGTAATGCTACATAACGTTATACGTTATAACGTATTACCATATAACGTTATACGTTATATCGTAATGCTACATAACGTTATACGTTATATCGTAATGCTACATAACTTTATACGTTATATCGTAATGCTACATAACGTTATACGTTATATCGTAATGCTACATAACGTTATACGTTATATCGTAATGCTACATAACGTTATACGTTATATCGTAATGCTACATAACGTTATACGTTATATCGTATTGCTACATAACGTTATACGTCATAACGTCTTACCATATAACGTTATACGTTATATCGTAATGCTACACAACGTTATACGTTTTATCGTAAAGCTACATAACCTTATACGTTATATCGTAATGCTACATAACGTTATACGTTATAATGTATTACCATATAACGTTATACGTTATATCGTAATTCTACATAACGTTATAAGTTATATCGTAATGTTACATATCGTTATACGTTATATCGTAATGCTACATGACGTTATACGTTATATCGTAATGCTACATAACGTTATACGTTATAACGTAATGCTACATCACTTTATACGTTATATCGTAATGCTTCATAACGTTATACGTCATAACGTCTTACCATATAACGTTATACGTTATATCGTAATGCTACACAACGTTATACGTTTTATCGTAAAGCTACATAACCTTATACGTTATTTCGTAATGCTACATAACGTTATACGTTATAACGTATTACCATATAACGTTTTACGTTATATCGTAATTCTACATAACGTTATAAGTTATATCGTAATGCTACATAACGTTATGCGTTATATCGTAATGTTACATAACGTTATACGTTATATCGTAATGCTACATAACGTTATACGTTATAAAGTAATGCTACATCACTTTATACGTTATATCGTAATGCTACATAACGTTATACGTCATAACGTCTTACCATATAACGTTATACGTTATATCGTAATGCTACACAACGTTATACGTTTTATCGTAAAGCTACATAACCTTATACGTTATATCGTAATGCTACATAACGTTATACGTTATAACGTATTACCATATAACGTTATACGTTATATCGTAATGCTACATAACGTTATACGTTATAACGTAGTACCATATAAGGTTATACGTTATATCGTAATTCTACATAACGTTATAAGTTATATCGTAATGTTACAAAATGTTATACGTTATATCGTAATGCTACATAACGTTATACGTTTTATCGTAATGCCACATAACGTTATACGTTATATCGTAATGCTACATAACGTTATACGTATAACGTATTACCATATAACGCTATACGTAATATCGTAATGCTACATAACGTTATACGTTATAACGTATTACCATATAACGTTATACGTTATATCGTAATGCTACATAACGTTATGCGTTATATCGTGATGCTACATAACTTTATACGTTATATTGTAATGCTACATAACGTTATACGTTATATCGTAATGCTACATAACGTTATACGTTATATCGTAATGCTACATAACGTTATACGTTATATCGTAATGCTACATAACGTTATACGTTATATCGTAATGCTACATAACGTTATACGTTATATCGTAATGCTGCATAAAGTTATACGTTATATCGTAATGCTGCATAAAGTTATACGATATATCGTAACGCTACATAACGTTATACGTTATATCGTAATGCTACATAACGTTATACGTTATATCGTAATGCTACATAACGATATACGTTATATCGTAATGCTACATAACGTTATACGTTATATCGTAATTCTACATAACGATATACGTTATATCGTAATGCTACATGACGTTATACGTTATATCGTAATGCTACATATCGTTATACGTTACGACGTATTACCATATCACGCTATGCGTTATATCGTAATGCTACATAACGTTATACGTTATAACGTATTACCATATAATGTTATACGTTATATCGTAATTCTACATAACGTTATAAGTTATATCGTAATGTTACATAACGTTATACGTTATATCGTAATGCTACATAACGTTATACGTTATATCGTAATGCTACATAACGTTATACGTTATATCGTGATGCTACATAACGTTATACATTATATCGTAATGCTACACAACTTCATACGTTATATCGTAACGCTACATAACGTTATACGTTATATCGTAATGCTACATAACGTTATACGTTATATCGTAATTCTACATAACGTTATGAGTTATATCGTAATGTTACATAACGTTATACGTTATATCGTAATGCTACATAACGCTATACGTTATATCGTAATGCTACATAACTTTATACGTTATATCGTAATGCTACATAACGTTATACGTCATATCGCAATGCTACATAACGTTATACGTTATATCGAAATGTACATAACGTTATACGTTATATCGTAATGCTACATAACGATATACGTTATATCGTAATGCTACATAACGTTATACATTATATCGAATTGCTACATATCGTTATACGTAATATCGTATTACCATATAACGCTATACGTAATATCGTAATGCTACATAACGTTATACGTTATAACGTATTACCATATAAAGTTATACGATATATCGTTATGCTACATAACGTTATACGTTATATCGAAATGCTACATATCGTTATACGTTATAACGTATTACCATATAACGCTATACGTAATATCCTAATGCTACATAACGTTATACGTTATAACGTATTACCATATAAAGTTATATGTTATATCGTAATGCTACATTACGTTATACGTTATAACGTAATGCTACATAACGTTATACGTTATATCGTGATGCTACATAACGTTATACATTATATCGAATTGCTACATATCGTTATACGTTATAACGTATTACCATATAACGCTATACGTAATATCGTAATGCTACATAACGTTATACGTTATAACGTATTACCATATAACGTTTTACGTTATATCGTAATTCTACGTAACGTTATAAGTTATATCGTAATGCTACATAACGTTATGCGTTATATCGTAATGTTACATAACGTTATACGTTATATCGTAATGTTACATAACGTTATACGTTATAACGTAATGCTACATCACTTTATACGTTATATCGTAATGCTACATAATGTTATACGTCATAACGTCTTACCATATAACGTTATACGTTATATCGTAATGCTACATAATGTTATACGTTTTATCGTAAAGCTACATAACCTTATACGTTATATCGTAAAGCTACATAACCTTATACGTTATATCGTAATGCTACATAACGTTATACGTTATAACGTAGTACCATATAAGGTTATACGTTATATCGTAATTCTACATAACGTTATAAGTTATATCGTAATGTCACAAAATGTTATACGTTATATCGTAATGCTACATAACGTTATACGTTTTATCCTAATGCTACATAACGTTATACGTTATATCGTAATGCTACATAACGTTATACGTATAACGTATTACCATATAACGCTATACGTAATATCGTAATGCTACATAACGTTATACGTTATAACGTAGTACCATATAAGGTTATACGTTATATCGTAATTCTACATAACGTTATAAGTTATATCGTAATGCTACATAACGTTATGCGTTATATCGTAATGTTACATAACATTATACGTTATATCGTAATGCTACATAACGTTATACGTTATATCGTAATGCTACATAACGTTATACGTTATAACGTAATGCTACATCACTTTATACGTTATATCGTAATGCTACATAACGTTATACGTCATAACGTCTTACCATATAACGTTATACGTTATATCGTAATGCTACACAACGTTATACGTTTTATCGTAAAGCTACATAACCTTATACGTTATATCGTAATGCTACATAACGTTATACGTTATAACGTATTACCATATAACGTTATACGTTATATCGTAATGCTACATAACTTTATACGTTGTATCGTAATGCTACATTACGTTATACGTTATATCGTAATGCTACATAACGTTATACGTTATATCGTAACGCTACATAACGTTATACGTTATATCGTAATGCTACATATCGTTATACGTTACGACGTATTACCATATCACGTTATACGTTATATCGTAATGCTACAAAACGTTATACGTAATAACGTCTTACCATATAACGTTATACGTTATATCGTAATGCTACATAACGTTATACGTTTTATCGTAAAGCTACATAACCTTATACGTTATATCGTAATGCTACATAACGTTATACGTTATAACGTAGTACCATATAAGGTTATACGTTATATCGTAATTCTACATAACGTTATAAGTTATATCGTAATGTTACAAAATGTTATACGTTATATCGTGATGCTACATAACTTTATACGTTATATTGTAATGCTACATAACGTTATACGTTATATCGTAATGCTACATAACGTTATACGTTATATCGTAATGCTACATAACGTTATACGTTATATCGTAATGCTACATAACGTTATACGTTATATCGTAATGCTACATAACGTTATACGTTATATCGTAATGCTGCATAACGTTATACGTTATATCGTAACGCTACATAACGTTATACGTTATATCGTAATACTACATAACGTTAAACGTTATATCGTAATGCTACATAACGATATACGTTATATCGTAATGCTACATAACGTTATACGTTATATCGAAATGCTACATGACGTTATACGTTATATTGTAATGCTACATATCGTTATACGTTACGACGTATTACCATATCACGTTATACGTTATGTCGTAATGCTACATAACGTTATACGTTTTATCGTAAAGCTACATAACCTTATACGTTATATCGTAAAGCTACATAACCTTATACGTTATATCGTAATGCTACATAACGTTATACGTTATATCGTAATGCTACATAACGTTATACGTTATATCGTAATGCTACATAACGTTAAACATTATATCGTAATGCTACATAACGTTATACGTTATATCGTAATGCTGCATAACGTTATACGTTATATCGTAACGCTACATAACGTTATACGTTATATCGTAATACTACATAACGTTAAACGTTATATCGTAATGCTACATAACGATATACGTTATATCGTAATGCTACATAACGTTATACGTTATAACGTAATGCTACATCACTTTATACGTTATATCGTAATGCTACATAATGTTATACGTCACAACGTCTTACCATATAACGTTATACGTTATATCGTAATGCTACATGACGTTATACGTTTTATCGTAAAGCTACATAACCTTATACGTTATATCGTAAAGCTACATAACCTTATACGTTATATCGTAATGCTACATAACGTTATACGTTATAACGTAGTACCATATAAGGTTATACGTTATATCGTAATTCTACATAACGCTATAAGTTATATCGTAATGTTACAAAATGTTATAAGTTATATCGTAATGCTACATAACGTTATACGTTTTATCGTAATGCTACATAACGTTATACGTTATATCGTAATGCTACATAACGTTATACGTATAACGTATTACCATATAACGCTATACGTAATATCGTAATGCTACATAACGTTATACGTTATAACGTAGTACCATATAAGGTTATACGTTATATCGTAATTCTACATAACGTTATAAGTTATATCGTAATGCTACATAACGTTATACGTTATATCGTAATGCTACATAACGTTATACGTTATAAAGTAATGCTACATCACTTTATACGTTATATCGTAATGCTACATAACGTTATACGTCATAACGTCTTACCATATAACGTTATACGTTATATCGTAATGCTACACAACGTTATACGTTTTATCGTAAAGCTACATAACCTTATACGTTATATCGTAATGCTACATAACGTTATACGTTATAACGTATTACCATATAACGTTATACGTTATATCGTAATGCTACATAACGTTATACGTTATAACGTAGTACCATATAAGGTTATACGTTATATCGTAATTCTACATAACGTTATAAGTTATATCGTAATGTTACAAAATGTTATACGTTATATCGTAATGCTACATAACGTTATACGTTTTATCGTAATGCCACATAACGTTATACGTTATATCGTAATGCTACATAACGTTATACGTATAACGTATTACCATATAACGCTATACGTAATATCGTAATGCTACATAACGTTATACGTTATAACGTATTACCATATAACGTTATACGTTATATCGTAATGCTACATAACGTTATGCGTTATATCGTGATGCTACATAACATTATACGTTATATTGTAATGCTACATAACGTTATACGTTATATCGTAATGCTACATAACGTTATACGTTATATCGTAATGCTACATAACGTTATACGTTATATCGTAATGCTACATAACGTTATACGTTATATCGTAATGCTACATAACGTTATACGTTATATCGTAATGCTACATAACGTTATACGTTATATGGTAATGCTGCATAACGTTATACGATATATCGTAACGCTACATAACGTTATACGTTATATCGTAATGCTACATAACGTTATACGTTATATCGTAATGCTACATAACGATATACGTTATATCGTAATGCTACATAACGTTATACGTTATATCGTAATGCTACATAACGATATACGTTATATCGTAATGCTACATGACGTTATACGTTATATCGTAATGCTACATATCGTTATACGTTACGACGTATTACCATATCACGCTATGCGTTATATCGTAATGCTACATAACGTTATACGTTATAACGTATTACCATATAATGTTATACGTTATATCGTAATTCTACATAACGTTATAAGTTATATCGTAATGTTACATAACGTTATACGTTATATCGTAATGCTACATAACGTTATACGTTATATCGTAATGCTACATAACGTTATACGTTATATCGTGATGCTACATAACGTTATACATTATATCGTAATGCTACATAACTTCATACGTTATATCGTAACGCTACATAACGTTATACGTTATATCGTAATGCTACATAACGTTATACGTTATATCGTAATTCTACATAACGTTATGAGTTATATCGTAATGTTACATAACGTTATACGTTATATCGTAATGCTACATAACGCTATACGTTATATCGTAATGCTACATAACTTTATACGTTATATCGTAATGCTACATAACGTTATACGTCATATCGCAATGCTACATAACGTTATACGTTATATCGAAATGTACATAACGTTATACGTTATATCGTAATGCTACATAACGATATACGTTATATCGTAATGCTACATAACGTTATACATTATATCGAATTGCTACATATCGTTATACGTTATATCGTATTACCATATAACGCTATACGTAATATCGTAATGCTACATAACGTTATACGTTATAACGTATTACCATATAAAGTTATACGATATATCGTTATGCTACATAACGTTATACGTTATATCGAAATGCTACATATCGTTATACGTTATAACGTATTACCATATAACGCTATACGTAATATCCTAATGCTACATAACGTTATACGTTATAACGTATTTCCATATAAAGTTATATGTTATATCGTAATGCTACATTACGTTATACGTTATAACGTAATGCTACATAACGTTATACGTTATATCGTGATGCTACATAACGTTATACATTATATCGAATTGCTACATATCGTTATACGTTATAACGTATTACCATATAACGCTATACGTAATATCGTAATGCTACATAACGTTATACGTTATAACGTATTACCATATAAAGTTATACGTTATATCGTAATGCTACATAACGTTATACGTTATATCGTAATGCTACATAACTTGATACGTTATATCGTAATGCCACATAACGTTATACGTTATATCGTAATGCTACATAACGTTATACGTTATGTCTTAATGCTACATAACGCTATACGTTATATCGAAATGTACATAAAGTTATACGTTATATCGTAATGCTACATAACGTTATACGTTATATCGTAATACTACATAACGTTATACGTTATAACGTATTACCATATAAAGTTATACGATATATCGTTATGCTACATAACGTTATACGTTATATCGAAATGCTACATATCGTTATACGTTATAACGTATTACCATATAACGCTATACGTAATATCCTAATGCTACATAACGTTATACGTTACAACGTATTACCATATAAAGTTATATGTTATATCGTAATGCTACATAACGTTATACGTCATATCGCAATGCTACATAACGTTATACGTTATATCGAAATGTACATAACGTTATACGTTATATCGTAATGCTACATAACGATATACGTTATATCGTAATGCTACATAACGTTATACATTATATCGAATTGCTACATATCGTTATACGTTATATCGTATTACCATATAACGCTATACGTAATATCGTAATGCTACATAACGTTATACGTTATAACGTATTACCATATAAAGTTATACGATATATCGTTATGCTACATAACGTTATACGTTATATCGAAATGCTACATATCGTTATACGTTATAACGTATTACCATATAACGCTATACGTAATATCCTAATGCTACATAACGTTATACGTTATAACGTATTACCATATAAAGTTATATGTTATATCGTAATGCTACATTACGTTATACGTTATAACGTAATGCTACATAACGTTATACGTTATATCGTGATGCTACATAACGTTATACATTATATCGAATTGCTACATATCGTTATACGTTATAACGTATTACCATATAACGCTATACGTAATATCGTAATGCTACATAACGTTATACGTTATAACATATTACCATATAAAGTTATACGTTATATCGTAATGCTACATAACGTTATACGTTATATCGTAATGCTACATAACTTGATACGTTATTTCGTAATGCCACATAACGTTATACGTTATATCGTAATGCTACATAACGTTATACGTTATGTCTTAATGCTACATAACGCTATACGTTATATCGAAATGTACATAAAGTTATACGTTATATCGTAATGCTACATAACGTTATACGTTATATCGTAATACTACATAACGTTATACGTTATAACGTATTACCATATAAAGCTATACGATATATCGTTATGCTACATAACGTTATACGTTATATCGAAATGCTACATATCGTTATACGTTATAACGTATTACCATATAACGCTATACGTAATATCCTAATGCTACATAACGTTATACGTTATAACGTATTACCATATAAAGTTATATGTTATATCGTAATGCTACATAACGTTATACGTTATATCGTAATGCTACATAACTTCATACGTTATATCGTGATGCTACATAACTTTATACGTTATATCGTAATGCTACATAACGTTATACGTTATATCGTAACGCTACATAACGTTATACGT
This sequence comes from Bombus lapidarius, assembly GCA_936014575.1. Taxonomy (NCBI): domain Eukaryota; kingdom Metazoa; phylum Arthropoda; class Insecta; order Hymenoptera; family Apidae; genus Bombus; species Bombus lapidarius. The sequence continues at coordinate 382,011 of CAKXZU010000104.1, read as the reverse complement.
TATATCGTAATGCTACATACCGTTATACGTTATATCGTAATGCTACATAACGTTATACGTTATATCGTAATGCTACATAACGTTATGCGTTATATCGTAATGTTACATAACGTTATACGTTATATCGTAATGCTACATAACGTTATACGTTATAACGTAATGCTACATCACTTTATACGTTATATCGTAATGCTACATAACGTTATACGTCATAACGTCTTACCATATAACGTTATACGTTATATCGTAATGCTACACAACATTATACGTTTTATCGTAAAGCTACATAACCTTATACGTTATATCGTAATGCTACATAACGTTATACGTTATAACGTATTACCATATAACGTTATACGTTATATCGTAATTGTACATAACGTTATAAGTTATATCGTAATGTTACATATCGTTATACGTTATATCGTAATGCTACATGACGTTATACGTTATATCGTAATGCTACATATCGTTATACGTTATAACGTATTACCATATAACGCTATACGTAATATCGTAATGCTACATAACGTTATACGTTATAACGTATTACCATATAAAGTTATACGTTATATCGTAATGCTACATAACGTTATACGTTATATTGTAATGCTACATAACGTTATACGTTATATCGTAATGCTACATAACGTTATACGTTATATCGTAATGCTACATAACGTTATACGTTATATCGTAATGCTACATAACGTTATGCGTTATATCGTAATGCTACATAACGTTATACGTTATATCGTAATGCTACATAACGTTATACGTTATATCGTAATGCTGCATAACGTTATACGTTATATCGTAACGCTACATAACGTTATACGTTATAACGTATACCATATAACGCTATACGTAATATCGTAATACTACATAACGTTATACGTTATAACGTATTACCATATAACGTTATACGTTATATCGTAATGCTACATAACGTTATACGTTACATCGTAATGCTACATAACTTTATACGTTATATCGTAATGCTACATAACGTTATACGTTATATCGTAATGCTACATAACGTTATACGTTATATCGTAATGCTACATAACGTTATGCGTTATATCGTAATGTTACATAACGTTATACGTTATATCGTAATGCTACATAACGTTATACGTTATAACGTAATGCTACATCACTTTATACGTTATATCGTAATGCTACATAACGTTATACGTCATAACGTCTTACCATATAACGTTATACGTTATATCGTAATGCTACACAACATTATACGTTTTATCGTAAAGCTACATAACCTTATACGTTATATCGTAATGCTACATAACGTTATACGTTATAACGTATTACCATATAACGTTATACGTTATATCGTAATTGTACATAACGTTATAAGTTATATCGTAATGTTACATATCGTTATACGTTATATCGTAATGCTACATGACGTTATACGTTATATCGTAATGCTACATAACGTTATACGTCATAACGTCTTACCATATTACGTTATACGTTATATCGTAATGCTACACAACGTTATACGTTTTATCGTAAAGCTACATAACCTTATACGTTATATCGTAATGCTACATAACGTTATACGTTATAACGTATTACCATATAACGTTTTACGTTATATCGTAATTCTACGTAACGTTATAAGTTATATCGTAATGCTACATAACGTTATGCGTTATATCGTAATGTTACATAACGTTATACGTTATATCGTAATGCTACATAACGTTATACGTTATATCGTAATGCTACATAACGTTATACGTTATAACGTAATGCTACATCACTTTATACGTTATATCGTAATGCTACATAACGTTATACGTCATAACGTCTTACCATATAGCGTTATACGTTATATCGTAATGCTACACAACGTTATACGTTTTATCGTAAAGCTACATAACCTTATACGTTATATCGTAATGCTACATAACGTTATACGTTATAACGTATTACCATATAACGTTTTACGTTATATCGTTATACGTTATAACGTATTACCATATAACGTTTTACGTTATATCGTAATTCTACGTAACGTTATAAGTTATATCGTAATGCTACATAACGTTATGCGTTATATCGTAATGTTACATAACGTTATACGTTATATCGTAATGGTACATAACGTTATACGTTATAACGTAATGCTACATCACTTTATACGTTATATCGTAATGCTACATAATGTTATACGTCATAACGTCTTACCATATAACGTTATACGTTATATCGTAATGCTACATAACGTTATACGTTTTATCGTAAAGCTACATAACCTTATACGTTATATCGTAAAGCTACATAACCTTATACGTTATATCGTAATGCTACATAACGTTATACGTTATAACGTAGTACCATATAAGGTTATACGTTATATCGTAATTCTACATAACGTTATAAGTTATATCGTAATGTTACAAAATGTTATACGTTATATCGTAATGCTACATAACGTTATACGTTTTATCCTAATGCTACATAACGTTATACGTTATATCGTAATGCTACATAACGTTATACTTATAACGTATTACCATATAACGCTATACGTAATATCGTAATGCTACATAACGTTATACGTTATATCGTAATGCTACATAACGTTATACGTATAACGTATTACCATATAACGCTATACGTAATATCGTAAAGCTACATAACGTTATACGTTATAACGTATTACCATATAACGTTATACGTTATATCGTAATGCTACATAACGTTATACGTTATATCGTGATGCTACATAACTTTATACGTTATATTGTAATGCTACATAACGTTATACGTTATATCGTAATGCTACATAACGTTATACGTTATATCGTAATGCTACATAACGTTATACGTTATATCGTAATGCTACATAACGTTATGCGTTATATCGTAATGCTACATAACGTTATACGTTATATCGTAATGCTACATAACGTTATACGTTATATCGTAATGCTGCATAACGTTATACGTTATATCGTAACGCTACATAACGTTATACGTTATATCGTAATGCTACATAACGTTAAACGTTATATCGTAATGCTACATAACGATATACGTTATATCGTAATGCTACATAACGTTATACGTTATATCGTAATGCTACATGACGTTATACGTTATATTGTAATGCTACATATCGTTATACGTTACGACGTATTACCATATCACGTTATACGTTATTTCGTAATGCTACATAACGTTATACGTTATAACGTCTTACCATATAACGTTATACGCTTTATCGTAATTCTACATAATGTTATAAGTTATATCATAATGTTACATAACGCTATACGAAATATCGTAATGCTACATAACGTTATACGTTATAACGTATTACCATATAACGTTATACGTTATATCGTAATGCTACATAACGTTATACGTTATATCGTAATGCTACATAACTTTATACGTTATATCGTAATGCTACATAACGTTATACGTTATATCGTAATGCTACATAACGTTATACGTTATATCGTAATGCTACATAACGTTATACGTTATATCGTAATGCTACATAACGTTATACGTTATATCGTATTGCTACATAACGTTATACGTCATAACGTCTTACCATATAACGTTATACGTTATATCGTAATGCTACACAACGTTATACGTTTTATCGTAAAGCTACATAACCTTATACGTTATATCGTAATGCTACATAACGTTATACGTTATAATGTATTACCATATAACGTTATACGTTATATCGTAATTCTACATAACGTTATAAGTTATATCGTAATGTTACATATCGTTATACGTTATATCGTAATGCTACATGACGTTATACGTTATATCGTAATGCTACATAACGTTATACGTTATAACGTAATGCTACATCACTTTATACGTTATATCGTAATGCTTCATAACGTTATACGTCATAAAGTCTTACCATATAACGTTATACGTTATATCGTAATGCTACACAACGTTATACGTTTTATCGTAAAGCTACATAACCTTATACGTTATTTCGTAATGCTACATAACGTTATACGTTATAACGTATTACCATATAACGTTTTACGTTATATCGTAATTCTACATAACGTTATAAGTTATATCGTAATGCTACATAACGTTATGCGTTATATCGTAATGTTACATAACGTTATACGTTATATCGTAATGCTACATAACGTTATACGTTATAACGTAATGCTACATCACTTTATACGTTATATCGTAATGCTACATAATGTTATACGTCATAACGTCTTACCATATAACGTTATACGTTATATCGTAATGCTACATAATGTTATACGTTTTATCGTAAAGCTACATAACCTTATACGTTATATCGTAAAGCTACATAACCTTATACGTTATATCGTAATGCTACATAACGTTATACGTTATAACGTAGTACCATATAAGGTTATACGTTATATCGTAATTCTACATAACGTTATAAGTTATATCGTAATGTTACAAAATGTTATACGTTATATCGTAATGCTACATAACGTTATACGTTTTATCCTAATGCTACATAACGTTATACGTTATATCGTAATGCTACATAACGTTATACGTATAACGTATTACCATATAACGCTATACGTAATATCGTAATGCTACATAACGTTATACGTTATAACGTAGTACCATATAAGGTTATACGTTATATCGTAATTCTACATAACGTTATAAGTTATATCGTAATGCTACATAACGTTATGCGTTATATCGTAATGTTACATAACGTTATACGTTATATCGTAATGCTACATAACGTTATACGTTATATCGTAATGCTACATAACGTTATACGTTATAACGTAATGCTACATCACTTTATACGTTATATCGTAATGCTACATAACGTTATACGTCATAACGTCTTACCATATAACGTTATACGTTATATCGTAATGCTACACAACGTTATACGTTTTATCGTAAAGCTACATAACCTTATACGTTATATCGTAATGCTACATAACGTTATACGTTATAACGTATTACCATATAACGTTATACGTTATATCGTAATGCTACATAACTTTATACGTTGTATCGTAATGCTACATTACGTTATACGTTATATCGTAATGCTACATAACGTTATACGTTATATCGTAACGCTACATAACGTTATACGTTATATCGTAATGCTACATATCGTTATACGTTACGACGTATTACCATATCACGTTATACGTTATATCGTAATGCTACAAAACGTTATACGTAATAACGTCTTACCATATAACGTTATACGTTATACCGTAATGCTACATAACGTTATACGTTTTATCGTAAAGCTACATAACCTTATACGTTATATCGTAATGCTACATAACGTTATACGTTATAACGTAGTACCCTATAAGGTTATACGTTATATCGTAATTCTACATAACGTTATAAGTTATATCGTAATGTTACAAAATGTTATACGTTATATCGTGATGCTACATAACTTTATACGTTATATTGTAATGCTACATAACGTTATACGTTATATCGTAATGCTACATAACGTTATACGTTATATCGTAATGCTACAAAGCGTTATACGTTATATCGTAATGCTACATAACGTTATACGTTATATCGTAATGCTACTTAACTTCATACGTTATATCGTAATGCTACATAACGTTATACGTTATAACGTAATGCTACATAACGTTATACGTTATATCGTAATGCTACATAACGTTATACGTTATAACGTATTAGCATATGACGTTATTCGTAATATCCTAATGCTACATAACATTATACGTTTTATCGTAAAGCTACATAACGTTATACGTTATAGCGTAATGCTACATATCGTTATACGTTATATCGTAATGCTACATAACGTTATACGTTATATCGTAATGCTACATAACGTTATACGTTATATCGTAATGCCACATAACGTTATACGTTATAACGTAATGCTACATAACGTTATACGTTATATCGTGATGCTACATAACGTTATACGTTATATCGTAATGCTACATAACGTTATACGTTATATCGTAATGCTACATAACGATATACGTTATATCGTAATGCTACATAACGTTATACGTTATATCGTAATTCTACATAACGATATACGTTATATCGTAATGCTACATGACGTTATACGTTATATCGTAATGCTACATAACGTTATACGTTATAACGTAGTACCATATAAGGTTATACGTTATATCGTAATTCTACATAACGTTATAAGTTATATCGTAATGTTACAAAATGTTATACGTTATATCGTAATGCTACATAACGTTATACGTTTTATCGTAATGCTACATAACGTTATACGTTATATCGTAATGCTACATAACGTTATACGTATAACGTATTACCATATAACGCTATACGTAATATCGTAATGCTACATAACGTTATACGTTATAACGTAGTACCATATAAGGTTATACGTTATATCGTAATTCTACATAACGTTATAAGTTATATCGTAATGCTACATAACGTTATACGTTATATCGTAATGCTACATAACGTTATACGTTATAAAGTAATGCTACATCACTTTATACGTTATATCGTAATGCTACATAACGTTATACGTCATAACGTCTTACCATATAACGTTATACGTTATATCGTATTGCTACACAACGTTATACGTTTTATCGTAAAGCTACATAACCTTATACGTTATATCGTAATGCTACATAACGTTATACGTTATAACGTATTACCATATAACGTTATACGTTATATCGTAATGCTACATAACGTTATACGTTATAACGTAGTACCATATAAGGTTATACGTTATATCGTAATTCTACATAACGTTATAAGTTATATCGTAATGTTACAAAATGTTATACGTTATATCGTAATGCTACATAACGTTATACGTTTTATCGTAATGCCACATAACGTTATACGTTATATCGTAATGCTACATAACGTTATACGTATAACGTATTACCATATAACGCTATACGTAATATCGTAATGCTACATAACGTTATACGTTATAACGTATTACCATATAACGTTATACGTTATATCGTAATGCTACATAACGTTATGCGTTATATCGTGATGCTACATAACTTTATACGTTATATTGTAATGCTACATAACGTTATACGTTATATCGTAATGCTACATAACGTTATACGTTATATCGTAATGCTACATAACGTTATACGTTATATCGTAATGCTACATAACGTTATACGTTATATCGTAATGCTACATAACGTTATACGTTATATCGTAATGCTACATAACGTTATACGTTATATCGTAATGCTGCATAAAGTTATACGATATATCGTAACGCTACATAACGTTATACGTTATATCGTAATGCTACATAACGTTATACGTTATATCGTAATGCTACATAACGATATACGTTATATCGTAATGCTACATAACGTTATACGTTATATCGTAATTCTACATAACGATATACGTTATATCGTAATGCTACATGACGTTATACGTTATATCGTAATGCTACATATCGTTATACGTTACGACGTATTACCATATCACGCTATGCGTTATATCGTAATGCTACATAACGTTATACGTTATAACGTATTACCATATAATGTTATACGTTATATCGTAATTCTACATAACGTTATAAGTTATATCGTAATGTTACATAACGTTATACGTTATATCGTAATGCTACATAACGTTATACGTTATATCGTAATGCTACATAACGTTATACGTTATATCGTGATGCTACATAACGTTATACATTATATCGTAATGCTACACAACTTCATACGTTATATCGTAACGCTACATAACGTTATACGTTATATCGTAATGCTACATAACGTTATACGTTATATCGTAATTCTACATAACGTTATGAGTTATATCGTAATGTTACATAACGTTATACGTTATATCGTAATGCTACATAACGCTATACGTTATATCGTAATGCTACATAACTTTATACGTTATATCGTAATGCTACATAACGTTATACGTCATATCGCAATGCTACATAACGTTATACGTTATATCGAAATGTACATAACGTTATACGTTATATCGTAATGCTACATAACGATATACGTTATATCGTAATGCTAAATAACGTTATACATTATATCGAATTGCTACATATCGTTATACGTTATATCGTATTACCATATAACGCTATACGTAATATCGTAATGCTACATAACGTTATACGTTATAACGTATTACCATATAAAGTTATACGATATATCGTTATGCTACATAACGTTATACGTTATATCGAAATGCTACATATCGTTATACGTTATAACGTATTACCATATAACGCTATACGTAATATCCTAATGCTACATAACGTTATACGTTATAACGTATTACCATATAAAGTTATATGTTATATCGTAATGCTACATTACGTTATACGTTATAACGTAATGCTACATAACGTTATACGTTATATCGTGATGCTACATAACGTTATACATTATATCGAATTGCTACATATCGTTATACGTTATAACGTATTACCATATAACGCTATACGTAATATCGTAATGCTACATAACGTTATACGTTATAACGTATTACCATATAACGTTTTACGTTATATCGTAATTCTACGTAACGTTATAAGTTATATCGTAATGCTACATAACGTTATGCGTTATATCGTAATGTTACATAACGTTATACGTTATATCGTAATGTTACATAACGTTATACGTTATAACGTAATGCTACATCACTTTATACGTTATATCGTAATGCTACATAATGTTATACGTCATAACGTCTTACCATATAACGTTATACGTTATATCGTAATGCTACATAATGTTATACGTTTTATCGTAAAGCTACATAACCTTATACGTTATATCGTAAAGCTACATAACCTTATACGTTATATCGTAATGCTACATAACGTTATACGTTATAACGTAGTACCATATAAGGTTATACGTTATATCGTAATTCTACATAACGTTATAAGTTATATCGTAATGTCACAAAATGTTATACGTTATATCGTAATGCTACATAACGTTATACGTTTTATCCTAATGCTACATAACGTTATACGTTATATCGTAATGCTACATAACGTTATACGTATAACGTATTACCATATAACGCTATACGTAATATCGTAATGCTACATAACGTTATACGTTATAACGTAGTACCATATAAGGTTATACGTTATATCGTAATTCTACATAACGTTATAAGTTATATCGTAATGCTACATAACGTTATGCGTTATATCGTAATGTTACATAACGTTATACGTTATATCGTAATGCTACATAACGTTATACGTTATATCGTAATGCTACATAACGTTATACGTTATAACGTAATGCTACATCACTTTATACGTTATATCGTAATGCTACATAACGTTATACGTCATAACGTCTTACCATATAACGTTATACGTTATATCGTAATGCTACACAACGTTATACGTTTTATCGTAAAGCTACATAACCTTATACGTTATATCGTAATGCTACATAACGTTATACGTTATAACGTATTACCATATAACGTTATACGTTATATCGTAATGCTACATAACTTTATACGTTGTATCGTAATGCTACATTACGTTATACGTTATATCGTGATGCTACATAACGTTATACGTTATATCGTAACGCTACATAACGTTATACGTTATATCGTAATGCTACATATCGTTATACGTTACGACGTATTACCATATCACGTTATACGTTATATCGTAATGCTACAAAACGTTATACGTAATAACGTCTTACCGTATAACGTTATACGTTATATCGTAATGCTACATAACGTTATACGTTTTATCGTAAAGCTACATAACCTTATACGTTATATCGTAATGCTACATAACGTTATACGTTATAACGTAGTACCATATAAGGTTATACGTTATATCGTAATTCTACATAACGTTATAAGTTATATCGTAATGTTACAAAATGTTATACGTTATATCGTGATGCTACATAACTTTATACGTTATATTGTAATGCTACATAACGTTATACGTTATATCGTAATGCTACATAACGTTATACGTTATATCGTAATGCTACATAACGTTATACGTTATATCGTAATGCTACATAACGTTATACGTTATATCGTAATGCTACATAACGTTATACGTTATATCGTAATGCTGCATAACGTTATACGTTATATCGTAACGCTACATAACGTTATACGTTATATCGTAATACTACATAACGTTAAACGTTATATCGTAATGCTACATAACGATATACGTTATATCGTAATGCTACATAACGTTATACGTTATATCGAAATGCTACATGACGTTATACGTTATATTGTAATGCTACATATCGTTATACGTTACGACGTATTACCATATCACGTTATACGTTATGTCGTAATGCTACATAACGTTATACGTTTTATCGTAAAGCTACATAACCTTATACGTTATATCGTAAAGCTACATAACCTTATACGTTATATCGTAATGCTACATAACGTTATACGTTATATCGTAATGCTACATAACGTTATACGTTATATCGTAATGCTACATAACGTTAAACATTATATCGTAATGCTACATAACGTTATACGTTATATCGTAATGCTGCATAACGTTATACGTTATATCGTAACGCTACATAACGTTATACGTTATATCGTAATACTACATAACGTTAAACGTTATATCGTAATGCTACATAACGATATACGTTATATCGTAATGCTACATAACGTTATACGTTATAACGTAATGCTACATCACTTTATACGTTATATCGTAATGCTACATAATGTTATACGTCACAACGTCTTACCATATAACGTTATACGTTATATCGTAATGCTACATGACGTTATACGTTTTATCGTAAAGCTACATAACCTTATACGTTATATCGTAAAGCTACATAACCTTATACGTTATATCGTAATGCTACATAACGTTATACGTTATAACGTAGTACCATATAAGGTTATACGTTATATCGTAATTCTACATAACGTTATAAGTTATATCGTAATGTTACAAAATGTTATAAGTTATATCGTAATGCTACATAACGTTATACGTTTTATCGTAATGCTACATAACGTTATACGTTATATCGTAATGCTACATAACGTTATACGTATAACGTATTACCATATAACGCTATACGTAATATCGTAATGCTACATAACGTTATACGTTATAACGTAGTACCATATAAGGTTATACGTTATATCGTAATTCTACATAACGTTATAAGTTATATCGTAATGCTACATAACGTTATACGTTATATCGTAATGCTACATAACGTTATACGTTATAAAGTAATGCTACATCACTTTATACGTTATATCGTAATGCTACATAACGTTATACGTCATAACGTCTTACCATATAACGTTATACGTTATATCGTAATGCTACACAACGTTATACGTTTTATCGTAAAGCTACATAACCTTATACGTTATATCGTAATGCTACATAACGTTATACGTTATAACGTATTACCATATAACGTTATACGTTATATCGTAATGCTACATAACGTTATACGTTATAACGTAGTACCATATAAGGTTATACGTTATATCGTAATTCTACATGACGTTATAAGTTATATCGTAATGTTACAAAATGTTATACGTTATATCGTAATGCTACATAACGTTATACGTTTTATCGTAATGCCACATAACGTTATACGTTATATCGTAATGCTACATAACGTTATACGTATAACGTATTACCATATAACGCTATACGTAATATCGTAATGCTACATAACGTTATACGTTATAACGTATTACCATATAACGTTATACGTTATATCGTAATGCTACATAACGTTATGCGTTATATCGTGATGCTACATAACTTTATACGTTATATTGTAATGCTACATAACGTTATACGTTATATCGTAATGCTACATAACGTTATACGTTATATCGTAATGCTACATAACGTTATACGTTATATCGTAATGCTACATAACGTTATACGTTATATCGTAATGCTACATAACGTTATACGTTATATCGTAATGCTACATAACGTTATGCGTTATATCGTAATGCTGCATAACGTTATACGATATATCGTAACGCTACATAACGTTATACGTTATATCGTAATGCTACATAACGTTATACGTTATATCGTAATGCTACATAACGATATACGTTATATCGTAATGCTACATAACGTTATACGTTATATCGTAATGCTACATAACGATATACGTTATATCGTAATGCTACATGACGTTATACGTTATATCGTAATGCTACATATCGTTATACGTTACGACGTATTACCATATCACGCTATGCGTTATATCGTAATGCTACATAACGTTATACGTTATAACGTATTACCATATAATGTTATACGTTATATCGTAATTCTACATAACGTTATAAGTTATATCGTAATGTTACATAACGTTATACGTTATATCGTAATGCTACATAACGTTATACGTTATATCGTAATGCTACATAACGTTATACGTTATATCGTGATGCTACATAACGTTATACATTATATCGTAATGCTACATAACTTCATACGTTATATCGTAACGCTACATAACGTTATACGTTATATCGTAATGCTACATAACGTTATACGTTATATCGTAATTCTACATAACGTTATGAGTTATATCGTAATGTTACATAACGTTATACGTTATATCATAATGCTACATAACGCTATACGTTATATCGTAATGCTACATAACTTTATACGTTATATCGTAATGCTACATAACGTTATACGTCATATCGCAATGCTACATAACGTTATACGTTATATCGAAATGTACATAACGTTATACGTTATATCGTAATGCTACATAACGATATACGTTATATCGTAATGCTACATAACGTTATACATTATATCGAATTGCTACATATCGTTATACGTTATATCGTATTACCATATAACGCTATACGTAATATCGTAATGCTACATAACGTTATACGTTATAACGTATTACCATATAAAGTTATACGATATATCGTTATGCTACATAACGTTATACGTTATAACGTATTACCATATAATGTTATACGTTATATCGTAATTCTACATAACGTTATAAGTTATATCGTAATGTTACATAACGTTATACGTTATATCGTAATGCTACATAACGTTATACGTTATATCGTAATGCTACATAACGTTATACGTTATATCGTGATGCTACATAACGTTATACATTATATCGTAATGCTACATAACTTCATACGTTATATCGTAACGCTACATAACGTTATACGTTATATCGTAATGCTACATAACGTTATACGTTATATCGTAATTCTACATAACGTTATGAGTTATATCGTAATGTTACATAACGTTATACGTTATATCATAATGCTACATAACGCTATACGTTATATCGTAATGCTACATAACTTTATACGTTATATCGTAATGCTACATAACGTTATACGTCATATCGCAATGCTACATAACGTTATACGTTATATCGAAATGTACATAACGTTATACGTTATATCGTAATGCTACATAACGATATACGTTATATCGTAATGCTACATAACGTTATACATTATATCGAATTGCTACATATCGTTATACGTTATATCGTATTACCATATAACGCTATACGTAATATCGTAATGCTACATAACGTTATACGTTATAACGTATTACCATATAAAGTTATACGATATATCGTTATGCTAAATAACGTTATACGTTATATCGAAATGCTACATATCGTTATACGTTATAACGTATTACCATATAACGCTATACGTAATATCCTAATGCTACATAACGTTATACGTTATAACGTATTTCCATATAAAGTTATATGTTATATCGTAATGCTACATTACGTTATACGTTATAACGTAATGCTACATAACGTTATACGTTATATCGTGATGCTACATAACGTTATACATTATATCGAATTGCTACATACCGTTATACGTTATAACGTATTACCATATAACGCTATACGTAATATCGTAATGCTACATAACGTTATACGTTATAACGTATTACCATATAAAGTTATACGTTATATCGTAATGCTACATAACGTTATACGTTATATCGTAATGCTACATAACTTGATACGTTATATCGTAATGCCACATAACGTTATACGTTATATCGTAATGCTACATAACGTTATACGTTATGTCTTAATGCTACATAACGCTATACGTTATATCGAAATGTACATAAAGTTATACGTTATATCGTAATGCTACATAACGTTATACGTTATATCGTAATACTACATAACGTTATACGTTATAACGTATTACCATATAAAGTTATACGATATATCGTTATGCTACATAACGTTATACGTTATATCGAAATGCTACATATCGTTATACGTTATAACGTATTACCATATAACGCTATACGTAATATCCTAATGCTACATAACGTTATACGTTACAACGTATTACCATATATAGTTATATGTTATATCGTAATGCTACATAACGTTATACGTCATATCGCAATGCTACATAACGTTATACGTTATATCGAAATGTACATAACGTTATACGTTATATCGTAATGCTACATAACGATATACGTTATATCGTAATGCTACATAACGTTATACATTATATCGAATTGCTACATATCGTTATACGTTATATCGTATTACCATATAACGCTATACGTAATATCGTAATGCTACATAACGTTATACGTTATAACGTATTACCATATAAAGTTATACGATATATCGTTATGCTACATAACGTTATACGTTATATCGAAATGCTACATATCGTTATACGTTATAACGTATTACCATATAACGCTATACGTAATATCCTAATGCTACATAACGTTATACGTTATAACGTATTACCATATAAAGTTATATGTTATATCGTAATGCTACATTACGTTATACGTTATAACGTAATGCTACATAACGTTATACGTTATATCGTGATGCTACATAACGTTATACATTATATCGAATTGCTACATATCGTTATACGTTATAACGTATTACCATATAACGCTATACGTAATATCGTAATGCTACATAACGTTATACGTTATAACATATTACCATATAAAGTTATACGTTATATCGTAATGCTACATAACGTTATACGTTATATCGTAATGCTACATAACTTGATACGTTATTTCGTAATGCCACATAACGTTATACGTTATATCGTAATGCTACATAACGTTATACGTTATGTCTTAATGCTACATAACGCTATACGTTATATCGAAATGTACATAAAGTTATACGTTATATCGTAATGCTACATAACGTTATACGTTATATCGTAATACTACATAACGTTATACGTTATAACGTATTACCATATAAAGCTATACGATATATCGTTATGCTACATAACGTTATACGTTATATCGAAATGCTACATATCGTTATACGTTATAACGTATTACCATATAACGCTATACGTAATATCCTAATGCTACATAACGTTATACGTTATAACGTATTACCATATAAAGTTATATGTTATATCGTAATGCTACATAACGTTATACGTTATATCGTAATGCTACATAACTTCATACGTTATATCGTGATGCTACATAACTTTATACGTTATATCGTAATGCTACATAACGTTATACGTTATATCGTAACGCTACATAACGTTATACGTTATATCGTAATGCTACATACCGTTATACGTTATATCGTAATGCTACATAACGTTATACGTTATATCGTAACGCTACATAACGTTATACTTTATATCGTAATGCTACATACCGTTATACGTTATATCGTAATGCTACATAACGATATACATTATATCGTAATGCTACATAACGTTATACGATATATCGTAATGCTACATAACGTTATACGTTATATCGTAATGCTACAAAACGTTATACGTTATGTCGTAATGCTACATAACGTTATACGTTATATCGAAATGTACATAACGTTATACGTTATATCGTAATGCTACATAACGTTATACGTTATATCGTAATGCTACATAACGTTATACGTTATATCGTAATGTCACATAACGTTATACGTTATAACGTATTACCATATAACGTTATACGTTATATCGTAACGCTACAAAACGTTATATGTTATATCGTAATGCTACATAACGTTATACGTTATATCGTAATGCTACATAACGTTATACGTTATATCGTAATGCTACATGACGTTATACGTTATATCGTAATGCTACATAACGTTATACGATATATCGTAATGCTACATAACGTTATACGTTATATCGTAATGCTACATAACGTTATACGTTATATCGTAATGCTACATAACGTTATACGTTATATCGTAATGCCACATAACGTTATACGTTATAACGTATTATCATATAACGTTATACGTTATATCGTAACGCTACATAACGTTATACGTTATATCGTAATGCTACATAACGTTATACGTTATATCGTAATTCTACATAACGTTATGAGTTATATCGTAATGTTACATAACGTTATACGTTATATCGTAATGCTACATAACGATATACGTTATATCGTAATGCTACATAACGTTATACGATATATCGTAATGCTACATAACGTTATACGTTATATCGTAATGCTACAAAACGTTATACGTTATGTCGTAATGCTACATAACGTTATACGTTATATCGAAATGTACATAACGTTATACGTTATATCGTAATGCTACATAACGATATACGTTATATCGTAATGCTACATAACGTTATACATTATATCGAATTGCTACATATCGTTATACGTTATAACGTATTACCATATAACGCTATACGTAATATCGTAATGCTACATAACGTTATACGTTATAACGTATTACCATATAAAGTTATACGCTATATCGTAATGCTACATAACGTTATACGTTATATCGTAATGCTACATAACTTCATACGTTATATCGTAATGCCACATAACGTTATACGTTATATCGTAATGCTACATAACGTTATACGTTATATCGTAACGCTACATAACGTTATACGTTATATCGAAATGCTACATAACGTTATACGTTATATCGTAATGCTACATAACCATATACGTTATATCGTAATGCTACATAACGTTATACGTTATGTCTTAATGCTACATAACGTTATACGTTATATCGAAATGTACATAAAGTTATACGTTATATCGTAATGCTACATAACGTTATATGTTATATCGTAATGCTACATAACGTTATACGTTATATCGTAATGCTACATAACGTTATACGTCATATCGCAATGCTACATAACGTTATACGTTATATCGTAACGCTACATAACGTTATACGTTATATCGTAATGCTACATAACGTTATACGTTATATCGTAATGCTACATAACGATATACGTTATATCGTAATGCTACATAACGTTATACGTTATATCGTAATGCTACATAACGATATACGTTATATCGTAATGCTACATGACGTTATTCGTTATATCGTAATGCTACATATCGTTATACGTTACGACGTATTACCATATCACGCTATGCGTTATATCGTAATGCTACATAACGTTATACGTTATAACGTATTACCATATAACGTTATACGTTATATCGTAATTCTACATGACGTTATAAGTTATATCGTAATGTTACATAACGTTATACGTTATATCGTAATGCTACATAACGTTATACGTTATATCGTAATGCTACATAACGTTATACGTTATATCGTAATGCTACATAACTTTAGACGTTATAACGTCTTACCATATAACGTTATACGTTATATCGTAATGCTACATAACGTTACGCGTTATATCGAAATGCTACATAACATTATACGTTATATCGTAATGCTACATAACGTTATACGTTATATCGTAATGCTACATAACGTTATACGTTATATCGTAATGCTACATAACGTTATACGTTATATAGTAATGCTACATAACGTTACGCGTTATATCGTAATGCTACATAACGTTATACGTTATATCGTAATGCTACATAACGTTATACGTTATATCGTAATGCTACATAACGTTATACGTTATATCGTAATGCAACATAACGTTATACGTTATGTCGTGATGCTACATTACGTTATACGTTATATCGAAATGCTACATACCGTTATACGTTATAACGTATTACCATGTAACGCTATACGTTATATCGTAATGCTACATAACTTTATACGTTATATCGTAATGCTACATAACGTTATACGTTATATCGTAATGCTACATAACGTTATACGTTATATCGTAATGCTACATTACTTCATACGGTATATCGTAATGCTACAGAACGTTATACGTTATATCGTAATGCTACATAACGTTATACGTTATATCGTAATGCTACATAACGTTATACGTTATATCGTAATGCTACATAACGTTATACGTTATATCGTAATGCTACATAACGTTATACGTTATATCGTAATGCTACATAACGTTATACGTTATAACGTATTACCATATGACGTTATACGTAATATCGTAATGCTACATAACATTATACGTTTTATCGTAAAGCTACATAACGTTATACGTTATAACGTATTACCATATGACGTTATACGTAATATCGTAATGCTACATAACATTATACGTTTTATCGTAAAGCTACATAACGTTATACGTTATATCGTAATGCTACATAACGTTATACGTTATATCGTAATGCTACATAACGTTATACGTTATATCGTAATGCTACATAGCGTTATACGTTATATCGTAATGCCACATAACGTTATACGTTATAACGTAATGCTACATAACGTTATACGTTATATCGTGATGCTACATAACGTTATACGTTATATCGAAATGCTACATACCGTTATACGTTATATCGTAATGCTACATAACGTTATACGTTATATCGTAATGCCACATAACGTTATACGTTATAACGTAATGCTACATAACGTTATACGTTATATCGTGATGCTACATAACGTTATACGTTATATCGTAATGCTACATAACGTTATACGTTATATCGTAATGCTACATATCGTTATACGTTATATCGTAATGCTACATAACGTTATACCTTATATCGTAATGCTACATAACGTTATACGTTATATCGTAATGCTACATAACGTTATACGTTATAACGTAATGCTACATAACGTTATACGTTATATCGTGATGCTGCATATCGTTATACGTTATATCGTAATGCTACATAACGTTATACGATATGTCGTAATGCTACATAACGTTATACGTTATATCGTAATGCCACATAACGTTATACGTTATAACGTAATGCTACATAACGTTATACGTTATGTCGTGATGCTACATAACGTTATACGTTATATCGAAATGCTACATACCGTTATACGTTATAACGTATTACCATGTCACGCTATACGTTATATCGTAATGCTACATATGGTTATACGTTATATCGTAATGCTACATAACGTTATACGTTATATCGTAATGCTATATAACGTTATACGTTATAACGTATTACCATATAACGTTATACGTTATAACGTATTACCATATAACGTTATACGTTATATCGTAATGCTACATAACGTTATACGTTATATCGTAATGCTACATAACGTTATACGTTATATCGTAATGCTACATAACGTTATACGTTATATCGTAATGCTACATAACGTTATACGTTATATCGTAATGCTACATAACGTTATACGTTATATCGTAATGCTACATAACGTTACGCGTTATATCGTAATGCTACATAACGTTATACGTTATATCGTAATGCTACATAACGTTATACGTTATATCGTAATGCTACATAACGTTATACGTTATATCGTAATGCTACATAACGTTATACGTTATATCGTAATTCTACATAACGTTATGAGTTATATCGTAATGTTACATAACGTTATACGTTATATCGTAATGCTACATAACGCTATACGTTATATCGTAATGCTACATAACTTTATACGTTATATCGTAATGCTACATAACTTTATAGGTTATATCGTAATGCTACATAACGTTATACGTTATATCGTAATGCTACATAACGTTATACGTTATATCGTAATGCTACATAACTTCATACGTTATATCGTAATGCTACATAACGTTATACGTTATATCGTAATGCTACATAACGTTATACGTTATATCGTAATGCTACATAACGTTATACGTTATAACGTATTATCATATAACGTTATACGTTATATCGTAATTCTACATAACGTTATGAGTTATATCGTAATGTTACATAACGTTATACGTTATATCGTAATGCTACATAACGTTATACGTTATAACGTATTACCATATGACGTTATACGTAATATCGTAATGCTACATAATATTATACGTTTTATCGTAAAGCTACATAACGTTATACGTTATATCGTAATGCTACATAACGTTATACGTTATATCGTAATGCTACATAACGTTATACGTTATAACGTATTACCATATGACGTTATACGTAATATCGTAATGCTACATAACATTATACGTTTTATCGTAAAGCTACATAACGTTATACGTTATATCGTAATGCTACATATCGTTATACGTTATATCGTAATGCTACATAACGTTATACGTTATATCGTAATGCTACATAACGTTATACGTTATATCGTAATGCCACATAACGTTATACGTTATAACGTAATGCTACATAACGTTATACGTTATATCGTGATGCTGCATATCGTTATACGTTATATCGTAATGCTACATAACGTTATACGATACGTCGTAATGCTACATAACGTTATACGTTATATCGTAATGCCACATAACGTTATACGTTATAACGTAATGCTACATAACGTTATACGTTATGTCGTGATGCTACATAACGTTATACGTTATATCGAAATGCTACATAACATTATACGTTATATCGTAATGCTACATAACGTTATACGTTATATCGTAATGCTACATAACTTCATACGTTATATCGAAATGCTACATAACGTTATACGTTATATCGTAATGCTACATAAAGTTGCACGTTATATCGCAATGCTACATAACGTTATACGTTATAACGTATTACCATATAAAGTTATACGTTATATCGAAATGCTACATAACGTTATACGTTATATCGTGATGCTACATAACTTTATACGTTATATCGTATTGCTACATAACGTTATGCGTTATATCGTAATGCTACATAACGTTATACGATATGTCGTAATGCTACATAACGTTATACGTTATATCGTAATGCCACATAACGTTATTCGTTATAACGTAATGGTACATAACGTTATACGTTATGTCGTGATGCTACATAACGTTATACGTTATATCGAAATGCTACATACCGTTATACGTTATAACGTATTACCATGTCACGCTATACGTTATATCGTAATGCTACATATGGATATACGCTATATCGTAATGCTACATAACGTTATACGTTATATCGTAATGCTATATAACGTTATACGTTATAACGTATTACCATATAACGTTATACGTTATAACGTATTACCATATAACGTTATACGTTATATCGTAATGCTACATAACGTTATACGTTATATCGTAATGCTACATAACGTTATACGTTATATCGTAATGCTACATAACGTTATACGTTATATCGTAATGCTACATAACGTTATATGTTATATCGTAATGCTACATAACGTTATACGTTATATCGTAATGCTACATAACGTTATACGTTATATCGTAATGCTACATATCGTTATACGTTATATCGTAATGCTACATAACGTTATACGTTATATCGTAATGCTACATAACGTCATACGCTATATCGTAATGTTACATGATGTTATAGGTTATATTGTAATGCTACATATCGTTACACGTTACGACGTATTACCATATCACGTTATACGTTATATCGTGATGCTACATAACGTTATACGTTATATCGAAATGCTACATACCGTTATACGTTATAACGTATTACCATGTAACGCTATACGTTATATCGTAATGCTACATATCGTTATACGTTATATCGTAATGCTACATAACGTTATACGTTATATCGTAATGCTATATAACGTTATACGTTATAACGTATTACCATATCACGTTATACGTTATATCGTGATGCTACATAACGTTATACGTTATATCGAAATGCTACATACCGTTATACGTTATATCGTAATGCTACATAACGTTATACGTTATATCGTAATGCTATATAACGTTATACGTTATAACGTATTACCATATAACGTTATACGTTATATCGTAATGCTACATAACTTTATACGTTATATCGTAATGCTACATAACGTTATACGTTATATCGTAATGCTACATAACGTTATACGTTATATCGTAATGCTACATAACTTCATACGTTATATCGAAATGCTACATAACGTTATACGTTATATCGTAATGCTACATAAAGTTGCACGTTATATCGCAATGCTACATAACGTTATACGTTATAACGTATTACCATATAAAGTTAAACGTTATATCGTAATGCTACATAACGTTATACGTTATATCGTGATGCTACATAACTTTATACGTTATATCGTAATGCTACATAACGTTATACGTTATATCGTAATGCTACATAACGTTATACGTTATGTCGTGATGCTACATTACGTTATACGTTATATCGAAATGCTACATACCGTTATACGTTATAACGTATTACCATGTAACGCTATACGTTATATCGTAATGCTACATAACTTTATACGTTATATCGTAATGCGACATAACGTTATACGTTATATCGTAATGCTACATAACGTTATACGTTATATCGAAATGCTACATACCGTTATACGTTATAACGTATTACCATGTAACGCTATACGTTATATCGTAATGCTACATAACTTTATACGTTATATCGTAATGCGACATAACGTTATACGTTATATCGTAATGCTACATAACGTTATACGTTATATCGTAATGCTACATAACTTCATACGTTATATCGTAATGCTACATAATGTTATACGTTATATCGTAATGCTACATAACGTTATACGTTATATCGTAATGCTACATACCGTTATACGTTGTAACGTATTACCATGTAACGCTATACGTTATATCGTAATGCTACATATCGTTATACGTCATATCGAAATGCTACATACCGTTATACGTTATAACGTATTACGATATAACGCTATACGTTATATCGTAATGCTACATAACTTTATACGTTATATCGTAATGCTACATAACGTTATACGTTATATCGTAATGCTACATAACGTTATACGTTATATCGTAATGCTACATAACTTCATACGTTACATCGAAATGCTACATAACGTTATACGTTATATCGTATTGCTACATAAAGTTGCACGTTATATCGCAATGCTACATAACGTTATACGTTATAACGTATTACCATATAAAGTTATACGTTATATCGTAGTGCTACATAACGTTATACGTTATATCGTGATGCTACATAACTTTATACGTTATATCGTAATGCTACATAACGTTATGCGTTATATCGTAATGCTACATAACGTTATACGTTATATCGTAATGTATACATAACGTTATACGTTATATCGTAATGCTACATAACGTTATACGTTATATCGTAATGCTACATAACGTTATACGTTATATCGTAATGCTACATAACGTTATACGTTATATCGTAATGCTACATAACGTTATACGTTATATCGTAATGCTACATAACGTTATACGTTATATCGTAATGCTACATAACGTTATACGTTATATCGTAATGCTACATAACGTTATACGTTATATCGTAATGCTACATAACGTTATACGTTATAACGTATTACCATATGACGTTATACGTAATATCGTAATGCTACATAACATTATACGTTTTATCGTAAAGCTACATAACGTTATACGTTATATCGTAATGCTACATATCGTTATACGTTATATCGTAATGCTACATAACGTTATACGTTATAACGTAATGCTACATAACGTTATACGTTATATCGTAATGCTACATAACGTTATACGTTATATCGTAATGCTACATAACGTTATACGTTATAACGTATTACCATATAACGTTATACGTTATGTCGTAATGCTACATAACGTTATACGTTATATCGTAATGCTACATAACGTTATACGTTATAACGTATTACCATATAACGTTATACGTTATGTCGTGATGCTACATAACGTTATGCGTTATATCGAAATGCTACATACCGTTATACGTTATAACGTATTACCATGTAACGCTATACGTTATATCGTAATGCTACATATCGTTATACGTTATATCGTAATGCTACATATCGTTATACGTTATATCGTAATGCTACATAACGTTATACGTTATATCGTAATGCTATATAACGTTATACGTTATAACGTATTGCCATATAACGTTATACGTTATATCGTAATGCTACATAACTTTATACGTTATATCGTAATGCTACATAACGTTATACGTTATATCGTAATGCTACATAACGTTATACGTTATATCGTAATGCTACATAACTTCATACGTTATATCGAAATGCTACATAACGTTATACGTTATATCGTAATGCTACATAAAGTTGCACGTTATATCGCAATGCTACATAACGTTATACGTTATAACGTATTACCATATAAAGTTAAACGTTATATCGTAATGCTACATAACGTTATACGTTATATCGTGATGCTACATAACTTTATACGTTATATCGTAATGCTACATAACGTTATACGTTATATCGTAATGCTACATAACGTTATACGTTATGTCGTGATGCTACATTACGTTATACGTTATATCGAAATGCTACATACCGTTATACGTTATAACGTATTACCATGTAACGCTATACGTTATATCGTAATGCTACATAACTTTATACGTTATATCGTAATGCGACATAACGTTATACGTTATATCGTAATGCTACATAACGTTATACGTTATATCGTAATGCTACATAACTTCATACGTTATATCGTAATGCTACATAATGTTATACGTTATATCGTAATGCTACATAACGTTATACGTTATATCGTAATGCTACATACCGTTATACGTTGTAACGTATTACCATGTAACGCTATACGTTATATCGTAATGCTACATATCGTTATACGTTATATCGAAATGCTACATACCGTTATACGTTATAACGTATTACGATATAACGCTATACGTTATATCGTAATGCTACATAACTTTATACGTTATATCGTAATGCTACATAACGTTATACGTTATATCGTAATGCTACATAACGTTATACGTTATATCGTAATGCTACATAACTTCATACGTTACATCGAAATGCTACATAACGTTATACGTTATATCGTATTGCTACATAAAGTTGCACGTTATATCGCAATGCTACATAACGTTATACGTTATAACGTATTACCATATAAAGTTATACGTTATATCGTAGTGCTACATAACGTTATACGTTATATCGTGATGCTACATAACTTTATACGTTATATCGTAATGCTACATAACGTTATGCGTTATATCGTAATGCTACATAACGTTATACGTTATATCGTAATGTATACATAACGTTATACGTTATATCGTAATGCTACATAACGTTATACGTTATATCGTAATGCTACATAACGTTATACGTTATATCGTAATGCTACATAACGTTATACGTTATATCGTAATGCTACATAACGTCATACGCTATATCGTAATGCTACATGATGTTATAGGTTATATTGTAATGCTACATATCGTTACACGTTACGACGTATTACCATATCACGTTATACGTTATATCGTGATGCTACATAACGTTATACGTTATATCGAAATGCTACATACCGTTATACGTTATAACGTATTACCATATAACGCTATACGTTATATCGTAATGCTACATAACTTTATACGTTATATCGTAATGCTACATAACGTTATACGTTATATCGTAATTCTACATAACGTTGTACGTTATATCGTAATGCTACATAACGTTACACGTTATAACGTATTACCATATGACGTTATACGTAATATCGTAATGCTACATAACATTATACGTTTTATCGTATAGCTACATAACGTTATACGTTATATCGTAATGCTACATATCGTTATACGTTATATCGTAATGCTACATAACGTTATACGTTATAACGTAATGCTACATAACGTTATACGTTATATCGTAATGCTACATAACGTTATACGTTATATCGTAATGCTACATAACGTTATACGTTATAACGTATTACCATATAACGTTATACGTTATGTCGTGATGCTACATAACGTTATGCGTTATATCGAAATGCTACATACCGTTATACGTTATAACGTATTACCATGTAACGCTATACGTTATATCGTAATGCTACATATCGTTATACGTTATATCGTAATGCTACATATCGTTATACGTTATATCGTAATGCTACATAACGTTATACGTTATATCGTAATGCTATATAACGTTATACGTTATAACGTATTACCATATAACGTTATACGTTATATCGTAATGCTACATAACTTTATACGTTATATCGTAATGCTACATAACGTTATACGTTATATCGTAATGCTACATAACGTTATACGTTATATCGTAATGCTACATAACTTCATACGTTATATCGAAATGCTACATAACGTTATACGTTATATCGTAATGCTACATAAAGTTGCACGTTATATCGCAATGCTACATAACGTTATACGTTATAACGTATTACCATATAAAGTTAAACGTTATATCGTAATGCTACATAACGTTATACGTTATATCGTGATGCTACATAACTTTATACGTTATATCGTAATGCTACATAACGTTATACGTTATATCGTAATGCTACATAACGTTATACGTTATGTCGTGATGCTACATTACGTTATACGTTATATCGAAATGCTACATACCGTTATACGTTATAACGTATTACCATGTAACGCTATACGTTATATCGTAATGCTACATAACTTTATACGTTATATCGTAATGCGACATAACGTTATACGTTATATCGTAATGCTACATAACGTTATACGTTATATCGTAATGCTACATAACTTCATACGTTATATCGTAATGCTACATAATGTTATACGTTATATCGTAATGCTACATAACGTTATACGTTAAATCGTAATGCTACATACCGTTATACGTTGTAACGTATTACCATGTAACGCTATACGTTATATCGTAATGCTACATATCGTTATACGTTATATCGAAATGCTACATACCGTTATACGTTATAACGTATTACGATATAACGCTATACGTTATATCGTAATGCTACATAACTTTATACGTTATATCGTAATGCTACATAACGTTATACGTTATATCGTAATGCTACATAACGTTATACGTTATATCGTAATGCTACATAACGTTATACGTTATATCGTAATGCTACATAACGTTATACGTTATATCGTAATGCTACATAACGTTATACGTTATATCGTAATGCTACATAACGTCATACGCTATATCGTAATGCTACATGATGTTATAGGTTATATTGTAATGCTACATATCGTTACACGTTACGACGTATTACCATATCACGTTATACGTTATATCGTGATGCTACATAACGTTATACGTTATATCGAAATGCTACATACCGTTATACGTTATAACGTATTACCATATAACGCTATACGTTATATCGTAATGCTACATAACTTTATACGTTATATCGTAATGCTACATAACGTTATACGTTATATCGTAATTCTACATAACGTTGTACGTTATATCGTAATGCTACATAACGTTACACGTTATATCGTAATGCCACATAACGTTATACGTTATATCGTAATGCTACATAACGTTATACGTTATAACGTATTACCATATGACGTTATACGTAATATCGTAATGCTACATAACATTATACGTTTTATCGTAAAGCTACATAACGTTATACGTTATATCGTAATGCTACATATCGTTATACGTTATATCGTAATGCTACATAACGTTATACGTTATATCGTAATGCTACATAACGTTATACGTTATATCGTAATGCCACATAACGTTATACGTTATATCGTAATGCTACATAACGTTATACGATATGTCGTAATGCTACATAACGTTATACTTTATATCGTAATGCTACATAACGATATACGTTATATCGTAATGCTACATAACGTTATACGTTATATCGTAATGCTACATAACGTTATACGTTATATCGTAATGCTACATAACGTTATACGTTATATCGTAATGCTACATAACGTTATACGTTATATCGTAATGCTACATAACGTTACGCGTTATATCGTAATGCTACATAACGTTATACGTTATATCGTAATGCTACATAACGTTATACGTTATATCGTAATGCTACATAACGTTATACGTTATATCGTAATGCTACATAACGTTATACGTTATGTCGTGATGCTACATTACATTATACGTTATATCGAAATGCTACATACCGTTATACATTATAACGTATTACCATGTAACGCTATACGTTATATCGTAATGCTAGATAACTTTATACGTTATATCGTAATGCTACATAACGTTATACGTTATATCGTAATGCTACATAACGTTATACGTTATATCGTAATGCTACATAACTTCATACGTTATATCGTAATGCTACATAACGTTATACGTTATATCGTAATGCTACATAACGTTATACGTTATATCGTAATGCTACATAACGTTATGCGTTATATCGTAATGCTACATAACGTTAATCGTTATATCGTAATGCTACATAACGTTATACGTTATATCGTAATGCTACATAACGTTATACGTTATAACGTATTACCATATGACGTTATACGTAATATCGTAATGCTACATAACATTATACGTTTTATCGTAAAGCTACATATCGTTATACGTTATATCGTAATGCTACATATCGTTATACGTTATATCGTAATGCTACATAACGTTATACGTTATATCGTAATGCTACATAACGTTATACGTTATATCGTAATGCCACATAACGTTATACGTTATAACGTAATGCTACATAACGTTATACGTTATATCGTGATGCTACATAACGTTATACGTTATATCGAAATGCTACATACCGTTATACGTTATAACGTATTACCATATAACGCTATACGTTATATCGTAATGCTACACAACGTTAATCGTTATATCGTAATGCTACATAACGTTATACGTTATATCGTAATGCTACATAACGTTATACGTTATATCGTATTGCTACATAACGTTATGCGTTATATCGTAATGCTACATAACGTTGTACGTTATATCGTAATGCTACATAACGTTATACGTTATATCGTAATGCTACATAACTTCATACGTTATATCGAAATGCTACATAACGTTATACGTTATATCGTATTGCTACATAAAGTTGCACGTTATATCGCAATGCTACATAACGTTATACGTTATAACGTATTACCATATAAAGTTATACGTTATATCGTAATGCTACATAACGTTATACGTTATATCGTGATGCTACATAACTTTATACGTTATATCGTAATGCTACATAACGTTATACGTAATATCGTAATGCTACATAACATTATACGTTTTATCGTAAAGCTACATAACTTTATACGTTATATCGTAATGCTACATAACATTATACGTTATATCGTAATGCTACATAACGTTATACGTTATATCGTAATGCTACATAACTTCATACGTTATATCGAAATGCTACATAACGTTATACGTTATATCGTAATGCTACATAAAGTTGCACGTTATATCGCAATGCTACATAACGTTATACTTTATAACGTATTACCATATAAAGTTATACGTTATATCGAAATGCTACATAACGTTATACGTTATATCGTGATGCTACATAACTTTGTACGTTATATCGTATTGCTACATAACGTTATGCGTTATATCGTAATGCTACATAACGTTATACGTTATATCGTAATGCTACATAACGTTATACGTTATATCGTAATGCTACATAACGTTATATGTTATATCGTAATGCTACATATCGTTATACGTTATATCGTAATGCTACATAACGTTATACGTTATATCGTAATGCTACATAACGTCATACGCTATATCGTAATGTTACATGATGTTATAGGTTATATTGTAATGCTACATATCGTTACACGTTACGACGTATTACCATATCACGTTATACGTTATATCGTGATGCTACATAACGTTATACGTTATATCGAAATGCTACATACCGTTATACGTTATAACGTATTACCATATAACGCTATACGTTATATCGTAATGCTACATAACTTTATACTTTATATCGTAATGCTACATAACGTTATACGTTATATCGTAATGCTACATAACGTTATACGTTATATCGTAATGCTACATAACGTTATACGTTATATCGTAATGCTACATAACGTTATACGTTATATCGTAATGCTACATAACGTTATACGTTATAACGTATTACAATATGACGTTATACGTAATATCGTAATGCTACATAACATTATACGTTTTATCGTAAAGCTACATAACGTTATACGTTATATCGTAATGCTACATAACGTTATACGTTATATCGTAATGCCACATAACGTTATACGTTATAACGTATTACCATGTAAAGTTATACGTTATATCGTAATGCCACATAACGTTATACGTTATAACGTAATGCTACATAACGTTATACGTTATATCGTGATGCTACATAACGTTATACGTTATATCGAAATGCTACATACCGTTATACGTTATAACGTATTACCATATAACGCTATACGTTATATCGTAATGCTACACAACGTTAATCGTTATATCGTAATGCTACATAACGTTATACGTTATATCGTAATGCTACATAACGTTATACGTTATATCGTATTGCTACATAACGTTATGCGTTATATCGTAATGCTACATAACGTTGTACGTTATATCGTAATGCTACATAACGTTATACGTTATATCGTAATGCTACATAACTTCATACGTTATATCGAAATGCTACATAACGTTATACGTTATATCGTATTGCTACATAAAGTTGCACGTTATATCGCAATGCTACATAACGTTATACGTTATAACGTATTACCATATAAAGTTATACGTTATATCGTAATGCTACATAACGTTATACGTTATATCGTGATGCTACATAACTTTATACGTTATATCGTAATGCTACATAACGTTATACGTAATATCGTAATGCTACATAACATTATACGTTTTATCGTAAAGCTACATAACTTTATACGTTATATCGTAATGCTACATAACATTATACGTTATATCGTAATGCTACATAGCGTTATACGTTATATCGTAATGCTACATAACTTCATACGTTATATCGAAATGCTACATAACGTTATACGTTATATCGTAATGCTACATAAAGTTGCACGTTATATCGCAATGCTACATAACGTTATACTTTATAACGTATTACCATATAAAGTTATACGTTATATCGAAATGCTACATAACGTTATACGTTATATCGTGATGCTACATAACTTTATACGTTATATCGTATTGCTACATAACGTTATGCGTTATATCGTAATGCTACATAACGTTATACGTTATATCGTAATGCTACATAACGTTATACGTTATATCGTAATGCTACATAACGTTATATGTTATATCGTAATGCTACATATCGTTATACGTTATATCGTAATGCTACATAACGTTATACGTTATATCGTAATGCTACATAACGTCATACGCTATATCGTAATGTTACATGATGTTATAGGTTATATTGTAATGCTACATATCGTTACACGTTACGACGTATTACCATATCACGTTATACGTTATATCGTGATGCTACATAACGTTATACGTTATATCGAAATGCTACATACCGTTATACGTTATAACGTATTACCATATAACGCTATACGTTATATCGTAATGCTACATAACTTTATACTTTATATCGTAATGCTACATAACGTTATACGTTATATCGTAATGCTACATAACGTTATACGTTATATCGTAATGCTACATAACGTTATACGTTATATCGTAATGCTACATAACGTTATACGTTATATCGTAATGCTACATAACGTTATACGTTATAACGTATTACAATATGACGTTATACGTAATATCGTAATGCTACATAACATTATACGTTTTATCGTAAAGCTACATAACGTTATACGTTATATCGTAATGCTACATAACGTTATACGTTATATCGTAATGCCACATAACGTTATACGTTATAACGTATTACCATGTAAAGTTATACGTTATATCGTAATGCTACATAACGTTATACGTTATATCGTGATGCTACATAACTTTATACGTTATATCGTAATGCTACATAACGTTATACGTAATATCGAAATGCTACATAACATTATACGTTTTATCGTAAAGCTACATAACTTTATACGTTATATCGTAATGCTACATAACATTATACGTTATATCGTAATGCTACATAACGTTATACGTTATATCGTAATGCTACATAACTTCATACGTTATATCGAAATGCTACATAACGTTATACGTTATATCGTAATGCTACATAAAGTTGCACGTTATATCGCAATGCTACATAACGTTATACGTTATAACGTATTACCATATAAAGTTATACGTTATATCGAAATGCTACATAACGTTATACGTTATATCGTGATGCTACATAACTTTATACGTTATATCGTATTGCTACATAACGTTATGCGTTATATCGTAATGCTACATAACGTTATACGTTATATCGTAATGCTACATAACGTTATACGTTATATCGTAATGCTACATAACGTTATACGTTATATCGTAATGCTACATATCGTTATACGTTATATCGTAATGCTACATAACGTTATACGTTATATCGTAATGCTACATAACGTCATACGCTATATCGTAATGTTACATGATGTTATAGGTTATATTGTAATGCTACATATCGTTACACGTTACGACGTATTACCATATCACGTTATACGTTATATCGTGATGCTACATAACGTTATACGTTATATCGAAATGCCACATACCGTTATACGTTATAACGTATTACCATGTAACGCTATACGTTATATCGTAATGCTACATATCGTTATACGTTATATCGTAATGCTACATAACGTTATACGTTATATCGTAATGCTATATAACGTTATACGTTATAACGTATTAGCATATAACGTTATACGTTATATCGTAATGCTACATAACTTTATACGTTATATCGTAATGCTACATAACGTTATACGTTATATCGTAATGCTACATAACGTTATACGTTATATCGTAATGCTAAATAACTTCATACGTTGTATCGAAATGCTACATAACGTTATACGTTATATCGTATTGCTACATAAAGTTGCACGTTATATCGCAATGCTACATAACGTTATACGTTATAACGTATTACCATATAAAGTTATACGTTATATCGTAATGCTACATAACGTTATACGTTATATCGTAATGCTACATAACTTCATACGTTATATCGAAATGCTACATAACGTTATACGTTATATCGTAATGCTACATAAAGTTGCACGTTATATCGCAATGCTACATACCGTTATACGTTATAACGTATTACCATGTAACGCTATACGTTATATCGTAATGCTACATATCGTTATACGTTATATCGTAATGCTACATAACGTTATACGTTTTATCGTAATGCTATATAACGTTATACGTTATAACGTATTACCATATAACGTTATACGTTATATCGTAATGCTACATAACTTTATACGTTATATCGTAATGCTACATAACGTTATACGTTATATCGTAATGCTACATAACGTTATACGTTATATCGTAATGCTACATATCGCTATACGTTATATCGTAATGCTACATAACGTTATACGTTATATCGTAATGCTACATAACGTCAAACGCTATATCGTAATGTTACATGATGTTATAGGTTATATTGTAATGCTACATATCGTCACACGTTACGACGTATTACCATATCACGTTATACGTTATATCGTGATGCTACATAACGTTATACGTTATATCGAAATGCTACATACCGTTATACGTTATAACGTATTACCATATAACGCTATACGTTATATCGTAATGCTACATAACGTTATACGTTATATCGTAATGCTACATAACGTTATACGTTATAACGTATTACCATATGACGTTATACGTAATATCGTAATGCTACATAACATTATACGTTTTATCGTAAAGCTACATAACGTTATACGTTATATCGTAATGCTACATAACGTTATACGTTATATCGTAATGCCACATAACGTTATACGTTATAACGTAATGCTACATAACGTTATACGTTATATCGTGATGCTGCATATCGTTATACGTTCTATCGTAATGCTATATAACGTTATACGTTATAACGTATTACCATATAACGTTATACGTTATATCGTAATGCTACATAACGTTATACGTTATATCGTAATGCTACATAACGTTATACGTTATATCGTTATGCTACATAACGTTATACGTTATATCGTAATGCTACATAACGTTGCGCGTTATATCGTAATGCTACATAACGTTATACGTTATATCGTAATGCTACATAACGTTATACGTTATATCGTAATGTTACATAACGTTATACGTTATATCGTAATGCTACATAACGTTATACGTTATAACGTATTACCATATGACGTTATACGTAATATCGTAATGCTACATAACATTATACGTTTTATCGTAAAGCTACATAACGTTATACGTTATATCGTAATGCTACATATCGTTATACGTTATATCGTAATGCTACATAACGTTATACGTTATATCGTAATGCTACATAACGTTATACGTTATATCGTAATGCCACATAACGTTATACGTTATAACGTAATGCTACATAACGTTATACGTTATATCGTGATGCTACATAACGTTATACGTTACATCGAAATGCTACATACCGTTATACGATATAACGAATTACCATATAACGCTATACGTTATATCGTGATGCTACATAACGTTATACGTTATATCGTAATGCTACATAACTTTATACGTTATATCGAAATGCTACATACCGTTATACGTTATAACGTATTACCATGTCACGCTATACGTTATATCGTAATGCTACATATGGTTATACGTTATATCGTAATGCTACATAACGTTATACGTTATATCGAAATGCTACATAACGTTATACGTTATATCGTAATGCTACATAAAGTTGCACGTTATATCGTAATGCTACATAACGTTATACGTTATATCGTAATGCTACATAACGTTATACGTTATATCGTAATGCTACATATCGTTATACGTTATATCGTAATGCTACATAACGCTATACGTTATATCGTAATGCTACATAACGTCATACGCTATATCGTAATGTTACATGATGTTATAGGTTATATTGTAATGCTACATATCGCTACACGTTACGACGTATTACCATATCACGTTATACGTTATATCGTGATGCTACATAACGTTATACGTTATATCGAAATGCTACATACCGTTATACGTTATAACGTATTACCATATAACGCTATACGTTATATCGTAATGCTACATAACTTTATACGTTATATCGTAATGCTACATAACTTTATACGTTATATCGTAATGCTACATAACGTTATACGTTATATCGTAATGCTACATAACGTTATACGTTATATCGTAATGCTAAATAACTTCATACGTTATATCGAAATGCTACATAACGTTATACGTTATATCGTATTGCTACATAAAGTTGCACGTTATATCGCAATGCTACATAACGTTATACGTTATAACGTATTACCATATAAAGTTATACATTATATCGTAATGCTACATAACGTTATACGTTATATCGTAATGCTACATAACTTCATACGTTATATCGAAATGCTACATAACGTTATACGTTATATCGTAATGCTACATAAAGTTGCACGTTATATCGCAATGCTGCATACCGTTATACGTTATAACGTATTACCATGTAACGCTATACGTTATATCGTAATGCTACATATCGTTATACGTTATATCGTAATGCTACATAACGTTATACGTTTTATCGTAATGCTATACAACGTTATACGTTATAACGTATTACCATATAACGTTATACGTTATATCGTAATGCTACATAACTTTATACGTTATATCGTAATGCTACATAACGTTATACGTTATATCGTGATGCTACATAACTTTATACGTTATATCGTATTGCTACATAACGTTATGCGTTATATCGTAATGCTACATAACGTTATACGTTATATCGTAATGCTACATAACGTTATACGTTATATCGTAATGCTACATAACGTTATACGTTATATCGTAATGCTACATATCGTTATACGTTATATCGTAATGCTACATAACGTTATACGTTATATCGTAATGCTACATAACGTCATACGCTATATCGTAATGTTACATAACGTTATACGTTATATCGTAATGCTACATAACTTCATACGTTATATCGAAATGCTACATAACGTTATACGTTATATCGTAATGCTACATATCGTTATACGTTATATCGTAATGCTACATAACGTTATACGTTATATCGTAATGCTACATAACGTCATACGCTATATCGTAATGTTACATGATGTTATAGGTTATATTGTAATGCTACATATCGTCACACGTTACGACGTATTACCATATCACGTTATACGTTATATCGTGATGCTACATAACGTTATACGTTATATCGAAATGCTACATACCGTTATACGTTATAACGTATTACCATATAACGCTATACGTTATATCGTAATGCTACATAACGTTATACGTTATATCGTAATGCTACATAACGTTATACGTTATAACGTATTACCATATGACGTTATACGTAATATCGTAATGCTACATAACATTATACGTTTTATCGTAAAGCTACATAACGTTATACGTTATATCGTAATGCTACATAACGTTATACGTTATATCGTAATGCCACATAACGTTATACGTTATAACGTAATGCTACATAACGTTATACGTTATATCGTGATGCTGCATATCGTTATACGTTATATCGTAATGCTATATAACGTTATACGTTATAACGTATTACCATATAACGTTATACGTTATATCGTAATGCTACATAACGTTATACGTTATATCGTAATGCTACATAACGTTATACGTTATATCGTTATGCTACATAACGTTATACGTTATATCGTAATGCTACATAACGTTGCGCGTTATATCGTAATGCTACATAACGTTATACGTTATATCGTAATGCTACATAACGTTATACGTTATATCGTAATGTTACATAACGTTATACGTTATATCGTAATGCTACATAACGTTATACGTTATAACGTATTACCATATGACGTTATACGTAATATCGTAATGCTACATAACATTATACGTTTTATCGTAAAGCTACATAACGTTATACGTTATATCGTAATGCTACATATCGTTATACGTTATATCGTAATGCTACATAACGTTATACGTTATATCGTAATGCTACATAACGTTATACGTTATATCGTAATGCCACATAACGTTATACGTTATAACGTAATGCTACATAACGTTATACGTTATATCGTGATGCTACATAACGTTATACGTTACATCGAAATGCTACATACCGTTATACGTTATAACGTATTACCATATAACGCTATACGTTATATCGTGATGCTACATAACGTTATACGTTATATCGTAATGCTACATAACTTTATACGTTATATCGAAATGCTACATACCGTTATACGTTATAACGTATTACCATATGACGTTATACGTAATATCGTAATGCTACATAACATTATACGTTTTATCGTAAAGCTACATAACGTTATACGTTATATCGTAATGCTACATAACGTTATACGTTATATCGTAATGCCACATAACGTTATACGTTATAACGTAATGCTACATAACGTTATACGTTATATCGTGATGCTGCATATCGTTATACGTTATATCGTAATGCTATATAACGTTATACGTTATAACGTATTACCATATAACGTTATACGTTATATCGTAATGCTACATAACGTTATACGTTATATCGTAATGCTACATAACGTTATACGTTTTATCGTTATGCTACATAACGTTATACGTTATATCGTAATGCTACATAACGTTGCGCGTTATATCGTAATGCTACATAACGTTATACGTTATATCGTAATGCTACATAACGTTATACGTTATATCGTAATGTTACATAACGTTATACGTTATATCGTAATGCTACATAACGTTATACGTTATAACGTATTACCATATGACGTTATACGTAATATCGTAATGCTACATAACATTATACGTTTTATCGTAAAGCTACATAACGTTATACGTTATATCGTAATGCTACATATCGTTATACGTTATATCGTAATGCTACATAACGTTATACGTTATATCGTAATGCTACATAACGTTATACGTTATATCGTAATGCCACATAACGTTATACGTTATAACGTAATGCTACATAACGTTATACGTTATATCGTGATGCTACATAACGTTATACGTTACATCGAAATGCTACATACCGTTATACGTTATAACGTATTACCATATAACGCTATACGTTATATCGTGATGCTACATAACGTTATACGTTATATCGTAATGCTACATAACTTTATACGTTATATCGAAATGCTACATACCGTTATACGTTATAACGTATTACCATGTCACGCTATACGTTATATCGTAATGCTACATATGGTTATACGTTATATCGTAATGCTACATAACGTTATACGTTATATCGAAATGCTACATAACGTTATACGTTATATCGTAATGCTACATAAAGTTGCACGTTATATCGTAATGCTACATAACGTTATACGTTATATCGTAATGCTACATAACGTTATACGTTATATCGTAATGCTACATATCGTTATACGTTATATCGTAATGCTACATAACGCTATACGTTATATCGTAATGCTACATAACGTCATACGCTATATCGTAATGTTACATGATGTTATAGGTTATATTGTAATGCTACATATCGTTACACGTTACGACGTATTACCATATCACGTTATACGTTATATCGTGATGCTACATAACGTTATACGTTATATCGAAATGCTACATACCGTTATACGTTATAACGTATTACCATATAACGCTATACGTTATATCGTAATGCTACATAACTTTATACGTTATATCGTAATGCTACATAACTTTATACGTTATATCGTAATGCTACATAACGTTATACGTTATATCGTGATGCTACATAACGTTATACGTTATATCGTAATGCTACATAACTTCATACGTTATATCGAAATGCTACATAACGTTATACGTTATATCGTATTGCTACATAAAGTTGCACGTTATATCGCAATGCTACATAACGTTATACGTTATAACGTATTACCATATAAAGTTATACATTATATCGTAATGCTACATAACGTTATACGTTATATCGTAATGCTACATAACTTCATACGTTATATCGAAATGCTACATAACGTTATACGTTATATCGTAATGCTACATAAAGTTGCACGTTATATCGCAATGCTACATACCGTTATACGTTATAACGTATTACCATGTAACGCTATACGTTATATCGTAATGCTACATATCGTTATACGTTATATCGTAATGCTACATAACGTTATACGTTTTATCGTAATGCTATATAACGTTATACGTTATAACGTATTACCATATAACGTTATACGTTATATCGTAATGCTACATAACTTTATACGTTATATCGTAATGCTACATAACGTTATACGTTATATCGTAATGCTACATAACGTTATACGTTATATCGTAATGCTACATATCGTTATACGTTATATCGTAATGCTACATATCGTTATACGTTATATCGTAATGCTACATAACGTTATACGTTATATCGTAATGCTATATAACGTTATACGTTATAACGTATTACCATATAACGTTATACGTTATATCGTAATGCTACATAACGTTATACGTTATATCGTAATGCTACATAACGTTATACGTTATATCGTAATGCTACATATCGTTATACGTTATATCGTAATGCTACATAACGTTATACGTTATATCGTAATGCTACATAACGTTATACGATATGTCGTAATGCTACATAACGTTATACGTTATATCGTACTGCCACATAAGGTTATACGTAATATCGTAATGCTACATAACGTTATACGTTATATCGTAATGCTACATAACGTTATACATTATATCGTAATGCTACATAACGTTATACGTTATATCGTGATGCTGCATATCGTTATACGTTATATCGTAATGCTACATAACGTTATACGTTATATCGTAATGCTACATAACGTTATACGTTATATCGTAATGCTACATAACGTTATACGTTATATCGTAATGCTACATAACGTTATACGTTATAACGTATTACCATATGACGTTATACGTAATATCGTAATGCTACATAACATTATACGTTTTATCGTAGAGCTACATAACGTTATACGTTATATCGTAATGCTACATATCGTTATACGTTATATCGTAATGCTACATAACGTTATACGTTATATCGTAATGCTACATAACGTTATACGATATGTCGTAATGCTACATAACGTTATACGTTATATCGTACTGCCACATAACGTTATACGTAATATCGTAATGCTACATAACGTTATACGTTATATCGTAATGCTACATAACGTTATACATTATATCGTAATGCTACATAACGTTATACGTTATATTGTGATGCTGCATATCGTTATACGTTATATCGTAATGCTACATAACGTTATACGTTATATCGTAATGCTACATAACGTTATACGTTATATCGTAATGCTACATAACGTTATACGTTATATCGTAATGCTACATAACGTTATACGTTATAACGTATTACCATATGACGTTATACGTAATATCGTAATGCTACATAACGTTATACGTTATATCGTAATGCTACATAACGTTATACATTATATCGTAATGCTACATAACGTTATACGTTATATCGTGATGCTGCATATCGTTATACGTTATATCGTAATGCTACATAACGTTATACGATATGTCGTAATGCTACATAACGTTATACGTTATATCGTACTGCTGCATATCGTTATACGTTATATCGTAATGCTACATAACGTTATACGATATGTCGTAATGCTACATAACGTTATACGTTATATCGTACTGCCACATAACGTTATACGTTATAACGTAAAGGTACATAACGTTATACGTTATAACGTATTACCATATAACGTTATACGTTATAACGTATTACCATATAACGTTATACGTTATATCGTAATGCTACATAACGTTATACGTTATATCGTAATGCTACATAACGTTATACGTTATATCGTAATGCTACATAACTTTATACGTTATATCGAAATGCTACATACCGTTATACGTTATAACGTATTACCATGTCACGCTATACGTTATATCGTAATGCTACATATGGTTATACGTTATATCGTAATGCTACATAACGTTATACGTTATATCGTACAGCTATATAACGTTATACGTTATAACGTATTACCATATAACGTTATACGTTATAACGTATTACCATATAACGTTATACGTTATATCGTAATGCTACATAACGTTATACGTTATATCGTAATGCTACATAACGTTATACGTTATATCGTAATGCTACATAACGTTATACGTTATATCGTAATGCTACATAACGTTATACGTTATATCGTAATGCTACATAACGTTATACGTTATATCGTAATGCTACATAACGTTATACGTTATATCGTAATGCTACATAACGTTATACG
Source organism: Bombus lapidarius (assembly GCA_936014575.1). Lineage (NCBI taxonomy): Eukaryota > Metazoa > Arthropoda > Insecta > Hymenoptera > Apidae > Bombus > Bombus lapidarius. The sequence continues at coordinate 340,103 of CAKXZU010000104.1, read as the reverse complement.
TTATATCGTAATGCTACATAACGTTATACGTTATAACGTATTACCATATGACGTTATACGTAATATCGTAATGCTACATAACATTATACGTTTTATCGTAAAGCTACATAACGTTATACGTTATATCGTAATGCTACATATCGTTATACGTTATATCGTAATGCTACATAACGTTATACGTTATATCGTAATGCCACATAACGTTATACGTTATAACGTAATGCTACATAACGTTATACGTTATATCGTGATGCTACATAACGTTATACGTTATATCGAAATGCTACATACCGTTATACGTTATAACGTATTACCATATAACGCTATACGTTATATCGTAATGCTACATAACTTTATACGTTATATCGTAATGCTACATAACGTTATACGTTATATCGTAATGCTACATAACGTTATACGTTATATCGTAATGCTACATACCGTTATACGTTATAACGTATTACCATGTAACGCTATACGTTATATCGTAATGCTACATATCGTTATACGTTATATCGAAATGCTACATACCGTTATACGTTATAACGTATTACCATATAACGCTGTACGTTATATCGTAATGCTACATAACTTTATACGTTATATCGTAATGCTACATAAAGTTATACGTTATATCGTAATGCTACATAACGTTATACGTTATATCGTAATGCTACATAACTTCATACGTTACATCGAAATGCTACATAACGTTATACGTTATATCGTATTGCTACATAAAGTTGCACGTTATATCGCAATGCTACATAACGTTATACGTTATAACGTATTACCATATAAAGTTATACGTTATATCGTAATGCTACATATCGGTATACGTTATATCGAAATGCTACATACCGTTATACGTTATAACGTATTACCATATAACGCTATACGTTATATCGTAATGCTACATAACTTTATACGTTATATCGTAATGCTACATAACGTTATACGTTATATCGTAATGCTACATAACGTTATACGTTATATCGTAATGCTACATAACTTCATACGTTATATCGAAATGGTACATAACGTTATACGTTATATCGTAATGCTACATAACGTTATACGTTATAACGTATTACCATATAACGTTATACGTTATATCGTAATGCTACATAACGTTATACGTTATATCGTAATGCTACATACCGTTATACGTTTTATCGTATTACCATGTAACGCTATACGTTATATCATAATGCTACATATCGGTATACGTTATATCGTAATGCTACATGCCGTTATACGTTATAACGTATTACCATATAACGCTATACGTTATATCGTAATGCTACATAACGTTATACGTTATATCGTAATGCTACATAACTTCATACGTTATATCGAAATGGTACATAACGTTATACGTTATATCGTAATGCTACATACCGTTATACGTTTTATCGTATTACCATGTAACGCTATACGTTATATCATAATGCTACATATCGGTATACGTTATATCGTAATGCTACATGCCGTTATACGTTATAACGTATTACCATATAACGCTATACGTTATATCGTAATGCTACATAACGTTATACGTTATAACGTATTACCATATAACGTTATACGTTATATCGTAATGCTACATAACGTTATACGTTATATCGTAATGCTACATACCGTTATACGTTTTATCGTATTACCATGTAACGCTATACGTTATATCGTAATGCTACATATCGGTATACGTTATATCGAAATGCTACATGCCGTTATACGTTATAACGTATTACCATATAACGCTATACGTTATATCGTAATGCTACATAACTTTATACGTTATATCGTAATGCTACATAACGTTATACGTTATATCGTAATGCTACATAACGTTATACGTTATATCGTAATGCTACATAACGTTATACGTTATAACGTATTACCATATGACGTTATACGTAATATCGTAATGCTACATAACATTATACGTTTTATCGTAAAGCTACATAACGTTATACGTTATATCGTAATGCTACATATCGTTATACGTTATATCGTAATGCTACATAACGTTATACGTTATATCGTAATGCTACATAACGTTATACGTTATATCGTAATGCCACATAACGTTATACGTTATAACGTAATGCTACATAACGTTATACGTTATATCGTGATGCTACATAACGTTATACGTTATATCGAAATGCTACATACCGTTATACGTTATAACGTATTACCATATAACGCTATACGTTATATCGTAATGCTACATAACTTTATACGTTATATCGTAATGCTACATAACGTTATACGTTATATCGTAATGCTACATAACGTTATACGTTATATCGTAATGCTACATACCGTTATACGTTATAACGTATTACCATGTAACGCTATACGTTATATCGTAATGCTACATATCGTTATACGTTATATCGAAATGCTACATACCGTTATACGTTATAACGTATTACCATATAACGCTGTACGTTATATCGTAATGCTACATAACTTTATACGTTATATCGTAATGCTACATAAAGTTATACGTTATATCGTAATGCTACATAACGTTATACGTTATATCGTAATGCTACATAACTTCATACGTTACATCGAAATGCTACATAACGTTATACGTTATATCGTATTGCTACATAAAGTTGCACGTTATATCGCAATGCTACATAACGTTATACGTTATAACGTATTACCATATAAAGTTATACGTTATATCGTAATGCTACATATCGGTATACGTTATATCGAAATGCTACATACCGTTATACGTTATAACGTATTACCATATAACGCTATACGTTATATCGTAATGCTACATAACTTTATACGTTATATCGTAATGCTACATAACGTTATACGTTATATCGTAATGCTACATAACGTTATACGTTATATCGTAATGCTACATAACTTCATACGTTATATCGAAATGGTACATAACGTTATACGTTATATCGTAATGCTACATAACGTTATACGTTATAACGTATTACCATATAACGTTATACGTTATATCGTAATGCTACATAACGTTATACGTTATATCGTAATGCTACATACCGTTATACGTTTTATCGTATTACCATGTAACGCTATACGTTATATCATAATGCTACATATCGGTATACGTTATATCGAAATGCTACATGCCGTTATACGTTATAACGTATTACCATATAACGCTATACGTTATATCGTAATGCTACATAACGTTATACGTTATATCGTAATGCTACATAACTTCATACGTTATATCGAAATGGTACATAACGTTATACGTTATATCGTAATGCTACATAACGTTATACGTTATAACGTATTACCATATAACGTTATACGTTATATCGTAATGCTACATAACGTTATACGTTATATCGTAATGCTACATACCGTTATACGTTTTATCGTATTACCATGTAACGCTATACGTTATATCGTAATGCTACATATCGGTATACGTTATATCGAAATGCTACATGCCGTTATACGTTATAACGTATTACCATATAACGCTATACGTTATATCGTAATGCTACATAACTTTATACGTTATATCGTAATGCTACATAACGTTATACGTTATATCGTAATGCTACATAACGTTATACGTTATATCGTAATGCTACATAACTTCATACGTTATATCGAAATGCTACATAACGTTATACGTTATATCGTAATGCTACATAACGTTATACGTTATAACGTATTACCATATGACGTTATACGTAATATCGTAATGCTACATAACATTATACGTTTTATCGTAAAGCTACATAACGTTATACGTTATATCGTAATGCTACATAACGTTATACGTTATATCGTAATGCCACATAACGTTATACGTTATAACGTATTACCATATGACGTTATACGTAATATCGTAATGCTACATAACATTATACGTTTTATCGTAAAGCTACATAACGTTGTACGTTATATCGTAATGCTACATATCGTTATACGTTATATCGTAATGCTACATAACGTTATACGTTATATCGTAATGCTACATAACGTTATACGTTATATCGTAATGCTACATAACGTTATACGTTATATCGTAATGCTACATAATGTTATACGTTATATCGTAATGCCACATAACGTTATACGTTATAACGTAATGCTACATAACGTTATACGTTATATCGTGATGCTACATAACGTTATACGTTATATCGAAATGCTACATAACGTCATACGTTATAACGTATTACCATATAACGCTATACGTTATATCGTAATGCTACATAACGTTATACGTTATATCGTAATGCTACATAACGTTATACGTTATATCGTAATGCTACATAACGTTATACGTTATATCGTAATGCTACATAACGTTATACGTTATATCGTAATGCTACATAACGTTATACGTTATAACGTATTACCATATGACGTTATACGTAATATCGTAATGCTACATAACATTATACGTTTTATCGTAAAGCTACATAACGTTATACGTTATATCGTAATGCTACATATCGTTATACGTTATATCGTAATGCTACATAACGTTATACGTTATATCGTAATGCTACATAACGTTATACGTTATATCGTAATGCCACATAACGTTATACGTTATAACGTAATGCTACATAACGTTATACGTTATATCGTGATGCTGCATATCGTTATACGTTATATCGTAATGCTACATAACGTTATACGATATGTCGTAATGCTACATAACGTTATACGTTATATCGTAATGCCACATAACGTTATACGTTATAACGTAATGATACATAACGTTATACGTTATGTCGTGATGCTACATAACGTTATACGTTATATCGAAATGCTACATACCGTTATACGTTATAACGTATTACCATGTAACGCAATACGTTATATCGTAATGCTACATATCGTTATACGTTATATCGTAATGCTACATAACGTTATACGTTATATCGTAATGCTATATAACGTTATACGTTATAACGTATTACCATATAACGCTATACGTTATATCGTAATGTTACATAACTTTATACGTTATATCGTAATGCTACATAACGTTATACGTTATATCGTAATGCTACATAACGTTATACGTTATATCGTAATGCTACATAACTTCATACGTTATATCGAAATGGTACATAACGTTATACGTTATATCGTAATGCTACATAACGTTATACGTTATAACGTATTACCATATAACGTTATACGTTATATCGTAATGCTACATAACGTTATACGTTATATCGTAATGCTACATACCGTTATACGTTTTATCGTATTACCATGTAACGCTATACGTTATATCATAATGCTACATATCGGTATACGTTATATCGAAATGCTACATGCCGTTATACGTTATAACGTATTACCATATAACGCTATACGTTATATCGTAATGCTACATAACGTTATACGTTATATCGTAATGCTACATAACTTCATACGTTATATCGAAATGGTACATAACGTTATACGTTATATCGTAATGCTACATAACGTTATACGTTATAACGTATTGCCATATAACGTTATACGTTATATCGTAATGCTACATAACGTTATACGTTATATCGTAATGCTACATACCGTTATACGTTTTATCGTATTACCATGTAACGCTATACGTTATATCGTAATGCTACATATCGGTATACGTTATATCGAAATGCTACATGCCGTTATACGTTATAACGTATTACCATATAACGCTATACGTTATATCGTAATGCTACATAACTTTATACGTTATATCGTAATGCTACATAACGTTATACGTTATATCGTAATGCTACATAACGTTATACGTTATATCGTAATGCTACATAACTTCATACGTTATATCGAAATGCTACATAACGTTATACGTTATATCGTAATGCTACATAACGTTATACGTTATAACGTATTACCATATGACGTTATACGTAATATCGTAATGCTACATAACATTATACGTTTTATCGTAAAGCTACATAACGTTATACGTTATATCGTAATGCTACATAACGTTATACGTTATATCGTAATGCTGCATAACGTTATACGTTATAACGTATTACCATATGACGTTATACGTAATATCGTAATGCTACATAACATTATACGTTTTATCGTAAAGCTACATAACGTTATACGTTATATCGTAATGCTACATATCGTTATACGTTATATCGTAATGCTACATAACGTTATACGTTATATCGTAATGCTACATAACGTTATACGTTATAACGTAATGCTACATAACGTTATACGTTATATCGTGATGCTACATAACGTTATACGTTATATCGAAATGCTACATAACGTCATACGTTATAACGTATTACCATATAACGCTATACGTTATATCGTAATGCTACATAACGTTATACGTTATATCGTAATGCTACATAACGTTATACGTTATATCGTAATGCTACATAACGTTATACGTTATATCGTAATGCTACATAACGTTATACGTTATATCGTAATGCTACATAACGTTATACGTTATAACGTATTACCATATGACGTTATACGTAATATCGTAATGCTACATAACATTATACGTTTTATCGTAAAGCTACATAACGTTATACGTTATATCGTAATGCTACATATCGTTATACGTTATATCGTAATGCTACATAACGTTATACGTTATATCGTAATGCTACATAACGTTATACGTTATATCGTAATGCCACATAACGTTATACGTTATAACGTAATGCTACATAACGTTATACGTTATATCGTGATGCTGCATATCGTTATACGTTATATCGTAATGCTACATAACGTTATACGATATGTCGTAATGCTACATAACGTTATACGTTATATCGTAATGCCACATAACGTTATACGTTATAACGTAATGATACATAACGTTATACGTTATGTCGTGATGCTACATAACGTTATACGTTATATCGAAATGCTACATACCGTTATACGTTATAACGTATTACCATGTAACGCAATACGTTATATCGTAATGCTACATATCGTTATACGTTATATCGTAATGCTACATAACGTTATACGTTATATGGTAATGCTATATAACGTTATACGTTATAACGTATTACCATATAACGTTATACGTTATATCGTAATGCTACATAACGTTATACGTTATATCGTAATGCTACATAACGTTATACGTTATATCGTAATGCTACATAACGTTATACGTTATATCGTAATGCTACATAACGTTATACGTTATATCGTAATGCTACATAACGTTATACGTCATATCGTAATGCTACATAACGTTATACGTTATAACGTATTACCATATGACGTTATACGTTATATCGGAATGCTACATAACTTTATACGTTATATCGTAATGCTACATAACGTTATACGTTATATCGTAATGCTACATAACGTTATACGTTATATCGTAATGCTACATAACTTCATACGTTATATCGAAATGCTACATAACGTTATACGTTATATCGTAATGCTACATAAAGTTGCACGTTATATCGCAATGCTACATAACGATATACGTTATAACGTATTACCATATAAAGTTATACGTTATATCGTAATGCTACATAACGTTATACGTTATATCGTGATGCTACATAACTTTATACGTTATATCGTAATGCTACATAACGTTATACGTTATACGTTATGTCGTGATGCTACATTACGTTATACGTTATATCGAAATGCTACATACCGTTATACGTTATAACGTATTACCATGTAACGTTATACGTTATATCGTAATGCTACATAACGTTATACGTTATATCGTAATGCTACATAACTTCATACGTTATATCGTAATGCTACATAACGTTATACGTTATATCGTAATGCTACATAACGTTATACGTTATATCGTAATGCTACATACCGTTATACGTTTTATCGTATTACCATGTAACGCTATACGTTATATCGTAATGCTACATATCGGTATACGTTATATCGAAATGCTACATACCGTTATACGTTATAACGTATTACCATATAACGCTATACGTTATATCGTAATGCTACATAACTTTATACGTTATATCGTAATGCTACATAACGTTATACGTTATATCGTAATGCTACATAACGTTATACGTTATATCGTAATGCTACATAACTTCATACGTTATATCGAAATGCTACATAACGTTATACGTTATATCGTAATGCTACATAACGTTATACGTTATAACGTATTACCATATAACGTTATACGTTATATCGTAATGCTACATAACGTTATACGTTATATCGTAATGCTACATACCGTTATACGTTTTATCGTATTACCATGTAACGCTATACGTTATATCGTAATGCTACATATCGGTATACGTTATATCGAAATGCTACATGCCGTTATACGTTATAACGTATTACCATATAACGCTATACGTTATATCGTAATGCTACATAACTTTATACGTTATATCGCAATGCTACATAACGTTATACGTTATATCGTAATGCTACATAACGTTATACGTTATATCGTAATGCTACATAACTTCATACGTTATATCGAAATGCTACATAACGTTATACGTTATATCGAAATGCTACATACCGTTACACGTTATAACGTATTACCATATAACGCTATACGTTATATCGTAATGCTACATAACTTTATACGTTATATCGTAATGCTACATAACGTTATACATTATATCGTAATGCTACATAACGTTATACGTTATATCGTAATGCTACATAACGTTATACGTTATATCGTAATGCTACATAACGTTATACATTATATCGTAATGCTACATAACGTTATACGTTATATCGTAATGCTACATAACGTTATACGTTATATCGTAATGCTACATAACGTTATACGTTATAACGTATTACCATATGACGTTATACGTAATATCGTAATGCTACATAACATTATACGTTTTATCGTAAAGCTACATAACGTTATACGTTATATCGTAATGCTACATATCGTTATACGTTATATCGTAATGCTACATAACGCTATACGTTATATCGTAATGCTACATAACTTTATACGTTATATCGTAATGCTACATAACGTTATACGTTATATCGTAATGCTACATAACGTTATACATTATATCGTAATGCTACATAACGTTATACGTTATATCGTAATGCTACATAACGTTATACGTTATATCGTAATGCTACATAACGTTATACGTTATAACGTATTACCATATGACGTTATACGTAATATCGTAATGCTACATAACATTATACGTTTTATCGTAAAGCTACATAACGTTATACGTTATATCGTAATGCTACATATCGTTATACGTTATATCGTAATGCTACATAACGTTATACGTTATATCGTAATGCTACATAACGTTATACGTTATATCGTAATGCCACATAACGTTATACGTTATAACGTAATGCTACATAACGTTTTACGTTATATCGTGATGCTGCATATCGTTATACGTTATATCGTAATGCTACATAACGTTATACGATATGTCGTAATGCTACATAACGTTATACGTTATATCGTAATGCCACATAACGTTATACGTTATAACGTAATGCTACATAACGTTTTACGTTATATCGTGATGCTGCATATCGTTATACGTTATATCGTAATGCTACATAACGTTATACGATATGTCGTAATGCTACATAACGTTATACGTTATATCGTAATGCCACATAACGTTATACGTTATATCGAAATGCTACATATCGTTATACGTTATAACGTATTACCATGTCACGCTATACGTTATATCGTAATGCTACATATGGTTATACGTTATATCGTAATGCTACATATCGTTATACGTTATATCGTAATGCTACATAACGTTATACGTTTTATCGTAAAGCTACATAACCTTATACGTTATATCGTAATGCTACATAACGTTATACGCTATATCGTAATGCTACATAACGTTATACGTTATATCGTAATGCTACATAACGTTATACGTTATATCGTAATGCTACATAACGTTATACGTTATATCGTAATGCTACATGACATTATACGCTATATCGTAATGCTACATAACGTTATACGTTATAACGTAATGCTACATCACTTTATACGTTATATCGTAATGCTACATAACGTTATACGTTATATCGTAATGCTACATAACGTTATACGTTATATCGTAATGCTACATAACGTTATACGCTATATCGCAATGCTACATATCGTTATACGTTATATCGTAATGCTACATAACGTTATACGTTATATCGTAATGCTACATAACGTCATACGCTATATCGTAATGCTACTTGATGTTATAGGTTATATTGTAATTCTACATATCGTTTCACGTTACGACGTATTACCATATCACGTTATACGTTATATCGTGATGCTACATAACGTTATACGTTATATCGAAATGCTACATACCGTTATACGTTATAACGTATTACCATATAACGCTATACGTTATATCGTAATGCTACATAACTTTATACGTTATATCGTAGTGCTACATAACGTTATACGTTATATCGTAATGCTTCATATCGTTATACGTTATATCGTAATGCTACATAACGTTATACGTTATATCGTAATGCTACATAACGTCATACGCTATATCGTAATGCTACATGATGTTATAGGTTATATTGTAATGCTACGTATCGTTACACGTTACGACGTATTACCATATCACGTTATACGTTATATCGTGATGCTACATAACGTTATACGTTATATCGAAATGCTACATACCGTTATACGTTATAACGTATTACCATATAACGCTATACGTTATATCGTAATGCTACATAACTTTATACGTTATATCGTAATGCTACATAACGTTATACGTCATATCGTAATGCTACATAACGTTATACGTTATATCGTAATGCTACATAACGTTATACGTTATATCGTAATGCTACATAACGTTATACGTTATATCGTAATGCTACATAACGTTATACGTTATAACGTATTACCATATGACGTTATACGTAATATCGTAATGCTACATAACATTATAAGTTTTATCGTAAAGCTACATAACGTTATACGTTATATCGTAATGCTACATATCGTTATACGTTATATCGTAATGCTATATAACGTTATACGTTATATCGTAATGCTACATAACGTTATACGTTATATCGTAATGCCACATAACGTTATACGTTATAACGTAATGCTACATAACGTTATACGTTATATCGTGATGCTGCATATCGTTATACGTTATATCGTAATGCTACATAACGTTATACGGTATGTCGTAATGCTACATAACGTTATAGGTTATATCGTAATGCCACATAACGTTATACGTTATAACGTAATGCTACATAACGTTATATGTTATGTCGTGATGCTACATAACGTTATACGTTATATCGAAATGCTACATACCGTTATACGTTATAACGTATTACCATGTAACGCTATACGTTATATCGTAATGCTACATATCGTTATACGTTATATCGTAATGCTACATAACGTTATACGTTATATCGTAATGCTATATAACGTTATACGTTATAACGTATTACCATATAACGTTATACGTTATATCGTAATGCTACATAACGTTATACGTTATATCGTAATGCTACATAACGTTATACGTTATATCGTAATGCTACATAACGTTATACGTTATATCGTAATGCTACATAACGTTATACGTTATATCGAAATGCTACATACCGTTATACGTTATAACGTATTACCATATAACGCTATACGTTATATCGTAATGCTACATAATTTTATACGTTATATCGTAATGCTACATAACGTTATACGTTATATCGTAATGCTACATATCGTTATACGTTATATCGTAATGCTACATAACGTTATACGTTATATCGTAATGCTACATAACGTTATACGTTATATCGTAATGCCACATAACGTTATACGTTATAACGTAATGCTACATAACGTTATACGTTATATCGTGATGCTGCATATCGGTATACGTTATATCGTAATGCTACATAACGTTATACGGTATGTCGTAATGCTACATAACGTTATACGTTATATCGTAATGCCACATAACGTTATATGTTATAACGTAATGCTACATAACGTTATACGTTATGTCGTGATGCTACATAACGTTATACGTTATATCGAAATGCTACATACCGTTATACGTTATAACGTATTACCATGTAACGCTATACGTTATATCGTAATGCTACATATCGTTATACGTTATATCGTAATGCTACATAACGTTATACGTTATATCGTAATGCTATATAACGTTATACGTTATAACGTATTACCATATAACGTTATACGTTATATCGTAATGCTACATAACGTTATACGTTATATCGTAATGCTACATAACGTTATACGTTATATCGTAATGCTACATAACGTTATACGTTATATCGTAATGCTACATAACGTTATACGTTATATCGTAATGCTACATAACGTTATACGTTATATCGTAATGCTACATAACGTTACGCGTTACATCGTAATGCTACATAACGTTATACGTTATATCGTAATGCTACATAACGTTATACGTTATATCGTAATGCTACATAACGTTATACGTTATATCGTAATGCTACATAACGTTATACGTTATATCGTAATGCTACATAACGTTATACGTTATAACGTATTACCATATGACGTTATACGTAATATCGTAATGCTACATAACATTATACGTTTTATCGTAAAGCTACATAACGTTATACGTTATATCGTAATGCTACATATCGTTATACGTTATATCGAAATGCTACATACCGTTATACGTTATAACGTATTACCATATAACGCTATACGTTATATCGTAATGCTACATAACTTTATACGTTATATCGTAATGCTACATAACGTTATACGTTATATCGTAATGCTACATAACGTTATACGTTATATCGTAATGCTACATAACTTCATACGTTATATCGAAATGCTACATAACGTTATACGTTATATCGTAATGCTACATAACGTTATACGTTATAACGTATTACCATATAACGTTATACGTTATATCGTAATGCTACATAACGTTATACGTTATATCGTAATGCTACATACCGTTATACGTTTTATCGTATTACCATGTAACGCTATACGTTATATCGTAATGCTACATATCGGTATACGTTATATCGAAATGCTACATGCCGTTATACGTTATAACGTATTACCATATAACGCTATACGTTATATCGTAATGCTACATAACTTTATACGTTATATCGCAATGCTACATAACGTTATACGTTATATCGTAATGCTACATAACGTTATACGTTATATCGTAATGCTACATAACTTCATACGTTATATCGAAATGCTACATAACGTTATACGTTATATCGTAATGCTACATAACGTTATACGTTATAACGTATTACCATATAACGTTATACGTTATATCGTAATGCTACATAACGTTATACGTTATATCGTAATGCTACATACCGTTATACGTTTTATCGTATTACCATGTAACGCTATACGTTATATCGTAATGCTACATATCGGTATACGTTATATCGAAATGCTACATGCCGTTATACGTTATAACGTATTACCATATAACGCTATACGTTATATCGTAATGCTACATAACTTTATACGTTATATCGTAATGCTACATAACGTTATACGTTATATCGTAATGCTACATAACGTTATACGTTATATCGTAATGCTACATAACTTCATACGTTATATCGAAATGCTACATAACGTTATACGTTATATCGTAATGCTACATAACGCTATACGTTATAACGTATTACCATATAACGTTATACGTTATATCGTAATGCTACATAACGTTATACGTTATATCGTAATGCTACATACCGTTATACGTTTTATCGTATTACCATGTAACGCTATACGTTATATCATAATGCTACATATCGGTATACGTTATATCGAAATGCTACATGCCGTTATACGTTATAACGTATTACCATATAACGCTATACGTTATATCGTAATGCTACATAACTTTATACGTTATATCGCAATGCTACATAACGTTATACGTTATATCGTAATGCTACATAACGTTATACGTTATATCGTAATGCTACATAACTTCATACGTTATATCGAAATGCTACATAACGTTATACGTTATATCGAAATGCTACATACCGTTATACGTTATAACGTATTACCATATAACGCTATACGTTATATCGTAATGCTACATAACTTTATACGTTATATCGTAATGCTACATAACGTTATACGTTATATCGTAATGCTACATAACGTTATACATTATATCGTAATGCTACATAACGTTATACGTTATATCGTAATGCTACATAACGTTATACGTTATATCGTAATGCTACATAACGTTATACATTATATCGTAATGCTACATAACGTTATACGTTATATCGTAATGCTACATAACGTTATACGTTATATCGTAATGCTACATAACGTTATACGTTATAACGTATTACCATATGACGTTATACGTAATATCGTAATGCTACATAACATTATACGTTTTATCGTAAAGCTACATAACGTTATACGTTATATCGTAATGCTACATATCGTTATACGTTATATCGTAATGCTACATAACGCTATACGTTATATCGTAATGCTACATAACTTTATACGTTATATCGTAATGCTACATAACGTTATACGTTATATCGTAATGCTACATAACGTTATACATTATATCGTAATGCTACATAACGTTATACGTTATATCGTAATGCTACATAACGTTATACGTTATATCGTAATGCTACATAACGTTATACGTTATAACGTATTACCATATGACGTTATACGTAATATCGTAATGCTACATAACATTATACGTTTTATCGTAAAGCTACATAACGTTATACGTTATATCGTAATGCTACATATCGTTATACGTTATATCGTAATGCTACATAACGTTATACGTTATATCGTAATGCTACATAACGTTATACGTTATATCGTAATGCCACATAACGTTATACGTTATAACGTAATGCTACATAACGTTTTACGTTATATCGTGATGCTGCATATCGTTATACGTTATATCGTAATGCTACATAACGTTATACGATATGTCGTAATGCTACATAACGTTATACGTTATATCGTAATGCCACATAACGTTATACGTTATAACGTAATGCTACATAACGTTTTACGTTATATCGTGATGCTGCATACCGTTATACGTTATATCGTAATGCTACATAACGTTATACGATATGTCGTAATGCTACATAACGTTATACGTTATATCGTAATGCCACATAACGTTATACGTTATATCGAAATGCTACATATCGTTATACGTTATAACGTATTACCATGTCACGCTATACGTTATATCGTAATGCTACATATGGTTATACGTTATATCGTAATGCTACATATCGTTATACGTTATATCGTAATGCTACATAACGTTATACGTTTTATCGTAAAGCTACATAACCTTATACGTTATATCGTAATGCTACATAACGTTATACGCTATATCGTAATGCTACATAACGTTATACGTTATATCGTAATGCTACATAACGTTATACGTTATATCGTAATGCTACATAACGTTATACGTTATATCGTAATGCTACATGACATTATACGCTATATCGTAATGCTACATAACGTTATACGTTATAACGTAATGCTACATCACTTTATACGTTATATCGTAATGCTACATAACGTTATACGTTATATCGTAATGCTACATAACGTTATACGTTATATCGTAATGCTACATAACGTTATGCGCTATATCGCAATGCTACATATCGTTATACGTTATATCGTAATGCTACATAACGTTATACGTTATATCGTAATGCTACATAACGTCATACGCTATATCGTAATGCTACTTGATGTTATAGGTTATATTGTAATGCTACATATCGTTACACGTTACGACGTATTACCATATCACGTTATACGTTATATCGTAATGCTACATAACTTCATACGTTATATCGAAATGCTACATAACGTTATACGTTATATCGAAATGCTACATACCGTTATACGTTATAACGTATTACCATATAACGTTATACGTTATATCGTAATGCTACATATCGTTATACGTTATATCGTAATGCTACATAACGTTATACGTTATATCGTAATGCTACATAACGTTATACGTTATATCGTAATGCCACATAACGTTATACGTTATAACGTAATGCTACATAACGTTTTACGTTATATCGTGATGCTGCATATCGTTATACGTTATATCGTAATGCTACATAACGTTATACGATATGTCGTAATGCTACATAACGTTATACGTTATATCGTAATGCCACATAACGTTATACGTTATATCGTAATGCTACATAACGTTATACGTTATATCGTAATGCTACATAACGTTATACGTTATATCGTAATGCTACATAACGTTATACGTTATATCGTAATGCTACATAACGTTATACGTTATATCGTAATGCTACATAACGTTATACGTTATATCGTAATGCTACATAACGTTACGCGTTACATCGTAATGCTACATAACGTTATACGTTATATCGTAATGCTACATAACGTTATACGTTATATCGTAATGCTACATAACGTTATACGTTATATCGTAATGCTACATAACGTTATACGTTATATCGTAATGCTACATAACGTTATACGTTATAACGTATTACCATATAACGTTATACGTTATATCGTAATGCTACATAACGTTATACGTTATATCGTAATGCTACATAACGTTATACGTTATAACGTATTACCATATAACGTTATACGTTATATCGTAATGCTACATAACGTTATACGTTATATCGTAATGCTACATACCGTTATACGTTTTATCGTATTACCATGTAACGCTATACGTTATATCGTAATGCTACATATCGGTATACGTTATATCGAAATGCTACATGCCGTTATACGTTATAACGTATTACCATATAACGCTATACGTTATATCGTAATGCTACATAACTTTATACGTTATATCGCAATGCTACATAACGTTATACGTTATATCGTAATGCTACATAACGTTATACGTTATATCGTAATGCTACATAACTTCATACGTTATATCGAAATGCTACATAACGTTATACGTTATATCGTAATGCTACATAACGTTATACGTTATAACGTATTACCATATAACGTTATACGTTATATCGTAATGCTACATAACGTTATACGTTATATCGTAATGCTACATACCGTTATACGTTTTATCGTATTACCATGTAACGCTATACGTTATATCGTAATGCTACATATCGGTATACGTTATATCGAAATGCTACATGCCGTTATACGTTATAACGTATTACCATATAACGCTATACGTTATATCGTAATGCTACATAACTTTATACGTTATATCGTAATGCTACATAACGTTATACGTTATATCGTAATGCTACATAACGTTATACGTTATATCGTAATGCTACATAACTTCATACGTTATATCGAAATGCTACATAACGTTATACGTTATATCGTAATGCTACATAACGTTATACGTTATAACGTATTACCATATAACGTTATACGTTATATCGTAATGCTACATAACGTTATACGTTATATCGTAATGCTACATACCGTTATACGTTTTATCGTATTACCATGTAACGCTATACGTTATATCGTAATGCTACATATCGGTATACGTTATATCGAAATGCTACATGCCGTTATACGTTATAACGTATTACCATATAACGCTATACGTTATATCGTAATGCTACATAACTTTATACGTTATATCGCAATGCTACATAACGTTATACGTTATATCGTAATGCTACATAACGTTATACGTTATATCGTAATGCTACATAACTTCATACGTTATATCGAAATGCTACATAACGTTATACGTTATATCGAAATGCTACATACCGTTATACGTTATAACGTATTACCATATAACGCTATACGTTATATCGTAATGCTACATAACTTTATACGTTATATCGTAATGCTACATAACGTTATACGTTATATCGTAATGCTACATAACGTTATACATTATATCGTAATGCTACATAACGTTATACGTTATATCGTAATGCTACATAACGTTATACGTTATATCGTAATGCTACATAACGTTATACATTATATCGTAATGCTACATAACGTTATACGTTATATCGTAATGCTACATAACGTTATACGTTATATCGTAATGCTACATAACGTTATACGTTATAACGTATTACCATATGACGTTATACGTAATATCGTAATGCTACATAACATTATACGTTTTATCGTAAAGCTACATAACGTTATACGTTATATCGTAATGCTACATATCGTTATACGTTATATCGTAATGCTACATAACGCTATACGTTATATCGTAATGCTACATAACTTTATACGTTATATCGTAATGCTACATAACGTTATACGTTATATCGTAATGCTACATAACGTTATACATTATATCGTAATGCTACATAACGTTATACGTTATATCGTAATGCTACATAACGTTATACGTTATATCGTAATGCTACATAACGTTATACGTTATAACGTATTACCATATGACGTTATACGTAATATCGTAATGCTACATAACATTATACGTTTTATCGTAAAGCTACATAACGTTATACGTTATATCGTAATGCTACATATCGTTATACGTTATATCGTAATGCTACATAACGTTATACGTTATATCGTAATGCTACATAACGTTATACGTTATATCGTAATGCCACATAACGTTATACGTTATAACGTAATGCTACATAACGTTTTACGTTATATCGTGATGCTGCATATCGTTATACGTTATATCGTAATGCTACATAACGTTATACGTTATATCGTAATGCTACATAACGTTATACATTATATCGTAATGCTACATAACGTTATACGTTATATCGTAATGCTACATAACGTTATACGTTATATCGTAATGCTACATAACGTTATACGTTATAACGTATTACCATATGACGTTATACGTAATATCGTAATGCTACATAACATTATACGTTTTATCGTAAAGCTACATAACGTTATACGTTATATCGTAATGCTACATATCGTTATACGTTATATCGTAATGCTACATAACGCTATACGTTATATCGTAATGCTACATAACTTTATACGTTATATCGTAATGCTACATAACGTTACGCGTTACATCGTAATGCTACATAACGTTATACGTTATATCGTAATGCTACATAACGTTATACGTTATATCGTAATGCTACATAACGTTATACGTTATATCGTAATGCTACATAACGTTATACGTTATATCGTAATGCTACATAACGTTATACGTTATAACGTATTACCATATGACGTTATACGTAATATCGTAATGCTACATAACATTATACGTTTTATCGTAAAGCTACATAACGTTATACGTTATATCGTAATGCTACATATCGTTATACGTTATATCGAAATGCTACATACCGTTATACGTTATAACGTATTACCATATAACGCTATACGTTATATCGTAATGCTACATAACTTTATACGTTATAACGTATTACCATGTCACGCTATACGTTATATCGTAATGCTACATATGGTTATACGTTATATCGTAATGCTACATATCGTTATACGTTATATCGTAATGCTACATAACGTTATACGTTATAACGTATTACCATATGACGTTTTACGTTATATCGTGATGCTGCATATCGTTATACGTTATATCGTAATGCTACATAACGTTATACGATATGTCGTAATGCTACATAACGTTATACGTTATATCGTAATGCCACATAACGTTATACGTTATATCGAAATGCTACATATCGTTATACGTTATAACGTATTACCATGTCACGCTATACGTTATATCGTAATGCTACATATGGTTATACGTTATATCGTAATGCTACATATCGTTATACGTTATATCGTAATGCTACATAACGTTATACGTTTTATCGTAAAGCTACATAACCTTATACGTTATATCGTAATGCTACATAACGTTATACGCTATATCGTAATGCTACATAACGTTATACGTTATATCGTAATGCTACATAACGTTATACGTTATATCGTAATGCTACATAACGTTATACGTTATATCGTAATGCTACATGACATTATACGCTATATCGTAATGCTACATAACGTTATACGTTATAACGTAATGCTACATCACTTTATACGTTATATCGTAATGCTACATAACGTTATACGTTATATCGTAATGCTACATAACGTTATACGTTATATCGTAATGCTACATAACGTTATACGCTATATCGCAATGCTACATATCGTTATACGTTATATCGTAATGCTACATAACGTTATACGTTATATCGTAATGCTACATAACGTCATACGCTATATCGTAATGCTACTTGATGTTATAGGTTATATTGTAATGCTACATATCGTTACACGTTACGACGTATTACCATATCACGTTATACGTTATATCGTGATGCTACATAACGTTATACGTTATATCGAAATGCTACATACCGTTATACGTTATAACGTATTACCATATAACGCTATACGTTATATCGTAATGCTACATAACTTTATACGTTATATCGTAGTGCTACATAACGTTATACGTTATATCGTAATGCTTCATATCGTTATACGTTATATCGTAATGCTACATAACGTTATACGTTATATCGTAATGCTACATAACGTCATACGCTATATCGTAATGCTACATGATGTTATAGGTTATATTGTAATGCTACGTATCGTTACACGTTACGACGTATTACCATATCACGTTATACGTTATATCGTGATGCTACATAACGTTATACGTTATATCGAAATGCTACATACCGTTATACGTTATAACGTATTACCATATAACGCTATACGTTATATCGTAATGCTACATAACTTTATACGTTATATCGTAATGCTACATAACGTTATACGTCATATCGTAATGCTACATAACGTTATACGTTATATCGTAATGCTACATAACGTTATACGTTATATCGTAATGCTACATAACGTTATACGTTATATCGTAATGCTACATAACGTTATACGTTATAACGTATTACCATATGACGTTATACGTAATATCGTAATGCTACATAACATTATAAGTTTTATCGTAAAGCTACATAACGTTATACGTTATATCGTAATGCTACATATCGTTATACGTTATATCGTAATGCTACATAACGTTATACGTTATATCGTAATGCTACATAACGTTATACGTTATATCGTAATGCCACATAACGTTATACGTTATAACGTAATGCTACATAACGTTATACGTTATATCGTGATGCTGCATATCGTTATACGTTATATCGTAATGCTACATAACGTTATACGGTATGTCGTAATGCTACATAACGTTATACGTTATATCGTAATGCCACATAACGTTATACGTTATAACGTAATGCTACATAACGTTATATGTTATGTCGTGATGCTACATAACGTTATACGTTATATCGAAATGCTACATACCGTTATACGTTATAACGTATTACCATGTAACGCTATACGTTATATCGTAATGCTACATATCGTTATACGTTATATCGTAATGCTACATAACGTTATACGTTATATCGTAATGCTATATAACGTTATACGTTATAACGTATTACCATATAACGTTATACGTTATATCGTAATGCTACATAACGTTATACGTTATATCGTAATGCTACATAACGTTATACGTTATATCGTAATGCTACATAACGTTATACGTTATATCGTAATGCTACATAACGTTATACGTTATATCGTAATGCTACATAACGTTATACGTTATATCGTAATGCTACATAACGTTACGCGTTACATCGTAATGCTACATAACGTTATACGTTATATCGTAATGCTACATAACGTTATACGTTATATCGTAATGCTACATAACGTTATACGTTATATCGTAATGCTACATAACGTTATACGTTATATCGTAATGCTACATAACGTTATACGTTATAACGTATTGCCATATGACGTTATACGTAATATCGTAATGCTACATAACATTATACGTTTTATCGTAAAGCTACATAACGTTATACGTTATATCGTAATGCTACATATCGTTATACGTTATATCGAAATGCTACATACCGTTATACGTTATAACGTATTACCATATAACGCTATACGTTATATCGTAATGCTACATAACTTTATACGTTATATCGTAATGCTACATAACGTTATACGTTATATCGTAATGCTACATAACGTTATACGTTATATCGTAATGCTACATAACTTCATACGTTATATCGAAATGCTACATAACGTTATACGTTATATCGTAATGCTACATAACGTTATACGTTATAACGTATTACCATATAACGTTATACGTTATATCGTAATGCTACATAACGTTATACGTTATATCGTAATGCTACATACCGTTATACGTTTTATCGTATTACCATGTAACGCTATACGTTATATCGTAATGCTACATATCGGTATACGTTATATCGAAATGCTACATGCCGTTATACGTTATAACGTATTACCATATAACGCTATACGTTATATCGTAATGCTACATAACTTTATACGTTATATCGCAATGCTACATAACGTTATACGTTATATCGTAATGCTACATAACGTTATACGTTATATCGTAATGCTACATAACTTCATACGTTATATCGAAATGCTACATAACGTTATACGTTATATCGTAATGCTACATAACGTTATACGTTATAACGTATTACCATATAACGTTATACGTTATATCGTAATGCTACATAACGTTATACGTTATATCGTAATGCTACATACCGTTATACGTTTTATCGTATTACCATGTAACGCTATACGTTATATCGTAATGCTACATATCGGTATACGTTATATCGAAATGCTACATGCCGTTATACGTTATAACGTATTACCATATAACGCTATACGTTATATCGTAATGCTACATAACTTTATACGTTATATCGTAATGCTACATAACGTTATACGTTATATCGTAATGCTACATTACTTCATACGTTATATCGAAATGCTACATAACGTTATACGTTATATCGTAATGCTACATAACGTTATACGTTATAACGTATTACCATATAACGTTATACGTTATATCGTAATGCTACATAACGTTATACGTTATATCGTAATGCTACATACCGTTATACGTTTTATCGTATTACCATGTAACGCTATACGTTATATCGTAATGCTACATATCGGTATACGTTATATCGAAATGCTACATGCCGTTATACGTTATAACGTATTACCATATAACGCTATACGTTATATCGTAATGCTACATAACTTTATACGTTATATCGCAATGCTACATAACGTTATACGTTATATCGTAATGCTACATAACGTTATACGTTATATCGTAATGCTACATAACTTCATACGTTATATCGAAATGCTACATAACGTTATACGTTATATCGAAATGCTACATACCGTTATACGTTATAACGTATTACCATATAACGCTATACGTTATATCGTAATGCTACATAACTTTATACGTTATATCGTAATGCTACATTACGTTATACGTTATATCGTAATGCTACATAACGTTATACATTATATCGTAATGCTACATAACGTTATACGTTATATCGTAATGCTACATAACGTTATACGTTATATCGTAATGCTACATAACGTTATACATTATATCGTAATGCTACATAACGTTATACGTTATATCGTAATGCTACATAACGTTATACGTTATATCGTAATGCTACATAACGTTATACGTTATAACGTATTACCATATGACGTTATACGTAATATCGTAATGCTACATAACATTATACGTTTTATCGTAAAGCTACATAACGTTATACGTTATATCGTAATGCTACATATCGTTATACGTTATATCGTAATGCTACATAACGCTATACGTTATATCGTAATGCTACATAACTTTATACGTTATATCGTAATGCTACATAACGTTATACGTTATATCGTAATGCTACATAACGTTATACATTATATCGTAATGCTACATAACGTTATACGTTATATCGTAATGCTACATAACGTTATACGTTATATCGTAATGCTACATAACGTTATACGTTATAACGTATTACCATATGACGTTATACGTAATATCGTAATGCTACATAACATTATACGTTTTATCGTAAAGCTACATAACGTTATACGTTATATCGTAATGCTACATATCGTTATACGTTATATCGTAATGCTACATAACGTTATACGTTATATCGTAATGCTACATAACGTTATACGTTATATCGTAATGCCACATAACGTTATACGTTATAACGTAATGCTACATAACGTTTTACGTTATATCGTGATGCTGCATATCGTTATACGTTATATCGTAATGCTACATAACGTTATACGATATGTCGTAATGCTACATAACGTTATACGTTATATCGTAATGCCACATAACGTTATACGTTATAACGTAATGCTACATAACGTTTTACGTTATATCGTGATGCTGCATACCGTTATACGTTATATCGTAATGCTACATAACGTTATACGATATGTCGTAATGCTACATAACGTTATACGTTATATCGTAATGCCACATAACGTTATACGTTATATCGAAATGCTACATATCGTTATACGTTATAACGTATTACCATGTCACGCTATACGTTATATCGTAATGCTACATATGGTTATACGTTATATCGTAATGCTACATATCGTTATACGTTATATCGTAATGCTACATAACGTTATACGTTTTATCGTAAAGCTACATAACCTTATACGTTATATCGTAATGCTACATAACGTTATACGCTATATCGTAATGCTACATAACGTTATACGTTATATCGTAATGCTACATAACGTTATACGTTATATCGTAATGCTACATAACGTTATACGTTATATCGTAATGCTACATGACATTATACGCTATATCGTAATGCTACATAACGTTATACGTTATAACGTAATGCTACATCACTTTATACGTTATATCGTAATGCTACATAACGTTATACGTTATATCGTAATGCTACATAACGTTATACGTTATATCGTAATGCTACATAACGTTATGCGCTATATCGCAATGCTACATATCGTTATACGTTATATCGTAATGCTACATAACGTTATACGTTATATCGTAATGCTACATAACGTCATACGCTATATCGTAATGCTACTTGATGTTATAGGTTATATTGTAATGCTACATATCGTTACACGTTACGACGTATTACCATATCACGTTATACGTTATATCGTGATGCTACATAACGTTATACGTTATATCGAAATGCTACATACCGTTATACGTTATAACGTATTACCATATAACGCTATACGTTATATCGTAATGCTACATAACTTTATACGTTATATCGTAGTGCTACATAACGTTATACGTTATATCGTAATGCTTCATATCGTTATACGTTATATCGTAATGCTACATAACGTTATACGTTATATCGTAATGCTACATAACGTCATACGCTATATCGTAATGCTACATGATGTTATAGGTTATATTGTAATGCTACGTATCGTTACACGTTACGACGTATTACCATATCACGTTATACGTTATATCGTGATGCTACATAACGTTATACGTTATATCGAAATGCTACATACCGTTATACGTTATAACGTATTACCATATAACGCTATACGTTATATCGTAATGCTACATAACTTTATACGTTATATCGTAATGCTACATAACGTTATACGTCATATCGTAATGCTACATAACGTTATACGTTATATCGTAATGCTACATAACGTTATACGTTATATCGTAATGCTACATAACGTTATACGTTATATCGTAATGCTACATAACGTTATACGTTATAACGTATTACCATATGACGTTATACGTAATATCGTAATGCTACATAACATTATAAGTTTTATCGTAAAGCTACATAACGTTATACGTTATATCGTAATGCTACATATCGTTATACGTTATATCGTAATGCTACATAACGTTATACGTTATATCGTAATGCTACATAACGTTATACGTTATATCGTAATGCCACATAACGTTATACGTTATAACGTAATGCTACATAACGTTATACGTTATATCGTGATGCTGCATATCGTTATACGTTATATCGTAATGCTACATAACGTTATACGGTATGTCGTAATGCTACATAACGTTATACGTTATATCGTAATGCCACATAACGTTATACGTTATAACGTAATGCTACATAACGTTATATGTTATGTCGTGATGCTACATAACGTTATACGTTATATCGAAATGCTACATACCGTTATACGTTATAACGTATTACCATGTAACGCTATACGTTATATCGTAATGCTACATATCGTTATACGTTATATCGTAATGCTACATAACGTTATACGTTATATCGTAATGCTATATAACGTTATACGTTATAACGTATTACCATATAACGTTATACGTTATATCGTAATGCTACATAACGTTATACGTTATATCGTAATGCTACATAACGTTATACGTTATATCGTAATGCTACATAACGTTACGCGTTACATCGTAATGCTACATAACGTTATACGTTATATCGTAATGCTACATAACGTTATACGTTATATCGTAATGCTACATAACGTTATACGTTATATCGTAATGCTACATAACGTTATACGTTATATCGTAATGCTACATAACGTTATACGTTATAACGTATTACCATATAACGTTATACGTTATATCGTAATGCTACATAACGTTATACATTATATCGTAATGCTACATAACGTTATACGTTATAACGTATTACCATATAACGTTATACGTTATATCGTAATGCTACATAACGTTATACGTTATATCGTAATGCTACATACCGTTATACGTTTTATCGTATTACCATGTAACGCTATACGTTATATCGTAATGCTACATATCGGTATACGTTATATCGAAATGCTACATGCCGTTATACGTTATAACGTATTACCATATAACGTTATACGTTATATCGTAATGCTACATAACGTTATACGTTATATCGTAATGCTACATGACATTATACGCTATATCGTAATGCTACATAACGTTATACGTTATAACGTAATGCTACATCACTTTATACGTTATATCGTAATGCTACATAACGTTATACGTTATATCGTAATGCTACATAACGTTATACGTTATATCGTAATGCTACATAACGTTATGCGCTATATCGCAATGCTACATATCGTTATACGTTATATCGTAATGCTACATAACGTTATACGTTATATCGTAATGCTACATAACGTCATACGCTATATCGTAATGCTACTAATCTGATAGAGTGTGTTGTAATGCTACATATCGTTACACGTTACGACGTATTACCATATCACGTTATACGTTATATCGTGATGCTACATAACGTTATACGTTATATCGAAATGCTACATACCGTTATACGTTATAACGTATTACCATATAACGCTATACGTTATATCGTAATGCTACATAACTTTATACGTTATATCGTAGTGCTACATAACGTTATACGTTATATCGTAATGCTTCATATCGTTATACGTTATATCGTAATGCTACATAACGTTATACGTTATATCGTAATGCTACATAACGTCATACGCTATATCGTAATGCTACATGATGTTATAGGTTATATTGTAATGCTACGTATCGTTACACGTTACGACGTATTACCATATCACGTTATACGTTATATCGTGATGCTACATAACGTTATACGTTATATCGAAATGCTACATACCGTTATACGTTATAACGTATTACCATATAACGCTATACGTTATATCGTAATGCTACATAACTTTATACGTTATATCGTAATGCTACATAACGTTATACGTCATATCGTAATGCTACATAACGTTATACGTTATATCGTAATGCTACATAACGTTATACGTTATATCGTAATGCTACATAACGTTATACGTTATATCGTAATGCTACATAACGTTATACGTTATAACGTATTACCATATGACGTTATACGTAATATCGTAATGCTACATAACATTATAAGTTTTATCGTAAAGCTACATAACGTTATACGTTATATCGTAATGCTACATATCGTTATACGTTATATCGTAATGCTACATAACGTTATACGTTATATCGTAATGCTACATAACGTTATACGTTATATCGTAATGCCACATAACGTTATACGTTATAACGTAATGCTACATAACGTTATACGTTATATCGTGATGCTGCATATCGTTATACGTTATATCGTAATGCTACATAACGTTATACGGTATGTCGTAATGCTACATAACGTTATACGTTATATCGTAATGCCACATAACGTTATACGTTATAACGTAATGCTACATAACGTTATATGTTATGTCGTGATGCTACATAACGTTATACGTTATATCGAAATGCTACATACCGTTATACGTTATAACGTATTACCATGTAACGCTATACGTTATATCGTAATGCTACATATCGTTATACGTTATATCGTAATGCTACATAACGTTATACGTTATATCGTAATGCTATATAACGTTATACGTTATAACGTATTACCATATAACGTTATACGTTATATCGTAATGCTACATAACGTTATACGTTATATCGTAATGCTACATAACGTTATACGTTATATCGTAATGCTACATAACGTTATACGTTATATCGTAATGCTACATAACGTTATACGTTATATCGAAATGCTACATACCGTTATACGTTATAACGTATTACCATATAACGCTATACGTTATATCGTAATGCTACATAATTTTATACGTTATATCGTAATGCTACATAACGTTATACGTTATATCGTAATGCTACATATCGTTATACGTTATATCGTAATGCTACATAACGTTATACGTTATATCGTAATGCTACATAACGTTATACGTTATATCGTAATGCCACATAACGTTATACGTTATAACGTAATGCTACATAACGTTATACGTTATATCGTGATGCTGCATATCGGTATACGTTATATCGTAATGCTACATAACGTTATACGGTATGTCGTAATGCTACATAACGTTATACGTTATATCGTAATGCCACATAACGTTATATGTTATAACGTAATGCTACATAACGTTATACGTTATGTCGTGATGCTACATAACGTTATACGTTATATCGAAATGCTACATACCGTTATACGTTATAACGTATTACCATGTAACGCTATACGTTATATCGTAATGCTACATATCGTTATACGTTATATCGTAATGCTACATAACGTTATACGTTATATCGTAATGCTATATAACGTTATACGTTATAACGTATTACCATATAACGTTATACGTTATATCGTAATGCTACATAACGTTATACGTTATATCGTAATGCTACATAACGTTATACGTTATATCGTAATGCTACATAACGTTATACGTTATATCGTAATGCTACATAACGTTATACGTTATATCGTAATGCTACATAACGTTATACGTTATATCGTAATGCTACATAACGTTACGCGTTACATCGTAATGCTACATAACGTTATACGTTATATCGTAATGCTACATAACGTTATACGTTATATCGTAATGCTACATAACGTTATACGTTATATCGTAATGCTACATAACGTTATACGTTATATCGTAATGCTACATAACGTTATACGTTATAACGTATTACCATATGACGTTATACGTAATATCGTAATGCTACATAACATTATACGTTTTATCGTAAAGCTACATAACGTTATACGTTATATCGTAATGCTACATATCGTTATACGTTATATCGTAATGCTACATAACGTTATACGTTATATCGTAATGCTACATAACGTTATACGTTATATCGTAATGCCACATAACGTTATACGTCATAACGTAATGCTACATAACGTTATACGTTATATCGTGATGCTACATAACGTTATACGTTATATCGAAATGCTACATACCGTTATACGTTATAACGTATTACCATATAACGCTATACGTTATATCGTAATGCTACATAACTTTATACGTTATATCGTAATGCTACATAACGTTATATGTTATATCGTAATGCTACATAACGTTATACGTTATATCGTAATGCTACATAACGTTATACGTTATATCGTAATGCTACATAACGTTATACGTTATAACGTATTACCATATGACGTTATACGTAATATCGTAATGCTACATAACATTATACGTTTTATCGTAAAGCTACATAACGTTATACGTTATATCGTAATGCTACATATCGTTATACGTTATATCGTAATGCTACATAACTTTATACGTTATATCGTAATGCTACATAACGTTATACGTTATATCGTAATGATACATAACGTTATACGTTATATCGTAATGCTACATAACTTTATACGTTTTATCGTAATGCTACATAACGTTATACGTTATATCGTATTGCTACATAACGTTATACCTTATATCGTAATGCTACATAACGTTATACGTTATATCGTAATGCTACATAACGTTATACGTTATATCGTAATGCTACATAACGTTATACGTTATAACGTATTACCATATGACGTTATACGTAATATCGTAATGCTACATAACATTATACGTTTTATCGTAAAGCTACATAACGTTATACGTTATATCGTAATGCTACATATCGTTATACGTTATATCGTAATGCTACATAACGTTATACGATATGTCGTAATGCTACATAACGTTATACGTTATATCGTAATGCCACATAACGTTATACGTTATAACGTAATGATACATAACGTTATACGTTATGTCGTGATGCTACATAACGTTATACGTTATATCGAAATGCTACATACCGTTATACGTTATAACGTATTACCATGTAACGCAATACGTTATATCGTAATGCTACATATCGTTATACGTTATATCGTAATGCTATATAACGTTATACGTTATATCGTAATGCTATATAACGTTATACGTTATAACGTATTACCATATAACGTTATACGTTATATCGTAATGCTACATAACGTTATACGTTATATCGTAATGCTACATAACGTTATACGTTATATCGTAATGCTACATAACGTTATACGTTATATCGTAATGCTACATGACGTTGCGCGTTATATCGTAATGCTACATAACGTTATACGTTATATCGTAATGCTACATAACGTTATACGTTATATCGTAATGCTACATAACGTTATACGTTATATCGTAATGCTGCATAACGTTATACGTTATAACGTATTACCATATGACGTTATACGTAATATCGTAATGCTACATAACATTATACGTTTTATCGTAAAGCTACATAACGTTATACGTTATATCGTAATGCTACATATCGTTATACGTTATATCGTAATGCTACATAACGTTATACGTTATATCGTAATGCTACATATCGTTATACGTTATATCGTAATGCTACATATCGTTATACGTTATATCGTAATGCTACATAACGCTATACGTTATATCGTAATGCTACATAACTTTATACGTTATATCGTAATGCTACATAACGTTATACGTTATATCGTAATGCTACATAACGTTATACATTATATCGTAATGCTACATAACGTTATACGTTATATCGTAATGCTACATAACGTTATACGTTATATCGTAATGCTACATAACGTTATACGTTATAACGTATTACCATATGACGTTATACGTAATATCGTAATGCTACATAACATTATACGTTTTATCGTAAAGCTACATAACGTTATACGTTATATCGTAATGCTACATATCGTTATACGTTATATCGTAATGCCTCATAACGTTATACGTTATATCGTAATGCTACATAACGTTATACGTTATATCGTAATGCCACATAACGTTATACGTTATAACGTAATGCTACATAACGTTTTACGTTATATCGTGATGCTGCATATCGTTATACGTTATATCGTAATGCTACATAACGTTATACGATATGTCGTAATGCTACATAACGTTATACGTTATATCGTAATGCCACATAACGTTATACGTTATATCGAAATGCTACATACCGTTATACGTTATAACGTATTACCATGTCACGCTATACGTTATATCGTAATGCTACATATGGTTATACGTTATATCGTAATGCTACATAACGTTATACGTTATATCGTAATGCCACATAACGTTATACGTTATAACGTAATGCTACATAACGTTATACGTTATGTCGTGATGCTACATAACGTTATACGTTATATCGAAATGCTACATACCGTTATACGTTATAACGTATTACCATGTAACGCTATACGTTATATCGTAATGCTACATATCGTTATACGTTATATCGTAATGCTACATAACGTTATACGTTTTATCGTAAAGCTACATAACCTTATACGTTATATCGTAATGCTACATAACGTTATACGCTATATCGTAATGCTACATAACGTTATACGTTATATCGTAATGCTACATAACGTTATACGTTATATCGTAATGCTACATAACGTTATACGTTATATCGTAATGCTACATGACATTATACGCTATATCGTAATGCTACATAACGTTATACGTTATAACGTAATGCTACATCACTTTATACGTTATATCGTAATGCTACATAACGTTATACGTTATATCGTAATGCTACATAACGTTATACGTTATATCGTAATGCTACATAACGTTATACGTTATATCGTAATGCTACATATCGTTATACGTTATATCGTAATGCTACATAACGTTATACGTTATATCGTAATGCTACATAACGTCATACGCTATATCGTAATGCTACTTGATGTTATAGGTTATATTGTAATGCTACATATCGTTACACGTTACGACGTATTACCATATCACGTTATACGTTATATCGTGATGCTACATAACGTTATACGTTATATCGAAATGCTACATACCGTTATACGTTATAACGTATTACCATATAACGCTATACGTTATATCGTAATGCTACATAACTTTATACGTTATATCGTAATGCTACATAACGTTATACGTTATATCGTAATGCTTCATATCGTTATACGTTATATCGTAATGCTACATAACGTTATACGTTATATCGTAATGCTACATAACGTCATACGCTATATCGTAATGCTACATGATGTTATAGGTTATATTGTAATGCTACGTATCGTTACACGTTACGACGTATTACCATATCACATTATACGTTATATCGTGATGCTACATAACGTTATACGTTATATCGTAATGCTACATAACGTTATACGTTATATCGTAATGCTACATAACGTTATACGTTATATCGTAATGCTACATAACGTTATACGTTATATCGTAATGCTACATAACGTTACGCGTTACATCGTAATGCTACATAACGTTATACGTTATATCGTAATGCTACATAACGTTATACGTTATATCGTAATGCTACATGACATTATACGTTATATCGTAATGCTACATAACGTTATACGTTATATCGTAATGCTACATAACGTTATACGTTATATCGAAATGCTACATACCGTTATACGTTATAACGTATTACCATATAACGCTATACGTTATATCGTAATGCTACATAATTTTATACGTTACATCGTAATGCTACATAACGTTATAGGTTATATCGTAATGCTACATATCGTTAGACGTTATATCGTAATGCTACATAACGTTATACGTTATATCGTAATGCTACATAACGTTATACGTTATATCGTAATGCCACATAACGTTATACGTCATAACGTAATGCTACATAACGTTATACGTTATATCGTGATGCTACATAACGTTATACGTTATATCGAAATGCTACATACCGTTATACGTTATAACGTATTACCATATAACGCTATACGTTATATCGTAATGCTACATAACTTTATACGTTATATCGTAATGCTACATAACGTTATATGTTATATCGTAATGCTACATAACGTTATACGTTATATCGTAATGCTACATAACGTTATACGTTATATCGTAATGCTACATAACGTTATACGTTATAACGTATTACCATATGACGTTATACGTAATATCGTAATGCTACATAACATTATACGTTTTATCGTAAAGCTACATAACGTTATACGTTATATCGTAATGCTACATATCGTTATACGTTATATCGTAATGCTACATAACTTTATACGTTATATCGTAATGCTACATAACGTTATACGTTATATCGTAATGATACATAACGCTATACGTTATATCGTAATGCTACATAACTTTATACGTTATATCGTAATGCTACATAACGTTATACGTTATATCGTAATGCTACATAACGTTATACATTATATCGTAATGCTACATAACGTTATACGTTATATCGTAATGCTACATAACGTTATACGTTATATCGTAATGCTACATAACGTTATACGTTATAACGTATTACCATATGACGTTATACGTAATATCGTAATGCTACATAACATTATACGTTTTATCGTAAAGCTACATAACGTTATACGTTATATCGTAATGCTACATATCGTTATACGTTATATCGTAATGCTACATAACGTTATACGTTATATCGTAATGCTACATAACGTTATACGTTATATCGTAATGCCACATAACGTTATACGTTATAACGTAATGCTACATAACGTTTTACGTTATATCGTGATGCTGCATATCGTTATACGTTATATCGTAATGCTACATAACGTTATACGATATGTCGTAATGCTACATAACGTTATACGTTATATCGTAATGCCACATAACGTTATACGTTATATCGAAATGCTACATACCGTTATACGTTATAACGTATTACCATGTCACGCTATACGTTATATCGTAATGCTACATATGGTTATACGTTATATCGTAATGCTACATAACGTTATACGTTATATCGTAATGCCACATAACGTTATACGTTATAACGTAATGCTACATAACGTTATACGTTATGTCGTGATGCTACATAACGTTATACGTTATATCGAAATGCTACATACCGTTATACGTTATAACGTATTACCATGTAACGCTATACGTTATATCGTAATGCTACATATCGTTATACGTTATATCGTAATGCTACATAACGTTATACGTTTTATCGTAAAGCTACATAACCTTATACGTTATATCGTAATGCTACATAACGTTATACGCTATATCGTAATGCTACATAACGTTATACGTTATATCGTAATGCTACATAACGTTATACGTTATATCGTAATGCTACATAACGTTATACGTTATATCGTAATGCTACATGACATTATACGCTATATCGTAATGCTACATAACGTTATACGTTATAACGTAATGCTACATCACTTTATACGTTATATCGTAATGCTACATAACGTTATACGTTATATCGTAATGCTACATAACGTTATACGTTATATCGTAATGCTACATAACGTTATACGTTATATCGTAATGCTACATATCGTTATACGTTATATCGTAATGCTACATAACGTTATACGTTATATCGTAATGCTACATAACGTCATACGCTATATCGTAATGCTACTTGATGTTATAGGTTATATTGTAATGCTACATATCGTTACACGTTACGACGTATTACCATATCACGTTATACGTTATATCGTGATGCTACATAACGTTATACGTTATATCGAAATGCTACATACCGTTATACGTTATAACGTATTACCATATAACGCTATACGTTATATCGTAATGCTACATAACTTTATACGTTATATCGTAATGCTACATAACGTTATACGTTATATCGTAATGCTACATATCGTTATACGTTATATCGTAATGCTACATAACGTTATACGTTATATCGTAATGCTACATAACGTCATACGCTATATCGTAATGCTACATGATGTTATAGGTTATATTGTAATGCTACGTATCGTTACACGTTACGACGTATTACCATATCACGTTATACGTTATATCGTGATGCTACATAACGTTATACGTTATATCGAAATGCTACATACCGTTATACGTTATAACGTATTACCATATAACGCTATACGTTATATCGTAATGCTACATAACTTTATACGTTATATCGTAATGCTACATAACGTTATACGTTATATCGTAATGCTACATAACGTTATACGTTATATCGTAATGCTACATAACGTTATACGTTATATCGTAATGCTACATAACGTTATACGTTATATCGTAATGCTACATAACGTTATACGTTATAACGTATTACCATATGACGTTATACGTAATATCGTAATGCTACATAACATTATACGTTTTATCGTAAAGCTACATAACGTTATACGTTATATCGTAATGCTACATATCGTTATACGTTATATCGTAATGCTACATAACGTTATACGTTATATCGTAATGCTACATAACGTTATACGTTATATCGTAATGCCACATAACGTTATACGTTATAACGTAATGCTACATAACGTTATACGTTATATCGTGATGCTGCATATCGTTATACGTTATATCGTAATGCTACATAACGTTATACGGTATGTCGTAATGCTACATAACGTTATACGTTATATCGTAATGCCACATAACGTTATACGTTATAACGTAATGCTACATAACGTTATATGTTATGTCGTGATGCTACATAACGTTATACGTTATATCGAAATGCTACATACCGTTATACGTTATAACGTATTACCATGTAACGCTATACGTTATATCGTAATGCTACATATCGTTATACGTTATATCGTAATGCTACATAACGTTATACGTTATATCGTAATGCTATATAACGTTATACGTTATAACGTATTACCATATAACGTTATACGTTATATCGTAATGCTACATAACGTTATACGTTATATCGTAATGCTACATAACGTTATACGTTATATCGTAATGCTACATAACGTTATACGTTATATCGTAATGCTACATAACGTTATACGTTATATCGAAATGCTACATACCGTTATACGTTATAACGTATTTCCATATAACGCTATACGTTATATCGTAATGCTACATAATTTTATACGTTATATCGTAATGCTACATAACGCTATACGTTATATCGTAATGCTACATAACGTTATACGTTATATCGTAATGCCACATAACGTTATACGTTATAACGTAATGCTACATAACGTTATACGTTATATCGTGATGCTGCATATCGGTATACGTTATATCGTAATGCTACATAACGTTATACGGTATGTCGTAATGCTACATAACGTTATACGTTATATCGTAATGCCACATAACGTTATATGTGATAACGTAATGCTACATAACGTTATACGTTATATCGTAATGCTACATAACGTTATACGTTATATCGTAATGCTACATAACGTTACGCGTTACATCGTAATGCTACATAACGTTATACGTTATATCGTAATGCTACATAACGTTATACGTTATATCGTAATGCTACATAACGTTATACGTTATATCGTAATGCTACATAACGTTATACGTTATATCGTAATGCTACATACCGTTATACGTTATAACGTATTACCATGTAACGCTATACGTTATATCGTAATGCTACATATCGTTATACGTTATATCGTAATGCTACATAACGTTATACGTTATATCGTAATGCTACATAACGTTGTACGTTATATCGTAATGCTACATAACGTTATACGTTATATCGTAATGCTACATAACGTTACGCGTTACATCGTAATGCTACATAACGTTATACGTTATATCGTAATGCTACATAACGTTATACGTTATATCGTAATGCTACATAACGTTATACGTTATATCGTAATGCTACATAACGTTATACGTTATATCGTAATGCTACATAACCTTATACGTTATAACGTATTACCATATGACGTTATACGTAATATCGTAATGCTACATAACATTATACGTTTTATCGT
The DNA here is from genome assembly GCA_936014575.1 of Bombus lapidarius. Lineage (NCBI taxonomy): Eukaryota > Metazoa > Arthropoda > Insecta > Hymenoptera > Apidae > Bombus > Bombus lapidarius. Next base: position 302,198 of record CAKXZU010000104.1, on the reverse strand, counting down.
AAAGCTACATAACGTTATACGTTATATCGTAATGCTACATATCGTTATACGTTATATCGTAATGCTACATAACGTTATACGTTATATCGTAATGCTACATAACGTTATACGTTATATCGTAATGCCACATAACGTTATACGTCATAACGTAATGCTACATAACGTTATACGTTATATCGTGATGCTACATAACGTTATACGTTATATCGAAATGCTACATACCGTTATACGTTATAACGTATTACCATATAACGCTATACGTTATATCGTAATGCTACATAACTTTATACGTTATATCGTAATGCTACATAACGTTATATGTTATATCGTAATGCTACATAACGTTATACGTTATATCGTAATGCTACATAACGTTATACGTTATATCGTAATGCTACATAACGTTATACGTTATAACGTATTACCATATGACGTTATACGTAATATCGTAATGCTACATAACATTATACGTTTTATCGTAAAGCTACATAACGTTATATGTTATATCGTAATGCTACATAACGTTATACGTTATATCGTAATGCTACATAACGTTATACGTTATATCGTAATGCTACATAACGTTATACGTTATAACGTATTACCATATAAAGTTATACGTTATATCGTAATGCTACATAACGTTATACGTTATATCGTGATGCTACATAACTTTATACGTTATATCGTAATGCTACATAACGTTATACGTTATACGTTATGTCGTGATGCTACATTACGTTATACGTTATATCGAAATGCTACATACCGTTATACGTTATAACGTATTACCATGTAACGTTATACGTTATATCGTAATGCTACATAACGTTATACGTTATATCGTAATGCTACATAACTTCATACGTTATATCGTAATGCTACATAACGTTATACGTTATATCGTAATGCTACATAACGTTATACGTTATATCGTAATGCTACATACCGTTATACGTTTTATCGTATTACCATGTAACGCTATACGTTATATCGTAATGCTACATATCGGTATACGTTATATCGAAATGCTACATACCGTTATACGTTATAACGTATTACCATATAACGCTATACGTTATATCGTAATGCTACATAACTTTATACGTTATATCGTAATGCTACATAACGTTATACGTTATATCGTAATGCTACATAACGTTATACGTTATAACGTATTACCATATGACGTTATACGTAATATCGTAATGCTACATAACATTATACGTTTTATCGTAAAGCTACATAACGTTATACGTTATATCGTAATGCTACATATCGTTATACGTTATATCGTAATGCTACATAACGTTGTACGTTATATCGTAATGCTACATAACGTTATACGTTATATCGTAATGCCACATAACGTTATACGTTATATCGTGATGCTGCATATCGTTATACGTTATATCGTAATGCTACATAACGTTATACGATATGTCGTAATGCTACATAACGTTATACGTTATATCGTAATGCCACATAACGTTATACGTTATAACGTAATGATACATAACGTTATACGTTATGTCGTGATGCTACATAACGTTATACGTTATATCGAAATGCTACATACCGTTATACGTTATAACGTATTACCATGTAACGCAATACGTTATATCGTAATGCTACATATCGTTATACAGTTATATCGTAATGCTACATAACGTTATACGTTATATTGTAATGCTATATAACGTTACACGTTATAACGTATTACCATATAACGTTATACGTTATATCGTAATGCTACATAACGTTATACGTTATATCGTAATGCTACATAACGTTATACGTTATATCGTAATGCTACATAACGTTATACGTTATATCGTAATGCTACATACCGTTATCCGTTATATCGTAATGCTACATAACGTTATACATCATATCGTAATGCTACATAACGTTATACGTTATAACGTATTACCATATGACGTTATACGTTATATCGTAATGCTACATAACTTTATACGTTATATCGTAATGCTACATAACGTTATACGTTATATCGTAATGCTACATAACGTTATACGTTATATCGTAATGCTACATAACTTCATACGTTATATCGAAATGCTACATAACGTTATACGTTATATCGTAATGCTACATAAAGTTGCACGTTATATCGCAATGCTACATAACGATATACGTTATAACGTATTACCATATAAAGTTATACGTTATATCGTAATGCTACATAACGTTATACGTTATATCGTGATGCTACATAACTTTATACGTTGTATCGTAATGCTACATAACGTTATACGTTATACGTTATGTCGTGATGCTACATTACGTTATACGTTATATCGAAATGCTACATACCGTTATACGTTATAACGTATTACCATGTAACGTTATACGTTATATCGTAATGCTACATAACGTTATACGTTATATCGTAATGCTACATAACGTTATACGTTATATCGTAATGCTACATAACGTTATACGTTATATCGTAATGCTACATAACGTTATACGTTATATCGTAATGCTACATAACGTTATACATCATATCGTAATGCTACATAACGTTATACGTTATAACGTATTACCATATGACGTTATACGTTATATCGTAATGCTACATAACTTTATTCGTTATATCGTAATGCTACATAACGTTATACGTTATATCGTATTACCATGTAACGCTATACGTTATATCGTAATGCTACATATCGGTATACGTTATATCGAAATGCTACATACCGTTATACGTTATAACGTATTACCATATAACGCTATACGTTATATCGTAATGCTACATAACTTTATACGTTATATCGTAATGCTACATAACGTTATACGTTATATCGTAATGCCACATAACGTTATACGTTATAACGTATTACCATATGACGTTATACGTAATATCGTAATGCTACCTAACATTATACGTTTTATCGTAAAGCTACATAACGTTATACGTTATATCGTAATGCTACATATCGTTATACGTTATATCGTAATGCTACATAACGTTATACGTTATATCGTAATGCTACATAACGTTATACGTTATATCGTAATGCCACATAACGTTATACGTTATATCGTGATGCTGCATATCGTTATACGTTATATCGTAATGCTACATAACGTTATACGATATGTCGTAATGCTACATAACGTTATACGTTATATCGTAATGCCACATAACGTTATACGCTATAACGTAATGATACATAACGTTATACGTTATGTCGTGATGCTACATAACGTTATACGTTATATCGAAATGCTACATACCGTTATACGTTATAACGTATTACCATGTAACGCAATACGTTATATCGTAATGCTACATATCGTTATACAGTTATATCGTAATGCTACATAACGTTATACGTTATATTGTAATGCTATATAACGTTACACGTTATAACGTATTACCATATAACGTTATACGTTATATCGTAATGCTACATAACGTTATACGTTATATCGTAATGCTACATAACGTTATACGTTATATCGTAATGCTACATAACGTTATACGTTATATCGTAATGCTACATACCGTTATCCGTTATATCGTAATGCTACATAACGTTATACATCATATCGTAATGCTACATAACGTTATACGTTATAACGTATTACCATATGACGTTATACGTTATATCGTAATGCTACATAACTTTATACGTTATATCGTAATGCTACATAACGTTATACGTTATATCGTAATGCTACATAACGTTATACGTTATATCGTAATGCTACATAACTTCATACGTTATATCGAAATGCTACATAACGTTATACGTTATATCGTAATGCTACATAAAGTTGCACGTTATATCGCAATGCTACATAACGATATACGTTATAACGTATTACCATATAAAGTTATGCGTTATATCGTAATGCTACATAACGTTATACGTTATATCGTGATGCTACATAACTTTATACGTTATATCGTAATGCTACATAACGTTATACGTTATACGTTATGTCGTGATGCTACATTACGTTATACGTTATATCGAAATGCTACATACCGTTATACGTTATAACGTATTACCATGTAACGTTATACGTTATATCGTAATGCTACATAACGTTATACGTTATATCGTAATGCTACATAACGTTATACGTTATATCGTAATGCTACATAACGTTATACGTTATATCGTAATGCTACATAACGTTATACGTTATATCGTAATGCTACATAACGTTATACATCATATCGTAATGCTACATAACGTTATACGTTATAACGTATTACCATATGACGTTATACGTTATATCGTAATGCTACATAACTTTATTCGTTATATCGTAATGCTACATAACGTTATACGTTATATCGTAATGCTACATAACGTTATACGTTATATCGTAATGCTACATAACTTCATACGTTATATCGAAATGCTACATAACGTTATACGTTATATCGTAATGCTACATAAGGTTGCACGTTATATCGCAATGCTACATAACGATATACGTTATAACGTATTACCATATAAAGTTATACGTTATATCGTAATGCTACATAACGTTATACGTTATATCGTGATGCTACATAACTTTATACGTTATATCGTAATGCTACATAACGTTATACGTTATATCGTAATGCTACATACCGTTATCCGTTATATCGTAATGCTACATAACGTTATACATCATATCGTAATGCTACATAACGTTATACGTTATAACGTATTACCATATGACGTTATACGTTATATCGTAATGCTACATAACTTTATACGTTATATCGTAATGCTACATATCGGTATACGTTATATCGAAATGCTACATACCGTTATACGTTATAACGTATTACCATATAACGCTATACGTTATATCGTAATGCTACATAACTTTATACGTTATATCGTAATGCTACATAACGTTATACGTTATATCGTAATGCTACATAACGTTATACGTTATAACGTATTACCATATGACGTTATACGTAATATCGTAATGCTACATAACATTATACGTTTTATCGTAAAGCTACATAACGTTATACGTTATATCGTAATGCTACATATCGTTATACGTTATATCGTAATGCTACATAACGTTATACGTTATATCGTAATGCTACATAACGTTATACGTTATATCGTAATGCCACATAACGTTATACGTTATATCGTGATGCTGCATATCGTTATACGTTATATCGTAATGCTACATAACGTTATACGATATGTCGTAATGATACATAACGTTATACGTTATATCGTAATGCCACATAACGTTATACGTTATAACGTAATGATACATAACGTTATACGTTATGTCGTGATGCTACATAACGTTATACGTTATATCGAAATGCTACATACCGTTATACGTTATAACGTATTACCATGTAACGCAATACGTTATATCGTAATGCTACATATCGTTATACAGTTATATCGTAATGCTACATAACGTTATACGTTATATTGTAATGCTATATAACGTTACACGTTATAACGTATTACCATATAACGTTATACGTTATATCGTGATGCTACATAACGTTATACGTTATATCGTAATGCTACATAACGTTGTACGTTATATCGTAATGCTACATAACGTTATACGTTATATCGTAATGCTACATACCGTTATCCGTTATATCGTAATGCTACATAACGTTATACATCATATCGTAATGCTACATAACGTTATACGTTATAACGTATTACCATATGACGTTATACGTTATATCGTAATGCTACATAACTTTATACGTTATATCGTAATGCTACATAACGTTATACGTTATATCGTAATGCTACATAACGTTATACGTTATATCGTAATGCTACATAACTTCATACGTTATATCGAAATGCTACATAACGTTATACGTTATATCGTAATGCTACATAAAGTTGCACGTTATATCGCAATGCTACATAACGATATACGTTATAACGTATTACCATATAAAGTTATACGTTATATCGTAATGCTACATAACGTTATACGTTATATCGTGATGCTACATAACTTTATACGTTATATCGTAATGCTACATAACGTTATACGTTATACGTTATGTCGTGATGCTACATTACGTTATACGTTATATCGAAATGCTACATACCGTTATACGTTATAACGTATTACCATGTAACGTTATACGTTATATCGTAATGCTACATAACGTTATACGTTATATCGTAATGCTACATAACGTTATACGTTATATCGTAATGCTACATAACGTTATACGTTATATCGTAATGCTACATAACGTTATACGTTATATCGTAATGCTACATAACGTTATACATCATATCGTAATGCTACATAACGTTATACGTTATAACGTATTACCATATGACGTTATACGTTATATCGTAATGCTACATAACTTTATTCGTTATATCGTAATGCTACATAACGTTATACGTTATATCGTAATGCTACATAACGTTATACGTTATATCGTAATGCTACATAACTTCATACGTTATATCGAAATGCTACATAACGTTATACGTTATATCGTAATGCTACATAAGGTTGCACGTTATATCGCAATGCTACATAACGATATACGTTATAACGTATTACCATATAAAGTTATACGTTATATCGTAATGCTACATAACGTTATACGTTATATCGTGATGCTACATAACTTTATACGTTATATCGTAATGCTACATAACGTTATACGTTATACGTTATGTCGTGATGCTACATTACGTTATACGTTATATCGAAATGCTACATACCGTTATACGTTATAACGTATTACCATGTAACGTTATACGTTATATCGTAATGCTACATAACGTTATACGTTATATCGTAATGCTACATAACTTCATACGTTATATCGTAATGCTACAAAACGTTATACGTTATATCGTAATGCTACATAACGTTATACGTTATGTCGTGATGCTACATAACGTTATACGTTATATCGAAATGCTACATACCGTTATACGTTATAACGTATTACCATGTAACGCAATACGTTATATCGAAATGCTACATAACGTTATACGTTATATCGTAATGCTACATAAGGTTGCACGTTATATCGCAATGCTACATAACGATATACGTTATAACGTATTACCATATAAAGTTATACGTTATATCGTAATGCTACATAACGTTATACGTTATATCGTGATGCTACATAACTTTATACGTTATATCGTAATGCTACATAACGTTATACGTTATATCGTAATGCTACATACCGTTATCCGTTATATCGTAATGCTACATAACGTTATACATCATATCGTAATGCTACATAACGTTATACGTTATAACGTATTACCATATGACGTTATACGTTATATCGTAATGCTACATAACTTTATACGTTATATCGTAATGCTACATATCGGTATACGTTATATCGAAATGCTACATACCGTTATACGTTATAACGTATTACCATATAACGCTATACGTTATATCGTAATGCTACATAACTTTATACGTTATATCGTAATGCTACATAACGTTATACGTTATATCGTAATGCTACATAACGTTATACGTTATAACGTATTACCATATGACGTTATACGTAATATCGTAATGCTACATAACTTTATACGTTTTATCGTAAAGCTACATAACGTTATACGTTATATCGTAATGCTACATATCGTTATACGTTATATCGTAATGCTACATAACGTTATACGTTATATCGTAATGCTACATAACGTTATACGTTATATCGTAATGCCACATAACGTTATACGTTATATCGTGATGCTGCATATCGTTATACGTTATATCGTAATGCTACATAACGTTATACGATATGTCGTAATGATACATAACGTTATACGTTATATCGTAATGCCACATAACGTTATACGTTATAACGTAATGATACATAACGTTATACGTTATGTCGTGATGCTACATAACGTTATACGTTATATCGAAATGCTACATACCGTTATACGTTATAACGTATTACCATGTAACGCAATACGTTATATCGTAATGCTACATATCGTTATACAGTTATATCGTAATGCTACATAACGTTATACGTTATATTGTAATGCTATATAACGTTACACGTTATAACGTATTACCATATAACGTTATACGTTATATCGTGATGCTACATAACGTTATACGTTATATCGTAATGCTACATAACGTTGTACGTTATATCGTAATGCTACATAACGTTATACGTTATATCGTAATGCTACATACCGTTATCCGTTATATCGTAATGCTACATAACGTTATACATCATATCGTAATGCTACATAACGTTATACGTTATAACGTATTACCATATGACGTTATACGTTATATCGTAATGCTACATAACTTTATACGTTATATCGTAATGCTACATAACGTTATACGTTATATCGTAATGCTACATAACGTTATACGTTATATCGTAATGCTACATAACTTCATACGTTATATCGAAATGCTACATAACGTTATACGTTATATCGTAATGCTACATAAAGTTGCACGTTATATCGCAATGCTACATAACGATATACGTTATAACGTATTACCATATAAAGTTATACGTTATATCGTAATGCTACATAACGTTATACGTTATATCGTGATGCTACATAACTTTATACGTTATATCGTAATGCTACATAACGTTATACGTTATACGTTATGTCGTGATGCTACATTACGTTATACGTTATATCGAAATGCTACATACCGTTATACGTTATAACGTATTACCATGTAACGTTATACGTTATATCGTAATGCTACATAACGTTATACGTTATATCGTAATGCTACATAACGTTATACGTTATATCGTAATGCTACATAACGTTATACGTTATATCGTAATGCTACATAACGTTATACGTTATATCGTAATGCTACATAACGTTATACATCATATCGTAATGCTACATAACGTTATACGTTATAACGTATTACCATATGACGTTATACGTTATATCGTAATGCTACATAACTTTATTCGTTATATCGTAATGCTACATAACGTTATACGTTATATCGTAATGCTACATAACGTTATACGTTATATCGTAATGCTACATAACGTTATACGTTATATCGTGATGCTACATAACTTTATACGTTATATCGTAATGCTACATAAGGTTGCACGTTATATCGCAATGCTACATAACGATATACGTTATAACGTATTACCATATAAAGTTATACGTTATATCGTAATGCTACATAACGTTATACGTTATATCGTGATGCTACATAACTTTATACGTTATATCGTAATGCTACATAACGTTATACGTTATATCGTAATGCTACATACCGTTATCCGTTATATCGTAATGCTACATAACGTTATACATCATATCGTAATGCTACATAACGTTATACGTTATAACGTATTACCATATGACGTTATACGTTATATCGTAATGCTACATAACTTTATACGTTATATCGTAATGCTACATATCGGTATACGTTATATCGAAATGCTACATACCGTTATACGTTATAACGTATTACCATATAACGCTATACGTTATATCGTAATGCTACATAACTTTATACGTTATATCGTAATGCTACATAACGTTATACGTTATATCGTAATGCTACATAACGTTATACGTTATAACGTATTACCATATGACGTTATACGTAATATCGTAATGCTACATAACTTTATACGTTTTATCGTAAAGCTACATAACGTTATACGTTATATCGTAATGCTACATATCGTTATACGTTATATCGTAATGCTACATAACGTTATACGTTATATCGTAATGCTACATAACGTTATACGTTATATCGTAATGCCACATAACGTTATACGTTATATCGTGATGCTGCATATCGTTATACGTTATATCGTAATGCTACATAACGTTATACGATATGTCGTAATGATACATAACGTTATACGTTATATCGTAATGCCACATAACGTTATACGTTATAACGTAATGATACATAACGTTATACGTTATGTCGTGATGCTACATAACGTTATACGTTATATCGAAATGCTACATACCGTTATACGTTATAACGTATTACCATGTAACGCAATACGTTATATCGTAATGCTACATATCGTTATACAGTTATATCGTAATGCTACATAACGTTATACGTTATATTGTAATGCTATATAACGTTACACGTTATAACGTATTACCATATAACGTTATACGTTATATCGTGATGCTACATAACGTTATACGTTATATCGTAATGCTACATAACGTTGTACGTTATATCGTAATGCTACATAACGTTATACGTTATATCGTAATGCTACATACCGTTATCCGTTATATCGTAATGCTACATAACGTTATACATCATATCGTAATGCTACATAACGTTATACGTTATAACGTATTACCATATGACGTTATACGTTATATCGTAATGCTACATAACTTTATACGTTATATCGTAATGCTACATAACGTTATACGTTATATCGTAATGCTACATAACGTTATACGTTATATCGTAATGCTACATAACTTCATACGTTATATCGAAATGCTACATAACGTTATACGTTATATCGTAATGCTACATAAAGTTGCACGTTATATCGCAATGCTACATAACGATATACGTTATAACGTATTACCATATAAAGTTATACGTTATATCGTAATGCTACATAACGTTATACGTTATATCGTGATGCTACATAACTTTATACGTTATATCGTAATGCTACATAACGTTATACGTTATACGTTATGTCGTGATGCTACATTACGTTATACGTTATATCGAAATGCTACATACCGTTATACGTTATAACGTATTACCATGTAACGTTATACGTTATATCGTAATGCTACATAACGTTATACGTTATATCGTAATGCTACATAACGTTATACGTTATATCGTAATGCTACATAACGTTATACGTTATATCGTAATGCTACATAACGTTATACGTTATATCGTAATGCTACATAACGTTATACATCATATCGTAATGCTACATAACGTTATACGTTATAACGTATTACCATATGACGTTATACGTTATATCGTAATGCTACATAACTTTATTCGTTATATCGTAATGCTACATAACGTTATACGTTATATCGTAATGCTACATAACGTTATACGTTATATCGTAATGCTACATAACTTCATACGTTATATCGAAATGCTACATAACGTTATACGTTATATCGTAATGCTACATAAGGTTGCACGTTATATCGCAATGCTACATAACGATATACGTTATAACGTATTACCATATAAAGTTATACGTTATATCGTAATGCTACATAACGTTATACGTTATATCGTGATGCTACATAACTTTATACGTTATATCGTAATGCTACATAACGTTATACGTTATACGTTATGTCGTGATGCTACATTACGTTATACGTTATATCGAAATGCTACATACCGTTATACGTTATAACGTATTACCATGTAACGTTATACGTTATATCGTAATGCTACATAACGTTATACGTTATATCGTAATGCTACATAACTTCATACGTTATATCGTAATGCTACAAAACGTTATACGTTATATCGTAATGCTACATAACGTTATACGTTATATCGTAATGCTACATACCGTTATACGTTTTATCGTATTACCATGTAACGCTATACGTTATATCGTAATGCTACATATCGGTATACGTTATATCGAAATGCTACATACCGTTATACGTTATAACGTATTACCATATAACGCTATACGTTATATCGTAATGCTACATAACTTTATACGTTATATCGTAATGCTACATAACGTTATACGTTATATCGTAATGCTACATAACGTTATACGTTATAACGTATTACCATATGACGTTATACGTAATATCGTAATGCTACATAACATTATACGTTTTATCGTAAAGCTACATAACGTTATACGTTATATCGTAATGCTACATATCGTTATACGTTATATCGTAATGCTACATAACGTTATACGTTATATCGTAATGCTACATAACGTTATACGTTATATCGTAATGCCACATAACGTTATACGTTATATCGTGATGCTGCATATCGTTATACGTTATATCGTAATGCTACATAACGTTATACGATATGTCGTAATGCTACATAACGTTATACGTTATATCGTAAAGCCACATAACGTTATACGTTATAACGTAATGATACATAACGTTATACGTTATGTCGTGATGCTACATAACGTTATACGTTATATCGAAATGCTACATACCGTTATACGTTATAACGTATTACCATGTAACGCAATACGTTATATCGTAATGCTACATATCGTTATACAGTTATATCGTAATGCTACATAACGTTATACGTTATATTGTAATGCTATATAACGTTACACGTTATAACGTATTACCATATAACGTTATACGTTATATCGTAATGCTACATAACGTTATACGTTATATCGTAATGCTACATAACGTTATACGTTATATCGTAATGCTACATAACGTTATACGTTATATCGTAATGCTACATACCGTTATCCGTTATATCGTAATGCTACATAACGTTATACATCATATCGTAATGCTACATAACGTTATACGTTATAACGTATTACCATATGACGTTATACGTTATATCGTAATGCTACATAACTTTATACGTTATATCGTAATGCTACATAACGTTATACGTTATATCGTAATGCTACATAACGTTATACGTTATATCGTAATGCTACATAACTTCATACGTTATATCGAAATGCTACATAACGTTATACGTTATATCGTAATGCTACATAAAGTTGCACGTTATATCGCAATGCTACATAACGATATACGTTATAACGTATTACCATATAAAGTTATACGTTATATCGTAATGCTACATAACGTTATACGTTATATCGTGATGCTACATAACTTTATACGTTATATCGTAATGCTACATAACGTTATACGTTATACGTTATGTCGTGATGCTACATTACGTTATACGTTATATCGAAATGCTACATACCGTTATACGTTATAACGTATTACCATGTAACGTTATACGTTATATCGTAATGCTACATAACGTTATACGTTATATCGTAATGCTGCATACCGTTATACGTTTTATCGTATTACCATGTAACGCTATACGTTATATCGTAATGCTACATATCGGTATACGTTATATCGAAATGCTACATACCGTTATACGTTATAACGTATTACCATATAACGCTATACGTTATATCGTAATGCTACATAACTTTATACGTTATATCGTAATGCTACATAACGTTATACGTTATATCGTAATGCTACATAACGTTATACGTTATATCGTAATGCTACATAACTTCATACGTTATATCGAAATGCTACATAACGTTATACGTTATATCGTAATGCTACATAACGTTATACGTTATAACGTATTACCATATAACGTTATACGTTATATCGTAATGCTACATAACTTTATACGTTATATCGTAATGCTACATAACGTTATACGTTATATCGTAATGCTACATAACGTTATACGTTATATCGTAATGCTACATAACTTCATACGTTATATCGAAATGCTACATAACGTTATACGTTATATCGTAATGCTACATAAAGTTGCACGTCATATCGCAATGCTACATAACGATATACGTTATAACGTATTACCATATAAAGTTATACGTTATATCGTAATGCTACATAACGTTATACGTTATATCGTGATGCTACATAACTTTATACGTTATATCGTAATGCTACATAACGTTATACGTTATACGTTATGTCGTGATGCTACATTACGTTATACGTTATATCGAAATGCTACATACCGTTATACGTTATAACGTATTACCATGTAACGTTATACGTTATATCGTAATGCTACATAACGTTATACGTTATATCGTAATGCTACATACCGTTATACGTTTTATCGTATTACCATGTAACGCTATACGTTATATCGTAATGCTACATATCGGTATACGTTATATCGAAATGCTACATACCGTTATACGTTATAACGTATTACCATATAACGCTATACGTTATATCGTAATGCTACATAACTTTATACGTTATATCGTAATGCTACATAACGTTATACGTTATATCGTAATGCTACATAACGTTATACGTTATATCGTAATGCTACATAACTTCATACGTTATGTCGAAATGCTACATAACGTTATACGTTATATCGTAATGCTACATAACGTTATACGTTATATCGTAATGCTACATAACTTCATACGTTATATCGTAATGCTACATAACGTTATACGTTATATCGTGATGCTACATAACTTTATACGTTATATCGTAATGCTACATAACGTTATACGTTATACGTTATGTCGTGATGCTACATTACGTTATACGTTATATCGAAATGCTACATACCGTTATACGTTATAACGTATTACCATGTAACGTTATACGTTATATCGTAATGCTACATAACGTTATACGTTATATCGTAATGCTACATACCGTTATACGTTTTATCGTATTACCATGTAACGCTATACGTTATATCGTAATGCTACATATCGGTATACGTTATATCGAAATGCTACATACCGTTATACGTTATAACGTATTACCATATAACGCTATAAGTTATATCGTAATGCTACATAACTTTATACGTTATATCGTAATGCTACATAACGTTATACGTTATATCGTAATGCTACATAACGTTATACGTTATATCGTAATGCTACATAACTTCATACGTTATATCGAAATGCTACATAACGTTATACGTTATATCGTAATGCTACATAACGTTATACGTTATAACGTATTACCATATAACGTTATACGTTATATCGTAATGCTACATAACGTTATACGTTATATCGTAATGCTACATACCGTTATACGTTTTATCGTATTACCATGTAACGCTATACGTTATATCGTAATGCTACATATCGGTATACGTTATATCGAAATGCTACATGCCGTTATACGTTATAACATATTACCATATAACGCTATACGTTATATCGTAATGCTACATAACGTTATACGTTATATCGTAATGCTACATAACTTCATACGTTATATCGAAATGCTACATAACGTTATACGTTATATCGTAATGCTACATAACGTTATACGTTATAACGTATTACCATATGACGTTATACGTAATATCGTAATGCTACATAACATTATACGTTTTATCGTAAAGCTACATAACGTTATACGTTATATCGTAATGCTACATATCGTTATACGTTATATCGTAATGCTACATAACGTTATACGTTATATCGTAATGCTACATAACGTTATACGTTATATCGTAATGCTACATAACGTTATACGTTATATCGTAATGCTACATAACGTTATACGTTATATCGTAATGCTACATAACGTTATACGTTATATCGTAATGCTACATAACGTTATACGTTATATCGTAATGCTACATAACGGCATACGCTATATCGTAATGCTACATGATGTTATAGGTTATATTGTAATGCTACATATCGTTACACGTTACGACGTATAACCATATCACGTTATACGTTATATCGTAATGCTACATAACGTTATACGTTAAAATGTCTTACCATATAACGTTATACGTTATATCGTAGTGCTACATAACGTTATACGTTTTATCGTAAAGCTACATAACCTTATACGTTATATCGTAATGCTACATAACGTTATACGCTCTATCGTAATGCTACATAACGTTATACGTTATATCGCAATGCTACATAACGTTATACGTTATATCGTAATGCTACATAACGTTATACGTTATATCGTAATGCTACATGACGTTATACGCTATATCGTAATGCTACATAACGTTATACGTTATAACGTAATGCTACATCACTTTATACGTTATATCGTAATGCTACATAACGTTATACGTCATAACGTCTTACCATATAACGTTATACGTTATATCGTAATGCTACATAACTCTATACGTTATATCGTAATTCTACATAACGTTATGCGTTATATCGTAATGCTACATAACGTTATACGTTATATCGTAATGCTACATAACGTTATACGTTATATCGTAATGCTACATAACGTTATACGTTATATCGTAATGCTACATAACGTTATACGTTATATCGTAATGCTACATAACGTTATACGTTATATCGTAATGCTACATAACTTTATACGTTATATACTCCACATTTGGTTCTTTATACAGGGCACATAGTTCGGTTTGCCCTATGTCATCTCTCTTCCCTGCCAAATCCAATGCAATTATAGTTTTTAAATTTTCAAGGCCAAATAAATCTAATTGATCGTATCTTCGCTGCTATTGGGGTTACGAAGACAAATCGGAGCGCGTTATACTCCACGTTTGATTCTTTATACAGGACAAATCGTTCGGTTTGCCCTGTTTCATCTCCCTTCCCTGCCAAATCCAATGCAATTATAGTATCTAAATTTTCAAGTCCAAATAAATCTAACTGACCGTATCTCCGCTGCTATTGGGGCTATCTAGGCAATTCGATTCGCGTTATACTCCACATTTGATTCTTGATACAGGGCACATCTTTCGGTTTGCCCTATCTTAGCTCTCTTCCCTGTCAACTTCAATCCAATTATAGTTTTTAAATTTTCAAGGCCAAGTATATCTAATTTAACGTATCTCCGCTGCTATTGGGGTTAGGAAGACAATTAGTAGCGCGATATACTCCACATTTGATTCTATATACAGGACACATCGTTCGGCATGCCCTATGATAACTCTCTTCCCTGTCAAATACAATGCAATTATAGTTTTTAAATTTTCAAGGCCAAATAAATCTAATTGGTCGTATCTCCGCTGCTATTGGTGTTACGAAGACAAATCGGAGCGCGTTATACTCCACATTTGATTCTTTTTACAGGGCACATCGTTCGGTTTGCCCAACGTTAACTCTCTCCCATGTCAAATCCAATGCGATTATAGTTTTTGAATTTTCAAGGCCAAATAAATCTAATTGAACGTATCTCCGCTGCTATTGGGGTTGGGAAGACAATTAGTAGCGCGATATACTCCACATTTGATTCTTTATACAGGGCACATCGTTCGGTTTGCCCTATGTCATCTCTCTTCCCTGTCAAATCCAATGCAATTATAGTTTTTAAATTTTCAAGGCCAAATAAATCTAATTGACCGCATCTCCGCTGCTATTGGGGTTACGAAGACAATTCGGGGCTCGTTATACTCCCCATTTGATTCTTTATACAGGACACATCGTTCGGTTTGGCCAACATAAAAACTCTTCTCTGTCATATGCAATGCAAATGTAGTTTTTAAATTTTCAAGGCCAAATAAATCTAATTCACCGTAGCTCCGCTGCTAGTGGGGTTACGAAGACAATTCGGGGCTCGTTATACTCCACATTTGATTCTTTATACAGCGCACATCGTTCGGTTTGCCCTATGTAAACACTCTTCCCTATCAAATCCAATGCAATTATAGTATTTAAATTCTCAAGGTCACATAAATCTAATTGATCGTATCTCCGCTGCTATTGGGGTTGTCTACGCAATTCGATGCGCGTTATACTCCACATTTGATTCTTTATACAGGGCAAATCGTTGGGTTTGCCCTACGTTAACTCTCTTCCCTGTCAAATCCAATCCAATTATAGTTTTTAAATTCTGAAGGCCAAATAAATCTAATTCAACGTATCACCGCTGCTATTGGGGTTGTCTCCGTAATTCGATGCGCGTTATACTCCACATTTGATTCTTTATACAGGGCAAATCGTTGGGTTTGCCCTACGTTAACTCTCTTCCCTGTCAAATACAATGCAATTATAGTTTTTAAATTTTCAAGGCCAAATAAATCTAATTGAACGTATCTCCGCTGTTATTGGGGTTACGAAGACAATTAGTAACGCGTTATACTCCACATTTGATTCATTATACAGGGCACATCGTTCGGTTTGCCCTATGTTAACTCTCTTCCCTGTCAAATACAATGCAATTATAGTTTTTAAATTTTCAAGGCCAAATAAATCTAGTTGATCGTATCTCCGCTGCTATTGGGGTTAGGAAGACAATTAGTAGCGCGATATACTCCACATTTGATTCTTTATACAGGGCACATCGTTCGGTTTGCCCTATGTCATCTCTCTTCCCTGTCAAATACAATCCAATTATAGTTTTTAAATTTTCAAGGCCAAATAAATCTAATTGAACGTGTCTCCGCTGCTATTGGGGTTACGAAGACAATTAGTAACGCGTTATACTCCACATTTGATTCTTTATACAGGGCACATCGTTCGGTTTGCCCTATGTTAACTCTCTTCCCTGTCAAATACAATGCAATTATGGTTTTTAAATATTCAAGGCCAAATAAATATAATTGATCGTATCTCCGCTGCTATTGGGGTTACGAAGACAATTAGTAGCGCGATATACTCCACATTTGATTCTTTATACAGGGCACATCGTTCGGTTTGCCCTATGTCATCTCTCTTCCCTGTCAAATCCAATGCAATTATAGTTTTTAAATTTTCAAGGCCAAATAAATCTAATTGATCGTATCTCCGCTGCTATTGGCGTTACGAAGACAATTAGTAGCGCGTTATTCTCCACATTTGATTCTTTATACAGGGCACATCGTTCGGTTTGCCCTATGTCATCTCTCTTCCCTGTCAAATCCAATGCAATTATAGTTTTTAAATTTTCAAGGCCAAATAAATCTAATTGATCGTATCTCCGCTGCTATTGGGGTTACGAAGACAATTAGTAGCGCGTTATACTCCACATTTGATTCTTTATACAGGGCACATCGTTCGGTTTGCCCTATGTCATCTCTCTTCCCTGTCAAATCCAATGCAATTATAGTTTTTAAATTTTCAAGGCCAAATAAATCTAATTGAACGTGTCTCCGCTGCTATTGGGGTTACGAAGACAATTAGTAACGCGTTATACTCCACATTTGATTCTTTATACAGGGCACGTCGTTCGGTTTGCCCAACGTTAACTCTCTTCCATGTCAAATCCAATGCGATTATAGTTTTTGAATTTTCAAGGCCAAATAAATCTAATTGATCGTATCTCCGCTGCTATTGGGGTTACGAAGACAATTAGTAACGCGTTACACTCCACATTTGATTCTTTATACAGGGCACATCGTTCGGTTTGCCCTATGTCATCTCTCTTCCCTGTCAAATCCAATCCAATTATAGTTTTTAAATATTCAAGGCCAAATAAATCTAATTGAACGTATCTCCGCTGCTATTGGGGTTACCAAGACAATTAGTAACGCGTTATACTCCACATTTGATTCTTTATACAGGGCACATCGTTCGGTTTGCCCTATGTTAACTCTCTTCCCTGTCAAATACAATGCAATTATAGTTTTTAAATTTTCAAGGCCAAATAAATCTAATTGATCGTATCTCCGCTGCTATTGGGGTTACGAAGACAATTAGTAGCGCGTTATACTCCACATTTGATTCTTTATACAGGGCACATAGTTCGGTTTGCCCTATGTCATCTCTCTTCCCTGTCAAATCCAATGCAATTATAGTTTTTAAATTTTCAAGGCCAAATAAATCTAATTGATCGTATCTCCGCTGCTATTGGGGTTACGAAGACAATTAGTAGCGCGTTATACTCCACATTTGATTCTTTATACAGGGCACATAGTTCGGTTTGGCCTATCTCAGCTCTCTTCCCTGTCAAATCCAATGCAATTATAGTTTTTAAATTTTCAAGGCCAAATAAATCTAATTGATCGTATCTCCGCTGCTATTGGGGTTACGAAGACAATTAGTAGCGCGTTATACTCCACATTTGATTCTTTATACAGGGCACATCGTTCGGTTTGCCCTATGTCATCTCTCTTCCCTGTCAAATCCAATGCAATTATAGTTTTTAAATTTTCAAGGCCAAATAAATCTAATTGATCGTATCTCCGCTGCTATTGGGGTTACGAAGACAATTAGTAGCGCGTTATACTCCACATTTGATTCTTTATACAGGGCACATCTTTAGGTTTGCCCTATGTCATCTCTCTTCCCTGTCAAATCCAATGCAATTATAGTTTTTAAATTTTCAAGGCCAAATAAATCTAATTGATCGTATCTCCGCTGCTATTGGGGTTACGAAGACAATTAGTAGCGCGTTATACTCCACATTTGATTCTTTATACAGGGCACATCTTTAGGTTTGCCCTATCTTAGCTCTCTTCCCTGTCAAATTCAATCCAATTATAGTTTTTAAATTTTCAAGGCCAAATAAATCTAATTGAACGTATCTCCGCTGCTATTGGGGTTGGGCAGACAATTAGTAGCGCGATATACTCCACATTTGATTCTATATACAGGGCACATCGTTCTGTTTGCCCTATGTCATCTCTCTTCCCTGTCAAATCCAATGCAATTATAGTTTTTAAATTTTCAAGGCCAAATAAATCTAATTGATCGTATCTCCGCTGCTATTGGGGTTACGAAGACAATTAGTAACGCGTTACACTCCACATTTGATTCTTTATACTGGGCACATTGTTCGGTTTGCCCTATGTCATCTCTCTTCCCTGCGAAATCCAATGCAATTATAGTTTTTAAATTTTCAAGGCCAAATAAATCTAATTGATCGTATCGCCGCTGCTATTGGGGTTACGAAGACAATTAGTAGCGCGTTATACTCCACATTTGATTCTTTATACAGGACACATCTTTAGGTTTGCCCTATCTTAGCTCTCTTCCCTGTCAAATTCAATCCAATTATAGTTTTTAAATTTTCAAGGCCATATAAATCTAATTGAACGTATCTCCGCTGCTATTGGGGTTGGGAAGACAATTAGTAGCGCGATATACTCCACATTTGATTCTATATACAGGGCACATCGTTCTGTTTGCCCTATGTCATCTCTCTTCCCTGTCAAATCCAATGCAATTATAGTTTTTAAATTTTCAAGGCCAAATAAATCTAATTGATCGTATCTCCGCTGCTATTGGGGTTACGAAGACAATTAGTAGCGCGTTATACTCCACATATGATTCTTTATACAGGGCACATCGTTCGGTTTGCCCTATGTCACCTCTCTTCCCTGTCAAATCCAATGCAATTATAGTTTTTAAATTTTCAAGGCCAAATAAATCTAATTGATCGTATCTCCGCTGCTATTGGGGTTACGAAGACAATTAGTAGCGCGTTATACTCCACATTTGATTCTTTATACAGGGCACATCTTTAGGTTTGCCCTATCTTAGCTCTCTTCCCTGTCAAATTCAATCCAATTATAGTTTTTAAATTTTCAAGGCCAAATAAATCTAATTGAACGTATCTCCGCTGCTATTGGGGTTGAGAAGACAATTAGCAGCGCGATATACTCCACATTTGATTCTATATACAGGGCACATCGTTCTGTTTGCCCTATGTCATCTCCCTTCCCTGTCAAATCCAATGCAATTATAGTTTTTAAATTTTCAAGGCCAAATAAATCTAATTGATCGTATCTCCGCTGCTATTGGGGTTACGAAGACAATTAGTAACGCGTTACACTCCACATTTGATTCTTTATACAGGGCACATCGTTCGGTTTGCCCTATGTCATCTCTCTTCCCTGTCAAATCCAATCCAATTATAGTTTTTAAATTTTCAAGGCCAAATAAATCTAATTGAACGTATCTCCGCTGCTATTGGGGTTACGAAGACAATTAGTAACGCGTTATACTCCACATTTGATTCTTTATACAGGGCACATCGTTCGGTTTGCCCTATGTTAACTCTCTTCCCTGTCAAATCCAATGCAATTATAGTTTTTAAATTTTCAAGGCCAAATAAATCTAATTGAACGTATCTCCGCTGCTATTGGGGTTACGAAGACAATTAGTAACGCGTTATACTCCACATTTGATTCTTTATACAGGGCACATCGTTCGGTTTGCCCTATGTTAACTCTCTTCCCTGTCAAATCCAATGCAATTATAGTTTTTAAATTTTCAAGGCCAAATAAATCTAATTGAACGTATCTCCGCTGTTATTGGGGTTACGAAGACAATTAGTAACGCGTTATACTCCACATTTGATTCATTATACAGGGCACATCGTTCGGTTTGCCCTATGTTAACTCTCTTCCCTGTCAAATACAATGCAATTATAGTTTTTAAATTTTCAAGGCCAAATAAATCTAATTGATCGTATCTCCGCTGCTATTGGGGTTACGAAGACAATTAGTAGCGCGTTATACTCCACATTTGATTCTTTATACAGGGCACATAGTTCGGTTTGCCCTATGTCATCTCTCTTCCCTGTCAAATCCAATGCAATTATAGTTTTTAAATTTTCAAGGCCAAATAAATCTAATTGATCGTATCTCCGCTGCTCTTGGGGTTACGAAGACAAATCGGAGCGCGTTATACTCCACATTTGATTCTTTATACAGGGCAAATCGTTCGGTTTGCCCTATGTCATCTCTCTTCCCTGCGAAATCCAATGCAATTATAGTATTTAAATTTTCAAGGCCAAATAAATCTAATTGATCGTATCTCCGCTGCTATTGGGGTTACGAAGACAATTAGTAGTGCGTTATACTCCACATTTGATTCTTTATACAGGGCTCATAGTTCGGTTTGCCCTATGTCATCTCTCTTCCCTGTCAAATCCAATCCAATTATAGTTTTTAAATTTTCAAGGCCAAATAAATCTAATTGTACGTATCTCCGCTGCTATTGGGGTTACGAAGACAATTAGTAACGCGTTATACTCCACATTTGATTCTTTATACAGGGTACATCGTTCGGTTTGCCCTATGTTAACTCTCTTCCCTGTCAAATACAATGCAATTATAGTTTTTAAATTTTCAAGGCCAAATAAATCTAATTGATCGTATCTCCGCTGCTCTTCGGGTTACGAAGACAAATCGAAGCGCGTTATACTCCACATTTGATTCTTTATGCAGGGCACATCGTTCGGTTTGCCCTATGACATCTCTCTTCCCTGTCAAATCCAATCCAATTATAGTTTTTAAATTTTCAAGGCCAAATAAATCTAATTGAACGTATCTCCGCTGCTATTGGGGTTACGAAGACAATTAGTAACGCGTTATACTCCACATTTGATTCTTTATACAGGGTACATCGTTCGGTTTGCCCTATGTTAACTCTCTTCCCTGTCAAATACAATGCAATTACAGTTTTTAAATTTTCAAGGCCAAATAAATCTAATTGATCGTATCTCCGCTGCTATTGGGGTTACGAAGACAAATCGAAGCGCGTTATACTCCACATTTGATCCTTTATGCAGGGCACATCGTTCGGTTTGCCCTATGACATCTCTCTTCCCTGTCAAATCCAATCCAATTATAGTTTTTAAATTTTCAAGGCCAAATAAATCTAATTGATCGTACCTCCGCTGCTATTGGGGTTACGAAGACAATTAGTAACGCGTTATACTCCACATTTGATTCTTTATACAGGGCACATCGTTCGGTTTGCCCTATGTTAACTCTCTTCCCTGTCAAATACAATGCAATTATAGTTTTTAAATTTTCATGGCCAAATAAATCTAATTGATCGTATCTCCGCTGCTATTGGGGTTACGAAGACAAATCGGAGCGCGTTATACTCCACATTTGATTCTTTATACAGTGCACATCGTTCGGTTTGCCCAACGTTAACTCTCTTCCATGTCAAATCCAATGCAATTATAGTTTTTAAATTTTCATGGCCAAATAAATCTAATTGATCGTACCTCCGCTGCTATTGGGGTTACGAAGACAAATCGGAGCGCGTTATACTCCACATTTGATTCTTTATACAGGGCACATCGTTCGGTTTGCCCTATGTTAACTCTCTTCCCTGTCAAATACAATGCAATTATAGTTTTTAAATTTTCACGGCCGAATAAATCTAATTGATCGTCTCTCCGCTGCTATTGGGGTTACGTAGACAATTAGTAACGCGTTACACTCCACATTTGATTCTTTATACAGGGCACATCGTTCGGTTTGCCCTATGTCATCTCCCTTCCCTGTCAAATCCAATGCAATTATAGTTTTTAAATTTTCAAGGCCAAATAAATCTAATTGAACGTATCTCCGCTGTTATTGGGGTTACGAAGACAATTAGTAACGCGTTATACTCCACATTTGATTCATTATACAGGGCACATCGTTCGGTTTGCCCTATGTTAACTCTCTTCCCTGTCAAATCCAATGCAATTATAGTTTTTAAATTTTCAAGGCCAAATAAATCTAATTGAACGTGTCTCCGCTGCTATTGGGGTTACGAAGACAATTAGTAGCGCGTTATACTCCACATTTGATTCTTTATACAGGGCACATCGTTCGGTTTGCCCTATGTCATCTCTCTTCCCTGTCAAATCCAATGCAATTATAGTTTTTAAATTTTCATGGCCAAATAAATCTAATTGATCGTATCTCCGCTGCTATTGGGGTTACGAAGACAAATCAGAGCGCGTTATACTCCACATTTGATTCTTTATACAGTGCAAATCGTTCGGTTTGCCCTATGTCACCTCTCTTCCCTGACAAATCCAATGCAATTATAGTTTTTAAATTTTCAAGGCCAAATAAATCTAATTGATCGTATCTCCGCTGCTATTGGGGTTACGAAGACAAATCGGAGCGCGTTATACTCCACATTTGATTCTTTATACAGGGCAAATCGTTCGGTTTGCCCTATGTCATCTCTCTTCCCTGTCAAATCCAATCCAATTATAGTTTTTTGATTTTCAAGGCCAAATAAATCTAATTGATCGTATCTCCGCTGCTATTGTGGTTACGAAGACAATTAGTAGTGCGTTACACTCCACATTTGATTCTTTATACAGGGCACATAGTTCGGTTTGGCCTATCTCAGCTCTCTTCCCTGTCAAATCCAATGCAATTATAGTTTTTAAATTTTCAAGGCCAAATAAATCTAATTGAACGTGTCTCCGCTGCTATTGGGGTTACGAAGACAAATCGGAGCGTGTTATACTCCACATTTGGTTCTTTATAAAGGGCAAATCGTTCGGGTTGCCCTATGTCACCTCTCTTCCCTGCCAAATCCAATGCAATTATAGTTTTTAAATTTACAAGGCCAAATAAATCTAATTGATCGTATCTCCGCTGCTATTGGGGTTACGAAGACAAATCAGAGCGCGTTATACTCCACATTTGATTCTTTATACAGGGCAAATCGTTCGGTTTGCCCTATGTCACCTCTCTTCCCTGACAAATCCAATGCAATTATAGTTTTTAAATTTTCAAGGCCAAATAAATCTAATTGATCGTATCTCCGCTGCTATTGGGGTTACGAAGACAAATCGGAGCGCGTTATACTCCACATTTGATTCTTTATACAGGGCAAATCGTTCGGTTTGCCCTATGTCATCTCTCTTCCCTGTCAAATCCAATCCAATTATAGTTTTTTGATTTTCAAGGCCAAATAAATCTAATTGATCGTATCTCCGCTGCTATTGGGGTTAGGAAGACAATTAGTAGCGCGATATACTCCACATTTGATTCTTTATACAGGACACATCGTTCGGTTTGCCCTATGTTAACTCTCTTCCCTGTCATATACAATGCAATTATAGTTTTTAAATTTTCAAGGCCAAATAAATCTAATCGGTCGTATCTCCGCCGCTATTGGGGTTACGAAGACAAATCGGAGCGCGTTATACTCCAGATTTGATTCTTTATGCAGGGCACATCGTTCGGTTTGCCCTGTGTCATCTCTCTTCCCTGTCAAATCCAATGCAATTAATGTTTTTAAATTTTCAAGGCCAAATAAATCTAATTGATCGTATCTCCGCTGCTATTGGGGTTACGAAGGCAAATCGGAGCGCGTTATACTCCACAATTGATTCTTTATACAGGGCACATCGTTCGGTTTGCCCTATGTCAACTCTCTTCCCTGGCAAATCCAATGCAATTATAGTTTTTATATTTTCAAGGCCAAATAAATTTAATTCAACGTATCTCCGCCGCTATTGCTGCCATCTATACAATTTGGTGCGCGTTATCCTCCGCTTTTGATGCTTCATACAGTGCACATCACTCGGTACGCAACCCATACGTATATAAACGTATAGCGTTATGTGGTGTTACGTTATAACGTTATACGGTATAACGTTTTACATTATAACGTATGACATTATGTGGTCTTACGATATTACTTATATGTAGCATTGCGACATAACGTATAACACTATGTATCATCACCATACAACGTATAACGTTATGTAGCATTACGATTTAACGTATAACGTTAAGTAGCATTGCGATATAACGTATAACGTTATGTAACATTACGACATAACGTATAACGTTATATGGTAATACGATATAACGTATAACGTTATGTAGCATTACGATATAACGTATAACGTTATGTAGCACAAAGTTACAACGTATAACGTTATGTAGCATTACGATTTAACGTATAACGTTAAGTAGCATTACGATATAACGTATAACGATATGTAGCATTACGATATAACGTACAACCTTATATAGTATTACGTTATAACGTATAATGTTATATAGTATTACGTTATAACGTATAACGTTAAGTAGCATTGCGATATAACGTATAACGTTATGTAACATTACGACATAACGTATAACGCTATATGGTAATACGTTATAACGTATAACGTTACGTAGCATTACGATATAACGTATAACGTTATGTAGCATTACGATATAGCGTATAACGTTATATAGTATTACGTTATAACCTATAACGTTATGTAGCATAAGGATACAACGTATAACGCTATGTAGCATTACGATATATCGTATAACGATATGTAGCATTACGATATAACGTACAACCTTATATAGTATTACGTTATAACGTATAATGCTATATAGTATTACGATATAACGTATAACGTTAAGTAGCATTGCGATATAACGTATAACGTTATGTAACATTACGACATAACGTATAACGTTATATGGTAATACGATATAACGTATAACGTTATGTAGCATTACGATATAACGTATAACGTTATGTAGCACAAAGTTACAACGTATAACGCTATGTAGCATTACGATATAACGTATAACGTTATATAGCATTACGATACAACGAATATCGTTATGTAGCATTACCATATAACGTATAACGATATGTAGCATAACGTTTTAACGTACAACGTTATATAGTCTTACGTTATAACGTATAACGTTATGTAGCATAACGATATAACGTATAACGTTATGTAGCATAACGTTATAACGAAATACGTTACATAGTATTACCTTATAACATATGACGTTATATGGTAATACGTTATAACGTATAACGTTATGTAGTATTACGATATAACGTATAACGTTATGTAGCATTACGATACAACGTATAACGCTATGTAACATTACGATATAACGTATAACGTTATGTAGCATAACGATATAACGTACAACCTTATATAGTATTACATTATAATGTATAACGTTATGTAGCATTACGATTTAACGTATAACGTTATGTAGCATTACGATATAACGTATAACGTTATGTAGCATTGCGACATAACGTATAACACTATGTATCATCACCATAAAACGTATAACGTTATGTAGCATTACGATATAACGTATAACGTTATGTAGCATAACGATACAACGTATAACGCTATGTAGCATTACGATATAACGTATAACGATATGTAGCATTACGATATAATGTACAACCTTATATAGTATTACGTTATAACGTATAATGTTATATAGTATTACGTTATAACGTATAACGTTAAGTAGCATTGCGATATAACGTATAACGTTATGTAACATTACTACATAACGTATAACGTTATATGGTAATACGTTATAACGTATAACGTTACGTAGCATTACGATATAACATATAACGATATATGGTAATACGTTATAACATAAAACGTTATATGGTAATACGTTATAACGTATAACGCTATGTAGCATTACGATATATCGTATAACGTTATGCAGCATAACGATATAACGTACAACCTTATATAGTATTACGTGATAACGTATAACGTTATGTATCATTACGATTTAACGTACAACGTTATGTAGCATTACGATATAACGTTCAACGTTATGTAGCATTGCGACATTACATATAACACTATGTATCATTACCATACAACGTATAACGTTATGTAGCATTACGATATATCGTATAACGTTATGTAGCATTACGATATAACGTATAACGTTACGTAGCATTACGATATAACATATAACGTTATATGGTAATACGTTATAACGTATAACGTTATGTAGCATTACGATATAACGTATAACGTTATGTAGCATAAGGATACAACGTATAACGCTATGTAGCATTACGATATAATGTATAACGTTATATAGCATTACGACATAACTTATAACGTTACGTAGCATTACGATATAACATATAACGTTATGTAGCATTACGTTATAACGTACAACGTTATATAGCATTACGACATA
Source organism: Bombus lapidarius (assembly GCA_936014575.1). Lineage (NCBI taxonomy): Eukaryota > Metazoa > Arthropoda > Insecta > Hymenoptera > Apidae > Bombus > Bombus lapidarius. The sequence continues at coordinate 273,779 of CAKXZU010000104.1, read as the reverse complement.
ACGTATAACGATACGTAGAATTACGATATAACATATAACGTTATGTAGCATTACGATATAACGTATAACGTTATGTAGCATTGCGACATAACGTATAACGTTATATGGTAATACGTTATAACGTATAACGTTATATAGCATTACGACATAACGTATAACGATACGTACAATTACGATATAACATATAACGTTATGTAGCATTACGATATAACGTATAACGTTATGTAGCATTGCGACATAACGTATAACACTATGTATCATCACCATAAAACGTATAACGTCATGTAGCATTACGATATAACGTATAACGTTATGTAGCATAACGATACAACGTATAACGCTATGTAGCATTACCATATAACGTATAACGTTATGTAGCATAACGATATAACGTACAACGTTATATAGTGTTACGTTATAACGTATAACGTTATGTAGCATAACGATATAACGTACAACGTTATATAGTGTTACGTTATAACGTATAACGTTATGTAGCATAACGATATAACGTACAACGTTATACTGTGTTACGTTATAACGTATAACGTTACGTAGCATTACGATATAACATATAACGTTATGTAGCATTACGATATAACGTACAACGTTATATAGTATTACGTTATAACGTATAACGTTATGTAACATTGCGATATAACGTATAACGTTATATGGTAATACGTTATAACGTATAACGTTATATAGCATTACGACATAACGTATAACGATACGTAGAATTACGATATAACATATAACGTTATGTAGCATTACGATATAACGTATAACGTTATGTAGCATTGCGACATAACGTATAACACTATGTATCATCACCATAAAACGTATAACGTCATGTAGCATTACGATATAACGTATAACGTTATGTAGCATAACGATACAACGTATAACGCTATGTAGCATTACCATATAACGTATAACGTTATATGGTAATACGTAATAACGTATAACGTTATATAGCATTACGACATAACGTATAACGATACGTAGAATTACGATATAACATATAACGTTATGTAGCATTACGATATAACGTATAACGTTATGTAGCATTGCGACATAACGTATAACACTATGTATCATCACCGTAAAACGTATAACGTCATGTAGCATTACGATATAACGTATAACGTTATGTAGCATAACGATACAACGTATAACGCTATGTAGCATTACCATATAACGTATAACGTTATGTAGCATAACGATATAACGTACAACGTTATATAGTGTTACGTTATAACGTATAACGTTATGTAGCATAACGATATAATTTACAACGTTATATAGTGTTACGTTATAACGTATAACGTTATGTAGCACAACGATATAACGTACAACGTTATACTGTGTTACGTTATAACGTATAACGTTACGTAGCATTACGATATAACATATAACGTTATGTAGCATTACGATATAACGTACAACGTTATATAGTATTACGTTATAACGTATAACGTTATGTAACATTGCGATATAACGTATAACGTTATGTAACATTACGACATATCGTACAACGTTATATGGTATTACGTTATAACTTATAACGTTATGTAGGACTACGATATAACGTATAACGATATGAAGCATTACGACATAACGTATAACGTTACGTAGCATTACGATATAACATATAACGTTATGTAGCATTACGATATAACGTATAACGTTATGTAGCATAACGTTATAACGAAATACGTTACATAGTATTACCTTCTAACATATGACGTTATATGGTAATACGTTATAACGTATAACGTTATGTAGTATTACGATATAACGTATAACGTTATGTAGCATTACGATACAACGTATAACGCTATGTAACATTACGATATAACGTATAACGTTATGTAGCATAACGATATAACGTACAACCTTATATAGTATTACATTATAATGTATAACGTTATGTAGCATTACGATTTAACGTATAACGTTATGTAGCATTACGATATAACGTATAACGTTATGTAGCATTGCGACATACCGTATAACACTATGTATAATCACCATAAAACGTATAACGTTATGTAGCATTACGATATAACGTATAACGTTATGTAGCATAACGATACAACGTATAACGCTATGTAGCATTACGATATAACGTATAACGATATGTAGCATTACGATATAACGTACAACCTTATATAGTATTACGTTATAACGTATAATGTTATATAGTATTACGTTATAACGTATAACGTTAAGTAGCATTGCGATATGACGTATAACGTTATGTAACATTACGACATAACGTATAACGTTATATGGTAATACGTTATAACGTATAACTATATGTAGCAATACGATATCACGTATAACGTTATGTAGCATTACGATATAGCTTATAACGTTATATAGTATTACGTTATAACGTATAACGTTATGTAGCATAACGATACAACGTATAACGCTATGTAGCATTACGATATAACGTATAACGTTATGTAGCATTGCGACATAACGTATAACACTATGTATCATCACCATAAAACGTATAACGTCATGTAGCATTACGATATAACGTATAACGTTATGTAGCATAACGATACAACGTATAACGCTATGTAGCATTACCATATAACGTATAACGTTATGTAGCATAACGATGTAACGTACAACGTTATATAGTGTTACGTTATAACGTATAACGTTATGTAGCATAACGATATAACGTACAACGTTATATAGTGTTACGTTATAACGTATAACGTTATGTAGCACAACGATATAACGTACAACGTTATACTGTGTTACGTTATAACGTATAACGTTACGTAGCATTACGATATAACATATAACGTTATATGGTAATACGTTATAACGTATAACGTTATGTAGCATTACGATATAACGTATAACGTTATGTAGCATAAGGATACAACGTATAACGCTATGTAGCATTACGATATAATGTATAACGTTATATAGCATTACGACATAACTTATAACGTTACGTAGCATTACGATATAACATATAACGTTATGTAGCATTACGTTATAACGTACAACGTTATATAGCATTACGACATAACGTATAACGATACGTAGAATTACGATATAACATATAACGTTATGTAGCATTACGATATAACGTATAACGTTATGTAGCATTGCGACATAACGTATAACGTTATATGGTAATACGTTATAACGTATAACGTTATATAGCATTACGACATAACGTATAACGATACGTACAATTACGATATAACATATAACGTTATGTAGCATTACGATATAACGTATAACGTTATGTAGCATTGCGACATAACGTATAACACTATGTATCATCACCATAAAACGTATAACGTCATGTAGCATTACGATATAACGTATAACGTTATGTAGCATAACGATACAACGTATAACGCTATGTAGCATTACCATATAACGTATAACGTTATGTAGCATAACGATATAACGTACAACGTTATATAGTGTTACGTTATAACGTATAACGTTATGTAGCATAACGATATAACGTACAACGTTATATAGTGTTACGTTATAACGTATAACGTTATGTAGCATAACGATATAACGTACAACGTTATATGGTAATACGTTATAACGTATAACGTTATGTAGCATTACGATATAACGTATAACGTTATGTAGCATAAGGATACAACGTATAACGCTATGTAGCATTACGATATAATGTATAACGTTATATAGCATTACGACATAACTTATAACGTTACGTAGCATTACGATATAACATATAACGTTATGTAGCATTACGTTATAACGTACAACGTTATATAGCATTACGACATAACGTATAACGATACGTAGAATTACGATATAACATATAACGTTATGTAGCATTACGATATAACGTATAACGTTATGTAGCATTGCGACATAACGTATAACGTTATATGGTAATACGTTATAACGTATAACGTTATATAGCATTACGACATAACGTATAACGATACGTACAATTACGATATAACATATAACGTTATGTAGCATTACGATATAACGTATAACGTTATGTAGCATTGCGACATAACGTATAACACTATGTATCATCACCATAAAACGTATAACGTCATGTAGCATTACGATATAACGTATAACGTTATGTAGCATAACGATACAACGTATAACGCTATGTAGCATTACCATATAACGTATAACGTTATGTAGCATAACGATATAACGTACAACGTTATATAGTGTTACGTTATAACGTATAACGTTATGTAGCATAACGATATAACGTACAACGTTATATAGTGTTACGTTATAACGTATAACGTTATGTAGCATAACGATATAACGTACAACGTTATACTGTGTTACGTTATAACGTATAACGTTACGTAGCATTACGATATAACATATAACGTTATGTAGCATTACGATATAACGTACAACGTTATATAGTATTACGTTATAACGTATAACGTTATGTAACATTGCGATATAACGTATAACGTTAAATGGTAATACGTTATAACGTATAACGTTATATAGCATTACGACATAACGTATAACGATACGTAGAATTACGATATAACATATAACGTTATGTAGCATTACGATATAACGTATAACGTTATGTAGCATTGCGACATAACGTATAACACTATGTATCATCACCATAAAACGTATAACGTCATGTAGCATTACGATATAACGTATAACGTTATGTAGCATAACGATACAACGTATAACGCTATGTAGCATTACCATATAACGTATAACGTTATATGGTAATACGTAATAACGTATAACGTTATATAGCATTACGACATAACGTATAACGATACGTAGAATTACGATATAACATATAACGTTATGTAGCATTACGATATAACGTATAACGTTATGTAGCATTGCGACATAACGTATAACACTATGTATCATCACCGTAAAACGTATAACGTCATGTAGCATTACGATATAACGTATAACGTTATGTAGCATAACGATACAACGTATAACGCTATGTAGCATTACCATATAACGTATAACGTTATGTAGCATAACGATATAACGTACAACGTTATATAGTGTTACGTTATAACGTATAACGTTATGTAGCATAACGATATAATTTACAACGTTATATAGTGTTACGTTATAACGTATAACGTTATGTAGCACAACGATATAACGTACAACGTTATACTGTGTTACGTTATAACGTATAACGTTACGTAGCATTACGATATAACATATAACGTTATGTAGCATTACGATATAACGTACAACGTTATATAGTATTACGTTATAACGTATAACGTTATGTAACATTGCGATATAACGTATAACGTTATGTAGTATTACGATATAACGTATAACGTTATGTAGCATTACGATACAACGTATAACGCTATGTAACATTACGATATAACGTATAACGTTATGTAGCATAACGATATAACGTACAACCTTATATAGTATTACATTATAATGTATAACGTTATGTAGCATTACGATTTAACGTATAACGTTATGTAGCATTACGATATAACGTATAACGTTATGTAGCATTGCGACATACCGTATAACACTATGTATAATCACCATAAAACGTATAACGTTATGTAGCATTACGATATAACGTATAACGTTATGTAGCATAACGATACAACGTATAACGCTATGTAGCATTACGATATAACGTATAACGATATGTAGCATTACGATATAACGTACAACCTTATATAGTATTACGTTATAACGTATAATGTTATATAGTATTACGTTATAACGTATAACGTTAAGTAGCATTGCGATATGACGTATAACGTTATGTAACATTACGACATAACGTATAACGTTATATGGTAATACGTTATAACGTATAACTATATGTAGCAATACGATATCACGTATAACGTTATGTAGCATTACGATATAGCGTATAACGTTATATAGTATTACGTTATAACGTATAACGTTATGTAGCATAACGATACAACGTATAACGCTATGTAGCATTACGATATAACGTATAACGTTATGTAGCATTGCGACATAACGTATAACACTATGTATCATCACCATAAAACGTATAACGTCATGTAGCATTACGATATAACGTATAACGTTATGTAGCATAACGATACAACGTATAACGCTATGTAGCATTACCATATAACGTATAACGTTATGTAGCATAACGATGTAACGTACAACGTTATATAGTGTTACGTTATAACGTATAACGTTATGTAGCATAACGATATAACGTACAACGTTATATAGTGTTACGTTATAACGTATAACGTTATGTAGCACAACGATATAACGTACAACGTTATACTGTGTTACGTTATAACGTATAACGTTACGTAGCATTACGATATAACATATAACGTTATGTAGCATTACGATATATCGTACAACGTTATATAGTATTACGTTATAACGTATAACGTTATGTAACATTGCGATATAACGTATAACGTTATGTAACATTACGACATAACGTATAACGTTACGTAGCATTACGATATAACATATAACGTTATGTAGCATTACGATATAACGTATAACGTTATGTAGCATAACGTTATAACGAAATACGTTACATAGTATTACCTTCTAACATATGACGTTATATGGTAATACGTTATAACGTATAACGTTATGTAGTATTACGATATAACGTATAACGTTATGTAGCATTACGATACAACGTATAACGCTATGTAACATTACGATATAACGTATAACGTTATGTAGCATAACGATATAACGTACAACCTGATATAGTATTACATTATAATGTATAACGTTATGTAGCATTACGATTTAACGTATAACGTTATGTAGCATTACGATATAACGTATAACGTTATGTAGCATTGCGACATACCGTATAACACTATGTATAATCACCATAAAACGTATAACGTTATGTAGCATTACGATATAACGTATAACGTTATGTAGCATAACGATACAACGTATAACGCTATGTAGCATTACGATATAACGTATAACGATATGTAGCATTACGATATAACGTACAACCTTATATAGTATTACGTTATAACGTATAATGTTATATAGTATTACGTTATAACGTATAACGTTAAGTAGCATTGCGATATAACGTATAACGTTATGTAACATTACGACATAACGTATAACGTTATATGGTAATACGTTATTACGTATAACTATATGTAGCAATACGATATCACGTATAACGTTATGTAGCATTACGATATAGCGTATAACGTTATATAGTATTACGTTATAACGTATAACGTTATGTAGCATAACGATACAACGTATAACGCTATGTAGCATTACGGTATAACGTATAACGTTATGTAGCATTGCGACATAACGTATAACACAATGTATCATCACCATAAAACGTATAACGTCATGTAGCATTACGATATAACGTATAACGTTATGTAGCATAACGATACAACGTATAACGCTATGTAGCATTACCATATAACGTATAACGTTATGTAGCATAACGATATGACGTACAACGTTATATAGTGTTACGTTATAACGTATAACGTTATGTAGCATAACGATATAACGTACAACGTTATATAGTGTTACGTTATAACGTATAACGTTATGTAGCACAACGATATAACGTACAACGTTATACTGTGTTACGTTATAACGTATAACGTTACGTAGCATTACGATATAACATATAACGTTATGTAGCATTACGATATAACGTACAACGTTATATAGTATTACGTTATAACGTATAACGTTATGTAACATTGCGATATAACGTATAACGTTATGTAACATTACGACATAACGTACAACGTTATATGGTATTACGTTATAACTTATAACGTTATGTAGGACTACGATATAAAGTATAACGTTATGAAACATTACGACATAACGTATAACGTTACGTAGCATAACGATATAACGTACAACGTTATACTGTGTTACGTTATAACGTATAACGTTACGTAGCATTACGATATAACATATAACGTTATGTAGCATTACGATATAACGTACAACGTTATATAGTATTACGTTATAACGTATAACGTTATGTAACATTGCGATATAACGTATAACGTTATATGGTAATACGTTATAACGTATAACGTTATATAGCATTACGACATAACGTATAACGATACGTAGAATTACGATATAACATATAACGTTATGTAGCATTACGATATAACGTATAACGTTATGTAGCATTGCGACATAACGTATAACACTATGTATCATCACCGTAAAACGTATAACGTCATGTAGCATTACGATATAACGTATAACGTTATGTAGCATAACGATACAACGTATAACGCTATGTAGCATTACCATATAACGTATAACGTTATGTAGCATAACGATATAACGTACAACGTTATATAGTGTTACGTTATAACGTATAACGTTATGTAGCATAACGATATAACGTACAACGTTATATAGTGTTACGTTATAACGTATAACGTTATGTAGCACAACGATATAACGTACAACGTTATACTGTGTTACGTTATAACGTATAACGTTACGTAGCATTACGATATAACATATAACGTTATGTAGCATTACGATATAACGTACAACGTTATATAGTATTACGTTATAACGTATAACGTTATGTAACATTGCGATATAACGTATAACGTTATGTAACATTACGACATAACGTACAACGTTATATGGTATTACGTTATAACTTATAACGTTATGTAGGACTACGATATAACGTATAACGTTATGAAGCATTACGACATAACGTATAACGTTACGTAGCATTACGATATAACATATAACGTTATGTAGCATTACGATATAACGTATAACGTTATGTAGCATAACGTTATAACGAAATACGTTACATAGTATTACCTTCTAACCTATGACGTTATATGGTAATACGTTATAACGTATAACGTTATGTAGTATTACGATATAACGTATAACGTTATGTAGCATTACGATACAACGTATAACGCTATGTAACATTACGATATAACGTATAACGTTATATAGCATAACGATATAACGTACAACCTTATATAGTATTACATTATAATGTATAACGTTATGTAGCATTACGATTTAACGTATAACGTTATGTAGCATTACGATATAACGTATAACGTTATGTAGCATTGCGACATACCGTATAACACTATGTATAATCACCATAAAACGTATAACGTTATGTAGCATTACGATATAACGTATAACGTTATGTAGCATAACGATACAACGTATTACGCTATGTAGCATTACGATATAACGTATAACGATATGTAGCATTACGATATAACGTACAACCTTATATAGTATTACGTTATAACGTATAATGTTATATAGTATTACGTTATAACGTATAACGTTAAGTAGCATTGCGATATAACGTATAACGTTATGTAACATTACGACATAACGTATAACGTTATATGGTAATACGTTATAACGTATAACTATATGTAGCAATACGATATCACGTATAACGTTATGTAGCATTACGATATAGCGTATAACGTTATATAGTATTACGTTATAACGTATAACGTTATGTAGCATAACGATACAACGTATAACGCTATGTATCATTACGATATAACGTATAACGTTATGTAGCATTGCGACATAACGTATAACACTATGTATCATCACCATAAAACGTATAACATCATGTAGCATTACGATATAACGTATAACGTTATGTAGCATAACGATACAACGTATAACGCTATGTAGCATTACCATGTAACGTATAACGTTATGTAGCATAACGATATAACGTACAACGTTATATAGTGTTACGTTATAACGTATAACGTTATGTAGCATAACGATATAACGTACAACGTTATATAGTGTTACGTTATAACGTATAACGTTATGTAGCACAACGATATAACGTACAACGTTATACTGTGTTACGTTATAACGTATAACGTTACGTAGCATTACGATATAACATATAACGTTATGTAGCATTACGATATAACGTACAACGTTATATAGTATTACGTTATAACGTATAACGTTATGTAACATTGCGATATAACGTATAACGTTATGTAACATTACGACATAACGTACAACGTTATATGGTATTACGTTATAACTTATAACGTTATGTAGGACTACGATATAACGTATAACGTTATGAAGCATTACGACATAACGTATAACGTTACGTAGCATTACGATATAACATATAACGTTATGTAGCATTACGATATAACGTATAACGTTATGTAGCATAACGTTATAACGAAATACGTTACATAGTATTACCTTATAACATATGACGTTATATGGTAATACGTTATAACGTATAACGTTATGTAGCATTACGATATAACGTATAACGTTATGTAGCTTAACGATACAACGTATAACGCTATGTAGCATTACGATATAACGTATAACGATATGTAGCATTACGATATAACGTACAACCTTATATAGTATTACGTTATTACGTATAATGTTATATAGTATTACGTTATAACGTATAACGTTAAGTAGCATTGCGATATAACGTATAACGTTATGTAACATTACGACATAACGTATAACGTTATATGGTAATACGTTATAACGTATAACTATATGTAGCAATACGATATCACGTATAACGTTATGTAGCATTACGATATAGCGTATAACGTTATATAGTATTACGTTATAACGTATAACGTTATGTAGCATAACGATACAACGTATAACGCTATGTAGCATTACGATATAACGTATAACGTTATGTAGCATAACGATATAACGTACAACCTTATATAGTATTACGTTATAACGTATAACGTTATGTATCATTACGATTTAACGTACAACGTTATGTAGCATTACGATATAACGTTCAACGTTATGTAGCATTACGATATAACGTATAACGTTACGTAGCATTACGATATAACATATAACGTTATATGGTAATACGTTATAACGTATAACGTTATATGGTAATACGTTATAACGTATAACGTTATGTAGCATTACGATATAACGTATAACGTTATGTAGCATAAAGGTGCACCGTATAACGCTATGTAGCATTACGATATAATGTATAACGTTATATAGCATTACGACATAACGTATAACGTTACGTAGCATTACGATATAACATATAACGTTATGTAGCATTACGTTATAACGTACAACGTTATATAGTATTACGTTATAACGTATAACGTTATGTAGCATTGCGATATAACGTATGACGTTTTGTAACATTACGACATAACGTATAACGTTATATGATAATACGTTATAACGTATAACGTTATGTAGCATTACGATATAACGTATAACGTTATGTAGCATTACGATATAATGTATAACGTTATGTAGCATTACGATATAACGTATAACGTTATATGGTAATACGTTATAACGTATAACGTTATATAGCATTACGACATAACGTATAACGATACGTAGAATTACGATATAACATATAACGTTATGTAGCATTACGATATAACGTATAACGTTATGTAGCATTGCGACATAACGTATAACACTATGTATCATCACCATAAAACGTATAACGTCATGTAGCATTACCATATAACGTATAACGTTATGTAGCATAACGGTATAACGTACAACGTTATATAGTGTTACGTTATAACGTATAACGTTATGTAGCATAACGATATAACGTACAACGTTATACTGTGTTACGGTATAACGTATAACGCTACGTAGCATTACGATATAACATATAACGTTATGTGGCAATACGATATAACGTACAACGTTATATAGTATTACGTTATAACGTATAACGTAATGTAACATTGCGATATAACGTATAACGTTATGTAACATCACGACATAACGTACAACGTTATATCGTAATACGTTATAACTTATAACGTTATGTAGGACTACGATATAACGTATAACGTTATGAAGCATTACGACATAACGTATAACGTTACGTAGCATTACGATATAACATATAACGTTAAGTAGCATTACGATATAACGTATAACGTTATGTAGCATTACGATATAATGTATAACGTTATGTAGCATTACGATATAACGTATAACGTATAACGTTATATAGCATTACGACATAACGTATAACGATACGTAGAATTACGATATAACATATAACGTTATGTAGCATTACGATATAACGTATAACGTTATGTAGCATTGCGACATAACGTATAACACTATGTATCATCAACATAAAACGTATAACGTTATGTAGCATTACGATACAACGTACAACGTTATATAGTATTACGTTATAACGTATAACGTAATGTAACATTGCGATATAACGTATAACGTTATGTAACATCACGACATAACGTACAACGTTATACTGTGTTACGTTATAACGTATAACGCTACGTAGCATTACGATATAACATATAACGTTATGTGGCAATACGATATAACGTACAACGTTATATAGTGTTACGTTATAACGTATAACGTTATGTAGCATAACGATATAACGTACAACGTTATATAGTGTTACGTTATAACGTATAACGTTATGTAGCATAACGATATAACGTACAACGTTATACTGTGTTACGTTATAACGTATAACGCTACGTAGCATTACGATATAACATATAACGTTATGTGGCAATACGATATAACGTACAACGTTATATAGTATTACGTTATAACGTATAACGTAATGTAACATTGCGATATAACGTATAACGTTATGTAACATCACGACATAACGTACAACGTTATGTAGCATTACGATATAACGTATAACGTTATGTAGTATTACGTTATAACGTAATACGTTATGTAGCATTACGATATAACGTGTAACGTTATGTAGACTTACGATATAACGTATATCGTTATGTAGCATTACGTTATAACGTATAACGTTAAGTAGCATTGCGATATAACGTATAACGTTATGTAACATTACGACATAACGTATAACACTATGTATAATCACCATAAAACGTATAACGTTATGTAGCATTACGATATAACGTATAACGTTATGTAGCATTGCGATATAACGTATAACGTTATGTAACATTACGACATAACGTATAACGTTATATGATAATACGTTATAACGTATAACGTTATGTAGCATTACGATATAACGTATAACGTTATGTAGCATTACGAAATAACGTATAACGTTATGTAGCATTACGATATATCGTATAACGTTACGTATCATTACGATATAACATATAACGTTATGTAGCATTACGATACAACGTATAACGTTATATAGTATTACGTTATAACGTATAACGTTATGTAGTATTACGTTATAACGTAATACGTTATGTAGCATTACGATGTAACGTGTAACGTTATGTAACATTACGATATAACGTATAACGTTATATGGTAATAGGTTATAACGTATAACGTTATGTTGCATTACGATATAACGTATAACGTTATATAGTATTACGTTATAACGTGTAACGTTATGTAGACTTGCGATGTAACGTATATCATTATGTAGCATTACGATATAACGTATAACATTATATGGTAATACGTTATAACGTATAACGTTATGTAGCATTACGATATAACGTATAACGTTATGTAGCATAACGATATAACGTACAACGTTACATAGTGTTACGTTATAACGTATAACGTTATGTAGCATAACGATATAACGTACAACGTTATATAGTATTACGTAATAACGTATAACGTTATGTAGACTTACGATGTAACGTATATCGTTATGTAGCATGACCATATAACGTATAACGTTATGTAGCATTACGATATAACGTATAACGTTATGTAGCATAACGGTATAACGTACAACGTTACATAGTGTTACGTTATAACGTATAACGTTATGTAGCATAACGATATAACGTACAACGTTATATAGTATTACGTTATAACGTATAACGTTATGTAGACTTACGATGTAACGTATATCGTTATGTACCATGACCATATAACTTATAACGTTATGTGGCGTTACGTTATAACGTATAACGTTATGTAGCATTACGATATAACGTAATACGTTAGGTAGCATTACGATGTAATGTATAACGTTATGTAACATTACGATATAACGTATAACGTTATATGGTAATAGGTTATAACGTATAACGTTATGTTGCATTACGATATAACGTATAACGTTATGTAGTATTACGTTATTACGTATAACGTTATGTGGACTTACGATGTAACGTATATCGTTATGTAGCATTACGATATAACGTATAACGTTATGTAGCATAACGATATAACGTATAACGTTATATAGTATTACGTTATAACGTATAACGTTATGTAGACTTACGATGTAACGTGTATCGTTATGTTGCATTACCATATAACGTATAACGTTATGTAGCATTACGATATAACGTATAACGTTATGTAGCATAACGATATAACGTACAACGTTATATAGTATTACGTAATAACGTACAACGTTACATAGTGTTACGTTATAACGTATAATGTTATGTAGCATAACGAATTAACGTACAACGTTATATAGTATTACGTTATAACCTATAACGTTATGTAGACTTACGATGTAACGTATATCGTTATGTACCATGACCATATAACTTATACTGTTATGTGGTGTTACGTTATAACGTATAACGTTATGTAGCATTACGATATAACGTATAATGTTATGTAGTATTACGTTATAACGTAATACGTTATGTAGCATTACGATGTAATGTGTAACGTTATGTAGCATTACGTTATAACGTATAACGTTATGTAGACTTACGATGTAACGTGTATCGTTATGTAGCATTACCATATAACGTATAACGTTATGTAGCATTACGATATAACGTGTAACGTTATGTAGAATTACGATATAACGTATATCGTTATGTAGCATTACCATATAACGTATAACGTTATGTAGCATTACGATGTAACGTATAACGTTATGTAGCATAACGATATAACGTATAACGTTATGTAGCATTACGATATAACGTATAACGTTATGTAGTATTACGTTATAACGTATAACGTTATGTAGCATTACGATATAACGTGTAACGTTATGTAGACTTACGATATAACGTATATCGTTATGTAGCATTACCATATAACGTATAACGTTATGTAGCATTACGATGTAACGTATAACGTTATGTAGCATAACGATATAACGTATAACGTTATGTAGCATTACGATATAACGTATAACGTTATGTAGTATTACGTTATAACGTATAACGTTATGTAGCATTACGATATAACGTATAACGTTATGTAGTATTACGTTATAACGTATAACGTTATGTAGCATTACGATATAACGTGTAACGTTATGTAGAATTACGATATAACGTATATCGTTATGTAGCATTACCATATAACGTATAACGTTATGTAGCATTACGATGTAACGTATAACGTTATGTAGCATAACGATATAACGTATAACGTTATGTAGCATTACGATATAACGTATAACGTTATGTAGTATTACGTTATAACGTAATACGTTATGTAGCATTACGATATAACGTGTAACGTTATGTAGACTTACGATATAACGTATATCGTTATGTAGCATTACCATATAACGTATAACGTTATGTAGCATTACGATGTAACGTATAACGTTATGTAGCATAACGATATAACGTATAACGTTATGTAGCATTACGATATAACGTATAACGTTATGTAGCATAACGATATAACGTATAACGTTATATAGTATTACGTTATAACGTATGACGTTATGTAGTCTTACGATGTATCGTGTATCGATATGTAGCATTACCATATAACGTATAACGTCATGTAGCATTACGATATAACGTATAACGTTATGTAGCATAACGATATAACGTATAACGTTATGTAGAATTACGATATAACGTATATCGTTATGTAACATTAGCATATAACGTATAACGTTATGTAGCATTACGATATAACGTATAACGTTATGTAGCATAACGATATAACGTATAACGTTATGTAGACTTACGATATAACGTATATCGTTATGTAGCATTACCATGTAACGTATAACGTTATGTAGCATTACGATATAACGTATAACGTTATGTAGCATTACGATATAACGTATAACGTTATGTAGCATTACGATATAACGTATAACGTTATATAGCATAACGATATAACGTATAACGTTATGTAGCATTACGATATAACGTATAACGTTATGTAGTATTACGTTATAACGTATAATGTTATGTAGCATCACGATATAACGTATAACATTATGTAGACTTACGATATAACGTATATCGTTATGTAGCATTACCATATAACGTATAACGTTATGTAGCATTACGATATAACGTATAACGTTATGTAGCATAACGATATAACGTATAACGTTATGTAGCATTTCGATATAACCTATAACGTTATATAGTATTACGTTGTAACGTATAACGTTATGTAGACTTACGATGTAACGTGTATCGTTATGTAGCATTACCATATAACGTATAACGTTATGTAGACTTACGATGTAACGTGTATCATTATGTAGCATTACAATATAACGTATAACGTTATATGGTAATAGGTTATAACGTATAACGTTATGTAGCATAATGATATAACGTATAACGTTATGTAGCATTTCGATATAACGTATAAAGTTATGTAGCATAACGATATAACGTATAACGTTATGTAGCATTTCGATGTAACGTATATCGTTATGTAGCATTACCATATAACGTATAACGTTATATAGTATTTCGTTATAACGTATAACGTTATGTAGTATTACGTTATAACGAATAACGTTGTGTAGCATTACGATATAACGTATAAGGTTATGTAGACTTACGATATAACGTATATCGTTATGTAGCATTACCACATAACGTATAACGTTATGTAGCATTACGATATAACGTATAACGTTATGTAGCATAACGATATAACGTATAACGTTATGTAGCATTACAATATAACGTATAACGTTATGTAGCATAACGATATAACGTAGAACGTTATAAAGTATTACGTTATAACGTATAACGTTATGTAGACTTACGATGTAACGTGTATCGTTATGTGGCATTACGATATAACTTATAACGTTATGTGGTGTTACGTTATAACGTATAACGTTATGTAGCATTACGATATAACGTATAACGTTATGTAGTATTACGTTATAACGTAATACGTTATGTAGCATTACGATGTAACGTGTAACGTTATGTAACATTACGATATAACGTATAACGTTATATGGTAATAGGTTATAACGTATAACGTTATGTTGCATTACGATATAACGTATAACTTTATATACTATTACGTTATAACGTATAACGTTATGTAGTATTACGTTATAACGCAATACATTATGTAGCATTACGATGTAACGTGTAACGTTATGTAACATTACGATATAACGTATAACGTTATATGGTAATAGGTTATAACGTATAACGTTATGTAGCATAACGATATAACGTACAACGTTATATAGTGTTAAGTTATAACGTATAACGTTATGTAGCATAACGATATAACGTACAACGTTATATAGTATTACGTTATAACGTATAACGTTATGTAGACTTACGATGTAACGTATATCGTTATGTACCATGACCATATAACTTATAATGTTATGTGGTGTTACGTTATAACGTATAACGTTATGTAGCATTACGATATATCGTATAACGTTATGTAGCATTACGATGTAACGTGTAACGTTATGTAACATTACGATATAACGTACAACGTTATATAGTGTTACGTTATAACGTATAACGTTATGTAGCATAACGATATAACGTATAACGTTATATAGTATTTCGTTATAACGTATAACGTTATGTAGTATTACGTTATAACGTATATCGTTATGTAGCATTACCATATAACGTATAACGTTATATAGCATTACGATATAACGTATAACGTTATGTAGCATAACGATATAACGTATAACGTTATGTAGCATTTCGATATAACGTATAACGTTATATAGTATTACGTTGTAACGTATAACGTTACGTAGACCTACGATGTAACGTGTATCGTTATGTAGCATTACCATATAACGTATAACGTTATGTAGACTTACGATGTAACGTGTATCCTTATGTAGCATTACAATATAACGTATAACGTTATACGGTAATAGGTTATAACGTATAACGTTATGTAGCATAACGATATAACGTACAACGTTATATAGCGATACGTTATAACGTATAACGCTATGTGGCATAACGATATAACGTACAACGTTATATAGCGTTACGTTATAACGTATAACGCTATGTGGCATAACGATATAACGTATAACGTTATATAGTGTTACGTTATAACGTATAACGTTATGTGGACTTACGATGTAACGTATATCGTTATGTAGCATTACCATATAACGTATAACGTTATATAGTATTTCGTTATAACGTATAACGTTATGTAGTATTACGTTATAACGAATAACGTTGTATAGCATTACGATATAACGTATAAGGTTATGTAGACTTACGATATAACGTATATCGTTATGTAGCATTACCACATAACGTATAACGTTATGTAGCATAACGATATAACGTATAACGTTATATAGTATTTCGTTATAACGTATAACGTTATGTAGTATTACGTTATAACGTATAACGTTGTGTAGCATTACGATATAACGTATAACATTATGTAGACTTACGATATAACGTATATCGTTATGTAGCATTACCATATAACGTATAACGTTATATAGCATTACGATATAACGTATAACGTTATGTAGCATAACGATATAACGTATAACGTTATGTAGCATTTCGATATAACGTATAACGTTATATAGTATTACGTTGTAACGTATAACGTTACGTAGACCTACGATGTAACGTGTATCCTTATGTAGCATTACAATATAACGTATAACGTTATACGGTAATAGGTTATAACGTATAACGTTATGTAGCATAACGATATAACGTACAACGTTATATAGCGATACGTTATAACGTATAACGCTATGTGGCATAACGATATAACGTACAACGTTATATAGCGTTACGTTATAACGTATAACGCTATGTGGCATAACGATATAACGTATAACGTTATATAGTGTTACGTTATAACGTATAACGTTATGTGGACTTACGATGTAACGTATATCGTTATGTAGCATTACCATATAACGTATAACGTTATATAGTATTTCGTTATAACGTATAACGTTATGTAGTATTACGTTATAACGAATAACGTTGTATAGCATTACGATATAACGTATAAGGTTATGTAGACTTACGATATAACGTATATCGTTATGTAGCATTACCACATAACGTATAACGTTATGTAGCATTTCGATATAACGTATAACGTTATATAGTATTACCTTATAACGTATAACGTTATGTAGCATAACGATATAACGTATAACGTTATGTAGCATTACGATATAACGTATAACGTTATGTGGTATTACGTTATAACGTAATACGTTATCTAGCATTACGGTGTAACGTGTAACGTTATGTAACATTACGATATAACGTATAACGTTATATGGTAATAGGTTATAACGTATAACGTTATGTTGCATTACGATATAACGTATAACGTTATATAGTATTACGTTATAACGTATAACGTTATGTAGACTTACGATGTAACGTATATCGTTATGTAGCATTACGATATAACGTATAACGTTATGTAGCATAACGATATAACGTATAACGTTATATAGTATTATGTTATAACGTATAACGTTATGTAGACTTACGATGTAACGTGTATCGTTATGTAGCATTACCATATAGCGTATAACGTTATGTAGCATTACGATATAACGTATAACGTTATGTAGCATAACGATATAACGTACAACGTTACATAGTGTTACGTTATAACGTATAACGTTATGTAGCATAACGATATAACGTACAACGTTATATAGTATTACGTTATAACGTATAACGTTATGTAGACTTACGATGTAACGTATATCGTTATGTACCATGACCATATAACTTATAATGTTATGTGGTGTTACGTTATAACGTATAACGTTATGTTGTGTTACGTTATAACGTATAACGTTATGTAGTATTACGTTATAACTTAATACGTTATGTAGCATTACGATGTAACGTGTAACGTTATGTAACATTACGATATAACGTACAACGTTATATAGTGTTACGTTATAACGTATAACGTTATGTAGCATAACGATATAACGTATAACGTTATATAGTATTTCGTTATAACGTATAACGTTATGTAGTATTACGTTATAACGTATAACGTTGTGCAGCATTACGATATAACGTATAACGTTATGTAGACTTACGATGTAACGTATATCGTTATGTACCATGACCATATAACTTATAACGTTATGTGGTGTTACGTTATAACGTATAACGTTATGTAGCATTACGATATAACGTATAACGTTATGTAGTATTACGTTATAACGTAATACGTTATGTAGCATTACGATGTAACGTGTAACGTTATATAGTATTACGTTATAACGTATAACGTTATGTAGTATTACGTTATAACGTAATACGATATGTAGCATTACGATGTAACGTGTAACGTTATGTAACATTACGATATAACGTATAGCGTTATATGGTAATAGGTTGTAACGTATAACGTTATGTTGCATTACGATATAACGTATAACGTTATATAGTATTACGTTATAGCGTGTAACGTTATGTAGACTTACGATGTAACGTATATCGTTATGTAGCATTACGATATAACGTATAACAATATATGGTAATACGTTATAACGTATAACGTTATGTAGCATTACGATATAACGTATAACGTTATGTAGCATTACGATATAACGTATAACGTTATGTAGCATTACGATATAACGTATAACGTTATGTAGTATTACGTTATAACGTAATACGTTATGTAGCATTACGATATAACGTATAACGGTATATGGTAATAAGTTATAACGTATAACGATATGTAGCATTACGATATAACGTATAACGTTATGTAGCATTACGATATAACGTATAACGTTATGTAGTATTACGTTATAACGTAATACGTTATGTAGCATTACGATATAACGTGAAACGTTATGTAGCATTACGATATAACGTATAACGGTATATGGTAATACGTTATAACGTATAACGTTGTGTAGCATTACGATATAACGTATAACGTTATGTAGCATAACGATATAACGAATAACGTTATATAGTATTACGTTATAACGTATAACGTTATGTAGCATTACGATATAACGTATAACGTTATGTAGCACTACGATATAACGTATAACGTTATATAGCATAACGATATAACGTACAACGTTACATAGTATTACGTTATAACGTAATACGTTATGTAGCATTACGATATAACGTATAACGGTATATGGTAATAAGTTATAACGTATAACGATATGTAGCATTACGATATAACGTATAACGTTATGTAGCATTACGATATAACGTATAACGTTATATAGTATTACGTTATAACGTATAACGTTATGTTGTGTTACGTTATAACGTATAACGTTATGTAGCATTACGATATAACGTATAACGTTATGTAGCATTTCGATATAACGTATAACGTTATATAGTATTACGTTATAACGTATAACGTTATGTAGCATAACGATATAACGTATAACGTTATGTAGCATTACGATATAACGTATAACGTTATGTAGTATTACGTTATAACGTAATACGTTATGTAGCATTACGATATAACGTGTAACGTTATGTAGACTTACGATATAACGTATATCGTTATGTAGCATTACCATATAACGTATAACGTTATGGAGCATTGCGATGTAACGTATAACGTTATGTAGCATAACGATATAACGTATAACGTTATGTAGCATTACGATATAACGTATAACGTTATGTAGCATAACGATATAACGTATAACGTTATATAGTATTACGTTATAACGTA
Source organism: Bombus lapidarius (assembly GCA_936014575.1). Lineage (NCBI taxonomy): Eukaryota > Metazoa > Arthropoda > Insecta > Hymenoptera > Apidae > Bombus > Bombus lapidarius. Next base: position 251,807 of record CAKXZU010000104.1, on the reverse strand, counting down.
TAACGTTATGTAGACTTACGATGTAACGTGTATCGTTATGTAGCATTACCATATAACGTATAACGTTATATAGCATAACGATATAACGTACAACGTTACATAGTGTTACGTTATAACGTATAACGTTATGTAGCATAACGATATAACGTACAACGTTATATAGTATTACGTTATAACGTATAACGTTATGTAGACTTACGATGTAACGTATATCGTTATGTACCATGACCATATAACTTATAACGTTATGTGGTGTTACGTTATAACGTATAACGTTATGTAGCATTACGATATAACGTATAACGTTATGTAGTATTACGTTATAACGTAATACGTTATGTAGCATTACGATGTAACGTGTAACGTTATGTAACATTACGATATAACGTATAGCGTTATATGGTAATAGGTTATAACGTATAACGTTATGTTGCATTACGATATAACGTATAACTCTATATACTATTACGTTATAACGTATAACGTTATGTAGCATAACGATATAACGTACAACGTTATATAGTATTACGTTATAACGTATAACGTTATGTAGACTTACGATGTAACGTATATCGTTATGTACCATGACCATATAACTTATAACGTTATGTGGTGTTACGTTATAACGTATAACGTTATGTAGCATTACGATATAACGTATAACGTTATGTAGCATTACGATATAACGTATAACGTTATGTAGCATTTCGATATAACGCATAGCGTTATATGGTAATAGGTTATAACGTATAACGTTATGTTGCATTACGATATAACGTATAACTTTATATACTATTACGTTATAACGTATAACGTTATGTAGCACAACGATATAACGTACAACGTTATATAGTATTACGTTATAACGTATATCGTTATGTAGACTTACGATGTAACGTATATCGTTATGTACCATGACCATATAACTTATAACGTTATGTGGTGTTACGTTATAACGTATAACGTTATGTAGCATTACGATATAACGTATAACGTTATGTAGTATTACGTTATAACGTAATACGTTATGTAGCATTACGATGTAACGTGTAACGTTATGTAACATTACGATATAACGTATAGCGTTATATGGTAATAGGTTATAACGTATAACGCTATGTGGCATAACGATATAACGTATAACGTTATATAGTGTTACGTTATAACGTATAACGTTATGTGGACTTACGATGTAACGTATATCGTTATGTAGCATTACCATATAACGTATAACGTTATATAGTATTTCGTTATAACGTATAACGTTATGTAGTATTACGTTATAACGAATAACGTTGTGTAGCATTACGATATAGCGTATAAGGTTATGTAGACTTACGATATAACGTATATCGTTATGTAGCATTACCACATAACGTATAACGTTATGTAGCATTTCGATATAACGTATAACGTTATATAGTATTATGTTATAACGTATAACGTTATGTAGCATAACGATATAACGTATAACGTTATGTAGCATTACGATATAACGTATAACGTTATGTAGTAATACGTTATAACGTAATACGTTATGTAGCATTACAGTGTAACGTGTAACGTTATGTAACATTACGATATAACGTATAACGTTATATGGTAATAGGTTATAACGAATAACGTTATGTTGCATTACGATATAACGTATAACGTTATATAGTATTACGTTATAACGTATAACGTTATGTAGACTTACGATGTAACGTATATCGTTATGTAGCATTACGATATAACGTATAACGTTATGTAGCATAACGATATAACGTATAACGTTATATAGTATTACGTTATAGCGTATAACGTTATGTAGACTTACGATGTAACGTGTATCGTTATGTAGCATTACCATATAACGTATAACGTTATGTAGCATTACGATATAACGTATAACGTTATGTAGCATAACGATATAACGTACAACGTTACATAGTGTTACGTTATAACGTATAACGTTATGTAGCATAACGATATAACGTACAACGTTATATAGTATTACGTTATAACGTATAACGTTATGTAGACTTACGATGTAACGTATATCGTTATGTACCATGACCATATAACTTATAATGTTATGTGGTGTTACGTTATAACGTATAACGTTATGTAGCATTACGATATAACGTATAACGTTATGTAGTATTACGTTACAACGTAATACGTTATGTAGCATTACGATGTAACGTGTAACGTTATGTAACATTACGATATAACGTACAACGTTATATAGTGTTACGTTATAACGTATAACGTTATGTAGCATAACGATATAACGTATAACGTTATATAGTATTTCGTTATAACGTATAACGTTATGTAGTATTACGTTATAACGTATAACGTTGTGCAGCATTACGATATAACGTATAACGTTATGTAGACTTACGATGTAACGTATATCGTTATGTAGCATGACCATATAACGTATAACGTTATGTAGCATTACGATATAACGTATAACGTTATGTAGCATAACGGTATAACGTACAACGTTACATAGTGTTACGTTATAACGTATAACGTTATGTAGCATAACGATATAACGTACAACGTTATATAGTATTACGTTATAACGTATAACGTTATGTAGACTTACGATGTAACGTATATCGTTATGTACCATGACCATATAACTTATAACGTTATGTGGTGTTACGTTATAACGTATAACGTTATGTAGCATTACGATATAACGTAAAACGTTATGTAGTATTACGTTATAACGTAATACGTTATGTAGCATTACGATGTAACGTGTAACGTTATATAGTATTACGTTATAACGTATAACGTTATGTAGTATTACGATGTAACGTGTAAGGTTATGTAACATTACGATATAACGTATAACGTTATATGGTATTTCGTTATAACGTATAACGTTATGTAGTATTACGTTATAACGTATAACGTTGTGCAGCATTACGATATAACGTATAACGTTATGTAGACTTACGATGTAACGTATATCGTTATGTAGCATGACCATATAACGTATAACGTTATGTAGCATTACGATATAACGTATAACGTTATGTTGCATTACGATATAACGTACAACGTTATACAGTATTACGTTATAGCGTGTAACGTTATGTAGACTTACGATGTAACGTATATCGTTATGTAGCATTACGATATAACGTATAACATTATATGGTAATACGTTATAACGTATAACGTTATGTAGCATTACGATATAACGTATAACGTTATGTAGCATTACGATATAACGTATTACGTTATGTAGCATTACGATATAACGTATAACGTTATGTAGTATTACGTTATAACGTAATACGTTATGTAGCATTACGATATAACGTATAACGGTATATGGTAATAAGTTATAACGTATAACGATATGTAGCATTACGATATAACGTATAACGTTATGTAGCATTACGATATAACGTATAACGTTATGTAGTATTACGTTATAACGTAATACGTTATGTAGCATTACGATATAACGTGAAACGTTATGTAGCATTACGATATAACGTATAACGGTATATGGTAATACGTTATAACGTATAACGTTGTGTAGCATTACGATATAACGTATAACGTTATGTAGCATAACGATATAACGAATAACGTTATATAGTATTACGTTATAACGTATAACGTTATGTAGCATTACGATATAACGTATAACGTTCTGTAGCACTACGATATAACGTATAACGTTATATAGCATAACGATATAACGTACAACGTTACATAGTATTACGTTATAACGTAATACGTTATGTAGCATTACGATATAACGTATAACGGTATATGGTAATAAGTTATAACGTATAACGATATGTAGCATTACGATATAACGTATAACGTTATGTAGCATTACGATATAACGTATAACGTTATATAGTATTACGTTATAACGTATAACGTTATGTTGTGTTACGTTATAACGTATAACGTTATGTAGCATTACGATATAACGTATAACGTTATGTAGTATTACGTTATAACGTAATACGTTATGTAGCATTACGATATAACGTGTAACGTTATGTAGACTTACGATATAACGTATATCGTTATGTAGCATTACCATATAACGTATAACGTTATGGAGCATTACGATGTAACGTATAACGTTATGTAGCATAACGATATAACGTATAACGTTATGTAGCATTACGATATAACGTATAACGTTATGTAGCATAACGATATAACGTATAACGTTATGTAGACTTACGATGTAACGTGTATCGTTATGTAGCATTACCATATAACGTATAACGTTATATAGCATAACGATATAACGTACAACGTTATATAGTATTACGTTATAACGTATAACGTTATGTAGACTTAGGATGTAACGTATATCGTTATGTACCATGACCATATAACTTATAACGTTATGTGGTGTTACGTTATAACGTATAACGTTATGTAGCATTACGATATAACGTATAACGTTATGTAGTATTACGTTATAACGTAATACGTTATGTAGCATTACGATGTAACGTGTAACGTTATGTAACATTACGATATAACGTATAGCGTTATATGGTAATAGGTTATAACTTATAACGTTATGTTGCATTACGATATAACGTATAACTTTATATACTATTACGTTATAACGTATAACGTTATGTAATATTACGTTATAACGTAATACGTTATGTAGCATTACGATGTAACGTGTAACGTTATGTAACATTACGATATAACGTATAACGTTATATGGTAATAGGTTATAACGTATAACGTTATGTAGCATAACGATATAACGTACAACGTTATATAGTGTTAAGTTATAACGTATAACGTTATGTAGCATAACGATATAACGTACAACGTTATATAGTATTACGTTATAACGTATAACGTTATGTAGACTTAGGATGTAACGTATATCGTTATGTACCATGACCATATAACTTATAACGTTATGTGGTGTTACGTTATAACGTATAACGTTATGTAGCATTACGATATAACGTATAACGTTATGTAGTATTACGTTATAACGTAATACGTTATGTAGCATTACGATGTAACGTGTAACGTTATGTAACATTACGATATAACGTATAGCGTTATATGGTAATAGGTTATAACTTATAACGTTATGTTGCACTACGATATAACGTATAACTTTATATACTATTACGTTATAACGTATAACGTTATGTAATATTACGTTATAACGTAATACGTTATGTAGCATTACGATGTAACGTGTAACGTTATGTAACATTACGATATAACGTATAACGTTATATGGTAATAGGTTATAACGTATAACGTTATGTAGCATAACGATATAACGTACAACGTTATATAGTGTTAAGTTATAACGTATAACGTTATGTAGCATAACGATATAACGTACAACGTTATATAGTATTACGTAATAACGTATAACGTTATGTAGACTTACGATGTAACGTATATCGTTATGTAGCATGACCATATAATGTATAACGTTATGTAGCATTACGATGTAACGTATAACGTTATGTAGTATTACGTTATAACGTAATACGTTATGTAGCATTACGATGTAACGTGTATCGTTATGTAACATTACGATATAACGTACAACGTTATATAGTGTTACGTTATAACGTATAACGTTATGTAGCATAACGATATAACGTACAACGTTATATAGTATTACGTTATAACGTATAACGTTATGTAGACTTACGATGTAACGTATATCGTTATGTACCATGACCATATAACTTATAATGTTATGTGGTGTTACGTTATAACGTATAACGTTATGTAGCATTACGATGTAACGTATAACGTTATGTAGTATTACGTTATAACGTAATACGTTATGTAGCATTACGATGTAACGTGTATCGTTATGTAACATTACGATATAACGTACAACGTTATATAGTGTTACGTTATAACGTATAACGTTATGTAGCATAACGATATAACGTATAACGTTATATAGTATTTCGTTATAACGTATAACGTTATGTAGTATTACGTTATAACGTATAACGTTGTGTAGCATTACGATATAACGTATAACGTTATGTAGACTTACGATATAACGTATATCGTTATGTAGCATTACCATATAACGTATAACGTTATGTAGACTTACGATGTAACGTGTATCCTTATGTAGCATTACAATATAACGTATAACGTTATATGGTAATAGGTTATAACGTATAACGTTATGTAGCATAACGATATAACGTATAACGTTATGTAGCATTTCGATGTAACGTATAACGTTATGTAGCATAACGATATAACGTATAACGTTATGTAGCATTTCGATGTAACGTAGAACGTTATGTAGCATAACGATATAACGTATAACGTTATGTAGCATAACGATATAACGTATAACGTTATATAGTATTACGTTATAACGTATAACGTTATGTAGACTTACGATGTAACGTGTAACGTTATGTAACATTACGATATAACGTATAACGTTATATGGTAATAGGTTATAACGTATAACGTTATGTTGCATTACGATATAACGTATAACGTTATATAGTATTACGTTATAAATTATAACGTTATGTAGACTTACGATGTAACGTATATCGTTATGTAGCATTACCATATAACGTATAACGTTATATAGTATTTCGTTATAACGTATAACGTTATGTAGTATTACGTTATAACGTATAACGTTGTGTAGCATTACGATATAACGTATAAGGTTATGTAGACTTACGATATAACGTATATCGTTATGTAGCATTACCACATAACGTATAACGTTATGTAGCATTACGATATAACGTATAACGTTATGTGGCATAACGATATAACGTATAACGTTATGTAGCATTACGATATAACGTATAACGTTATGTAGCATAACGATATAACGTATAACGTTATATAGTATTTCGTTATAACGTATAACGTTATGTAGTATTACGTTATAACGTATAACGTTGTGTAGCATTACGATATAACGTATAACGTTATGTAGACTTACGATATAACGTATATCGTTATGTAGCATTACCATATAACGTATAACGTTATGTAGACTTACGATGTAACGTGTATCCTTATGTAGCATTACAATATAACGTATAACGTTATATGGTAATAGGTTATAACGTATAACGTTATGTAGCATAACGATATAACGTATAACGTTATGTAGCATTTCGATGTAACGTATAACGTTATGTAGCATAACGATATAACGTATAACGTTATGTAGCATTTCGATGTAACGTAGAACGTTATGTAGCATAACGATATAACGTATAACGTTATGTAGCATAACGATATAACGTATAACGTTATATAGTATTACGTTATAACGTATAACGTTATGTAGACTTACGATGTAACGTGTAACGTTATGTAACATTACGATATAACGTATAACGTTATATGGTAATAGGTTATAACGTATAACGTTATGTTGCATTACGATATAACGTATAACGTTATATAGTATTACGTTATAAATTATAACGTTATGTAGACTTACGATGTAACGTATATCGTTATGTAGCATTACCATATAACGTATAACGTTATATAGTATTTCGTTATAACGTATAACGTTATGTAGTATTACGTTATAACGTATAACGTTGTGTAGCATTACGATATAACGTATAAGGTTATGTAGACTTACGATATAACGTATATCGTTATGTAGCATTACCACATAACGTATAACGTTATGTAGCATTACGATATAACGTATAACGTTATGTAGCATAACGATATAACGTATAACGTTATGTAGCATTACGATATAACGTATAACGTTATGTAGCATAACGATATAACGTAGAACGTTATATAGTATTACGTTATAACGTATAACGTTATGTAGACTTACGATGTAACGTGTATCGTTATGTGGCATTACGATATAACTTATAACGTTATGTGGTGTTACGTTATAACGTATAACGTTATGTAGCATTACGATAGAACGTATAGCGTTATGTAGTATTACGTTATAACGTAATACGTTATGTAGCATTACGATATAACGTGTAACGTTATGTAACATTACGATATAACGTATAACGTTATATAGGTAATAGGTTATAACGTATAACGTTATGCTGCATTACGATATAACGTATAACGTTATATAGTATTACGTTATAACGTATAACGTTACGTAGACATACGATGTAACGTATATCGTTATGTAGCATTACCATATAACGTATAACGTTATGTAGCATAACGATATAACGTATAACGTTATATAGTATTACGTTATAACATATAACGATATGTAGACTTACGATGTAACGTATATCATTATGTAGCATTACCATATAACGTATAACGTTATGTAGCATTACGATATAACGTATAACGTTATGTAGCTCTACGATATAACGTATAATGTTATGTAGCATTACGATATAACATATAACGTTATGTAGCATTACGATATAACGTGTAACGTTATGTAACATTACGATATAACGTATAATGTTATATAGGTAATAGGTTATAACGTATAACGTTATGTAGCATTACCATATAACGTATAACGTTATGTAGCATAACGATATAACGTATAACGTTATATAGTATTACGTTATAACGTATAACGTTACGTAGACATACGATGTAACGTATATCGTTATGTAGCATTACCATATAACGTATAACGTTATGTAGCATTACGATATAACGTACAAGGTTATGTGGCATTACGATATAACGTATAACGTTATGTAGCATTACGATATAACGAATAACGTTACGTAGCATTACGATATAACGTATAACGTTATGTAGCATAACGATATAACGTATAACGTTATATAGTATTACGTTATAACGTATAACGTTACGTAGACATACGATGTAACGTATATCGTTATGTAGCATTACCATATAACGTATAACGTTATGTAGCATAACGATATAACGTATATCGTTATATAGTATTACGTTATAACGTATAACGTTATGTATACTTACGATGTAACGTGTATCGTTACGTGGCATTACGATATAACTTATAACGTTATGTGGTGTTACGTTATAACGTATAACGTTATGAAGCATTACGATAGAACGTATAGCGTTATGTAGTATTACGTTATAACGTAATACGTTATGTAGCATTACGATATAACGAGTAACGTTATGTAACATTACGATATAACGTATAACGTTATATAGGTAATAGGTTATAACGTATAACGTTATGCTGCATTACGATATAACGTATAACGTTATATAGTATTACGTTATAACGTATAACGTTACGTAGACATACGATGTAACGTATATCGTTATGTAGCATTACCATATAACGTATAACGTTATGTAGCATAACGATATAACGTATAACGTTATATAGTATTACGTTATAACGTATAACGTTATGTAGACTTTCGATGTAACGTGTATCGTTATGTGGCATTACGATATAACTTATAACGTTATGTGGTGTTACGTTATAACGTATAACGTTATGTAGCATTACGATAGAACGTATAGCGTTATGTAGTATTACGTTATAACGTAATACGTTATGTAGCATTACGATATAACGTGTAACGTTATGTAACATTACGATATAACGTATAACGTTATATAGGTAATAGGTTATAACGTATAACGTTATGCTGCATTACGATATAACGTATAACGTTATATAGTATTACGTTATAACGTATAACGTTACGTAGACATACGATGTAACGTATATCGTTATGTAGCATTACCATATAACGTATAACGTTATGTAGCATAACGATATAACGTATAACGTTATATAGTATTACGTTATAACATATAACGATATGTAGACTTACGATGTAACGTATATCATTATGTAGCATTACCATATAACGTATAACGTTATGTAGCATTACGACATAACGTATAACGTTATGTAGCTCTACGATATAACGTATAATGTTATGTAGCATTACGATATAACATATAACGTTATGTAGCATTACGATATAACGTGTAACGTTATGTAACATTACGATATAACGTATAATGTTATATAGGTAATAGGTTATAACGTATAACGTTATGTAGCATTACCATATAACGTATAACGTTATGTAGCATAACGATATAACGTATAACGTTATATAGTATTACGTTATAACGTATAACGTTACGTAGACATACGATGTAACGTATATCGTTATGTAGCGTTACCATATAACGTATAACGTTATGTAGCATTACGATATAACGTACAAGGTTATGTGGCATTACGATATAACGTATAACGTTATGTAGCATTACGATATAACGAATAACGTTACGTAGCATTACGATATAACGTATAACGTTATGTAGCATAACGATATAACGTATAACGTTATATAGTATTACGTTATAACGTATAACGTTACGTAGACATACGATGTAACGTATATCGTTATGTAGCATTACCATATAACGTATAACGTTATGTAGCATAACGATATAACGTATAACGTTATATAGTATTACGTTATAACGTATAACGTTATGTAGACTTACGATGTAACGTGTATCGTTATGTGGCATTACGATATAACTTATAACGTTATGTGGTGTTACGTTATAACGTATAACGTTATGAAGCATTACGATAGAACGTATAGCGTTATGTAGTATTACGTTATAACGTAATACGTTATGTAGCATTACGATATAACGAGTAACGTTATGTAACATTACGATATAACGTATAACGTTATATAGGTAATAGGTTATAACGTATAACGTTATGCTGCATTACGATATAACGTATAACGTTATATAGTATTACGTTATAACGTATAACGTTACGTAGACATACGATGTAACGTATATCGTTATGTAGCATTACCATATAACGTATAACGTTATGTAGCATAACGATATAACGTATAACGTTATATAGTATTACGTTATAACGTATAACGTTATGTAGACTTACGATGTAACGTGTATCGTTATGTGGCATTACGATATAACTTATAACGTTATGTGGTGTTACGTTATAACGTATAACGTTATGTAGCATTACGATAGAACGTATAGCGTTATGTAGTATTACGTTATAACGTAATACGTTATGTAGCATTACGATATAACGTGTAATGTTATGTAACATTACGATATAACGTATAACGTTATATAGGTAATAGGTTATAACGTATAACGTTATGTAGCATTACCATATAACGTATAACGTTATGTAGCATAACGATATAACGTATAACGTTATATAGTATTACGTTATAACGTATAACGTTACGTAGACATACGATGTAACGTATATCGTTATTTAGCATTACCATATAACGTATAACGTTATGTAGCATTACGATATAACGTACAAGGTTATGTAGCATTACGATATAACGTATAACGTTATGTAGCATTACGATATAACGAATAACGTTACGTAGCATTAGGATATAACATATAACGTTATGTAGCATTACCATATAACGTATAACGTTATGTAGCATTACGTTATAACGATATACGTTACATAGTATTACGTTATAACATATGACGTTATATGGTAATACGTTACAACGTGTATCGTTATGTAGTATTACGTTATAAAGTATAACGATATGTAGTATTACAATATAACGTATACCGTTATGTAGACTTACGATGTAACGTATATCGTTATGTAGTATTACCGTATAACGTATAACGTTATGTAGCATAACGATATAACGTATAACGTTATGTAGCATTACGATATAACGTATAACGTTATGTAGCATAACGATATAACGAATAACGTTATATAGTATTACGTTATAACGTATAACGCTATGTAGCATAACGATATAACGTACAACGTTATATAGTGTCACGTTATAACGTATAACGTTATGTAGCATATCGATATAACGTACAACGTTATATAGTATTACGTTATAACGTATAACGCTATGTAGCATTACGATATAACGTATAACGTTATGGAGCATTACGATATAACGTATAACGTTATATGGTAATACGTTATAACGTACAACGTTATGTAGCATTACGATATAACGTATAACGTTATGTAGCATTACGATATAACGTATCACGTTACGTAGCATTACGATATAACGTACAACGTTATATAGTGTCACGTTATAACGTATAACGTTATGTAGCATATCGATATAACGTACAACGTTATATAGTATTACGTTATAACGTATAACGCTATGTAGCATTACGATATAACGTATAACGTTATGGAGCATTACGATATAACGTATAACGTTATATGGTAATACGTTATAACGTACAACGTTATATAGTATTACGTTATAACGAATAACGTTATGAAGCTTTACGATATAACGTATAACGTTACGTAGCATTACGATATAACATATAACGTTATGTAGCATTACGTTATAACGATGTACGTTACATAGTATTACCTTATAACATATGACGTAGTATTACAATATAACGTATAACGTTATGTAGACTTACGATGTAACGTATATCGTTATGTAGCATTACGATATAGCGTGTAACGTTATGTAACATTACGATATAACGTATAACGTTATATGGTAAAACGTTATAACGTATAACGTTATGGAGCATTACGATATAACGTATAACGTTATGTAGCACAACGATATAACGTATAACGTTATATAGTATTTCGTTATAACGTATAACGTTATGTAGCATAACGATATAACGTATAACGATATATAGTATTACGTTGTAACGTATAACGTTATGTAGACTTACGATGTAACGTATATCGTTATGTAGTATTACCGTATAACGTATAACGTTATGTAGCATTACGATATTACGTATAACGTTATGTAGCATTACGATATAACGTATAACGTTATGTAGCATAACGATATAACGTATAACGTTATGTAGCATTACGATATACCGTATAACGTTATGTAGCATAACGATATAACGTATAACGTTATATAGTATTACGTTATAACGTATAACGTTACGTAGACATACGATGTAACGTATATCGTTATGTAGCATTACGATATAACATATAACGTTATGTAGCATTACTATATAACGCATAACGTTAAGTAGCATAACGATATAACGAATAACGCTATATAGTAGTACGTTATAACGTATAACGTTATGTAGAATTACGATATAACGTATAACATTATGTAGCATTACGATATAATGTATAACGTTATGTAGCATAACGATATAACGTATAACGTTATGTAGCATTACGATATAACGTATAACGTTATGTAGACTTACGATATAACGTATAACGTTAGATAGCATAACGATATGACGTATAACGTTACGTAGCATTACGATATAACATATAACGTTATGTAGCATCACCATATATCGTATAACGTTATGTAGCTGAACGATATAACGTATACCGTTATATAGTATTTAGTTATAACGTATAACGTTATGTAGTATAACGTTATAACGTCTAACGTTATGTAGCAAAGCGATATAACGTATAACGTTATGGAGCATTACGATATAACGTATAACGTTATATGGTAATACGTTATAACGTACAACGTTATATAGTATTACGTTATAACGAATAACGTTATGTAGCATTACGATATAACGTATAACGTTATGTAACATTACGAAATAACGTACAACGTTATATAGTATTTCGTTATAACGTATAACGTTATGTAGCATAACGATATAACGTATAACGATATATAGTATTACGTTATAACGTATAACGTTATGTAGACTTACGATGTAACGTATATCGTTATGTAGTATTACCGTATAACGTATAACGTTATGTAGCATTACGATATTACGTATAACGTTATGTAGCATTACGATATAACGTATAACGTTATGTAGCATAACGATATAACGTATAACGTTATGTAGCATAACGATATAACGAATAACGTTATATAGTATTACGTTATAACGTATAACATTATGTACACTTACGATGTAACGTATATCGTTATGTAGCATTACGATATAACATATAACGTTATGTAGCATTACTATATAACGCATAACGTTAAGTAGCATAACGATATAACGAAAAACGCTATATAGTAGTACGTTATAACGTATAACGTTATGTAGAATTACGATATAACGTATAACGTTATGTAGACTTACGATATAACGTATAACGTTATGTAGCATAACGATATGACGTATAACGATACGTAGCATTACGATATAACATATAACGTTATGTAGCATCACCATATATCGTATAACGTTATGTAGCTGAACGATATAACGTATACCGTTATATAGTATTTAGTTATAACGTATAACGTTATGTAGCATAACGATATAACGAATAACGTTATATAGTATTACGTTATAACGTATAACGTTATGTACACTTACGATGTAACGTATATCGTTATGTAGCATTACGATATAACATATAACGTTATGTAGCATCACCATATATCGTATAACGTTAAGTAGCATAACGATATAACGAATAACGCTATATAGTAGTACGTTGTAACGTATAACGTTATGTAGAATTACGATATAACGTATAACATTATGTAGCATTACGATATAACGTATAACGTTATGTAGCATAACGATATAACGTATAACGTTATGTAGCATTACGATATAACGTATAACGTTATGTAGACTTACGATATAACGTATAACTTTATGTAGCATAACGATATGACGTATAACGTTACGTAGCATTACGATATAACATATAACGTTATGTAGCATCACCATATATCGTATAACGTTATGTAGCTGAACGATATAACGTATACCGTTATATAGTATTTAGTTATAACGTATAACGTTATGTAGTATAACGTTATAACGTCTAACGTTATGTAGTATAACGTTATAACGTCTAACGTTATGTAGCAAAGCGATATAACGTATATCGCTATGTAACATTACGACATGACGTATAACGTTATATGGTAATACGTTATAACGTATAACGTTATGCAGCATTACGATATAACGTATAACGTTATGTAGCATTACGATATAACGTATAACGTTATGTAGCATTACGACATAACGTATAACGTTATGTAGCATTACGATAAAACGTATAACGTTACGTAGCATTACGATATAACATATAACGTTATGTAGCATTACGATATAACGTATAACGTTATGTAGCATTACGTTATAACGAAATACGTTACATAGTATTACCTTATAACATATGACGTTATATGGTAATACGTTATAACGTATAACGTTATGTAGTATTACGTTATAACGTATAACGATATGTAGTATTACGATATAACGTATAACGTTATGAAGCATTACGACATAACGTATAACGCTATGTATCAATACCATATAACGTATAACGTTATGTAGCATTACGATATAACGTATAACGTTATGTAGCAGAACGATACAACGTATAACGCTATGTAGCATTACGATATAACGTATAACGTTATGTAGCATTACGATATAACGTATAACGTTATGTAGCATAACGATATAACGTATAACGTTATATAATATTCCGTTATAACGTACAACGTTATATAGTATTACGTTATAACGTATAACGTTATGTAGCATTACGATATAACGTATAACGTTATGTAGCAGAACGATACAACGTATAACGCTATGTTCCATTACGATATAACGTATAACGTTATGTAGCATTACGATATAACGTATAACGTTATGTAGCATAACGATATAACGTATAACGTTATATAATATTACGTTATAACGTACAACGTTATATAGTATTACGTTATAACGTATAACGTTATGTAGCATTACGATATAACGTATAACGTTATGTAGCATTACGATATAACGTACAACGTTATATAGTATTACGTTATAACGTATAACGTTATGTAGCATTACGATATAACGTATAACGTTATGTAGCATTACAATATAACGTATAACGTTATATGGTAATACGTTATAACGTCTAACGTTATGTAGCATTACCATATAACGTATAACGTTATGTAGCATTACGATATAACGTATAACGTTATGTAGCATTACGATATAACGTATAACGTTATGTAGCAGAACGATACAACGTATAACGCTATGTTCCATTACGATATAACGTATAACGTTATGTGGCATTGCGATATAACGTATAACGTTATGTAGCAGAACGATACAACGTATAACGCTATGTTCCATTACGATATAACGTATAACATTATGTAGCATTACGATATAACGTATAACGTTATGTAGCATTACGATATAACGTATAACGTTATGTAGCATTACGATATAACGTATAACGTTACGTAGCATTACGATATAACATATAACGTTATGTAGCATTACGATATAACGTATAACGTTATGTAGCATTACGTGATAACGAAATACGTTACATAGTATTACCTTATAACATATGACGTTATATGGTAATACGTAATAACGTGTAACGTTATGTAGTATTACGTTATATCGTATAACGATATGTAGTATTACGATGTAACGTATAACGTTATGTAGACTTACGATGTAACGTATATCGTTATGTAGCATTACGATATAGCGTGTAACGTTATGTAACATTACGATATAACGTATAACGTTATATGGTAATACGTTATAACGTATGACGTTATGTACACTTACGATGTAACGTATAACGTTATGGAGCATTACGATATAACGTATAACGTTATGTAGCATAACGATATAACGTATAACGTTATGTAGCATTACGATATAACGTATAACGTTATGTAGCATAACGATATAACGTATAACGTTATGTAGCATTACGATATAACGTATAACGTTATGTAGCATAACGATATAACGAATAACGTTATATAGTATTACGTTATAACGTATAACGTTATGTAGCATTACGATATTACGTATAACGTTATGTAGCATTACGATATAACGTATAACGTTATGTAGCATAACGATATAACGTATAACGTTATGTAGCATAACCATATAACGAATAACGCTATATAGTAGTACGTTATAACGTATAACGTTATGTAGACTTACGATATAACGTATAACGTTATGTAGCATTACGATATAACGTATAACGTTATGTAGCATAACGATATAACGTATAACGTTATGTAGCAATACGATATAACGTATAACGTTATGTAGACTTACGATATAACGTATAACGTTATGTAGCATAACGATATGACGTATAACGTTACGTAGCATTACGATATAACATATAACGTTGTGTAGCATCACCATATATCGTATAACGTTATGTAGCTGAACGATATAACGTATACCGTTATATAGTATTTAGTTATAACGTATAACGTTATGTAGTATAACGTTATAACGTATAACGTTATGTAGCAAAGCGATATAACGTATATCGCTATGTAACATTACGACATGACGTATAACGTTATATAGTAATACGTTATAACGTATAACGTTATGCAGCATTACGATATAACGTATAACGTTATGTAGCATTAAGATATAACGTATAACGTTATGTAGCATTACGGCATAACGTATAACGTTATGTAGCATTACGATATAACGTATAACGCTATGTATCAATACCATATAACGTATAACGTTATGTAACATTACGATATAACGTATAACGTTATGTAGCAGAACGATACAACGTATAACGCTATGTAGCATTACGATATAACGTATAACGTTATGTAGCATTACGATATAACGTATAACGTTATGTAGCATAACGATATAACGTATAACGTTATATAATATTACGTTATAACGTACAACGTTATATAGTATTACGTTATAACGTATAACGTTATGTAGCATTACGATATAACGTATAACGTTATGTAGCATTACGATATAACGTATAACGTTATGTAGCATTACCATATAACGTATAACGTTATGTAGCATTACGATATAACGTATAACGTTATGTAGCATTACGATATAACGTACAACGTTATATAGTATTACGTTATAACGTATAACGTTATGTAGCATTACGATATAACGTATAACGTTATGTAGCATTACAATATAACGTATAACGTTATATGGTAATACGTTATAACGTCTAAGGTTATGTAGCATTACCATATAACGCATAACGTTATATGGTAATACGTTATAACGTATAACGTTATGTAGCTGAACGATATAACGTATACCGTTATATAGTATTTAGTTATAACGTATAACGTTATGTAGTATTACGTTATAACGTATAACGTTATGTAGCAAAGCGATATAACGTATAACGCTATGTAACATTACGACATGACGTATAACGTTATAAGGTAATACGTTATAACGTATATCGTTATGTAGCATTACGATATAACGTATAACGTTATGTAGCATTACGATATAACGTACAACGTTATATAGTATTACGTTATAACGTATAACGTTATGTAGCATTACCATATAACGTATAACGTTATGTAGCATTACGATATAACGTATAACGTTATGTAGCATTACGATATAACGTACAACGTTATATAGTATTACGTTATAACGTATAACGTTATGTAGCATTACGATATAACGTATAACGTTATGTAGCATTACAATATAACGTATAACGTTATATGGTAATACGTTATAACGTCTAAGGTTATGTAGCATTACCATATAACGTATAACGTTATGTAGCATTACGATATAACGTATAACGTTATGTAGCATTACGATATAACGTATAACGTTATGTAGCAGAACGATACAACGTATAACGCTATGTTCCATTACGATATAACGTATAACGCTATGTTCCATTACGATATAACGTATAACGTTATGTAGCATTACGATATAACGTATAACGTTATGTAGCAAAGCGATATAACGTATAACGCTATGTAACATTACGACATGACGTATAACGTTATATGGTAATACGTTATAACGTATAACGTTATGCAGCATTTCGATATAACGTATAACGTTATGTAGCATTACGATATAACGTATAACGTTATGTAGCATTACGACATAACGTATAACGTTATGTAGCATTACGATATAACGTATAACGTTACTGTAGCATTACGATGTAACATATAACGTTATGTAGCATTACGATATAACGTATAACGTTATGTAGCATTACGATATAACGTATAACGTTATGTAGCATTACGATATAACGTATAACGTTATGTAGCATTACGATATAACGTATAACGTTACGTAGCATTACGATATAACATATAACGTTATGTAGCATTACGATATAACGTATAACGTTATGTAGCATTACGTGATAACGAAATACGTTACATAGTATTACCTTATAACATATGACGTTATATGGTAATACGTTATAACGTGTAACGTTATGTAGTATTACGTTATATCGTATAACGATATGTAGTATTACGATGTAACGTATAACGTTATGTAGACTTACGTTATAACGTATAATGTTATGTAGCATTACGATATAACGTATAACGTTATGTAGCATTACGATATAACGTATAACGTTATGTAGCATTACGATATAACGTATAACGTTATGTAGCATTACGATATAACGTATACCGTTATGTAGCATTACGATATAGCGTGTAACGTTATGTAACATTACGATATAACGCATAACGTTATATGGTAATACGTTATAACGTATAACGTTATGTAGCTGAACGATATAACGTATACCGTTATATAGTATTTAGTTATAACGTATAACGTTATGTAGTATTACGTTATAACGTATAACGTTATGTAGCAAAGCGATATAACGTATAACGCTATGTAACATTACGACATGACGTATAACGTTATAAGGTAATACGTTATAACGTATATCGTTATGCAGCATTACGATATAACGTATAACGTTATGTTGCATTACGATATAACGTATAACGTTACGAAGCATTACGATATAACATATAACGTTATGTAGCATTACGATATTACGTATAACGTTATGTAGCATTACGTTATAACGAAATACGTAACATAGCATTACCTTATAACATATGACATTATATGGTAGTACGTTATAACGGATAACGTTATGTATCATTACGATATAACGTGTAACGTTATGTAGTATAACGATACAACGTATAACGCTATGTAGCATTACGATATAACGTATAACGTTATGTAGCATTACGATATAACGTATAACGTTAGGTAGCATAACGATATAACGTATAACGTTATATAATATTACGATATAACGTACAACGTTATGTAGCATTACGTTATAACGTACAACATTATATAGAATTACGTTATAACGTATAACGTTATGTAGCATTACGATATAACGTATAACGTTATGTAGCATTGCGATATAACGTATAACGTTATGTAACATTACGACATAACGTATAACGTTAAATGGTAATACGTTATAATGTATAACATTATGTAGCATTACGATATAACGTATAACGTTATGTAGCATTACGATATAGCGTGTAACGTTATGTAACATTACGATATAACGTATAACGTTATATGGTAATACGTTATAACGTATGACGTTATGTACACTTACGATGTAACGTATAACGTTATGGAGCATTACGATATAACGTATGACGTTATGTAGCATAACGATATAACGTATAACGTTATGTAGCATTACGATATAACGTATAACGTTATGTAGCATAACGATATAACGTATAACGTTATGTAGCATTACGATATAACGTATAACGTTATGTAGCATAACGATATAACGAATAACGTTATATAGTATTACGTTATAACGTATAACGTTATGTAGCATTACGATATTACGTATAACGTTATGTAGCATTACGATATAACGTATAACGTTATGTAGCATAACGATATAACGTATAACGTTATGTAGCATAACCATATAACGAATAACGCTATATAGTAGTACGTTATAACGTATAACGTTATGTAGACTTACGATATAACGTATAACGTTATGTAGCATTACGATATAATGTATAACGTTATGTAGCATAACGATATAACGTATAACGTTATGTAGCAATACGATATAACGTATAACGTTATGTAGACTTACGATATAACGTATAACGTTATGTAGCATAACGATATGACGTATAACGTTACGTAGCATTACGATATAGCATATAACGTTGTGTAGCATCACCATATATCGTATAACGTTATGTAGCTGAACGATATAACGTATACCGTTATATAGTATTTAGTTATAACGTATAACGTTATGTAGTATAACGTTATAACGTATAACGTTATGTAGCAAAGCGATATAACGTATATCGCTATGTAACATTACGACATGACGTATAACGTTATATGGTAATACGTTATAACGTATAACGTTATGCAGCATTACGATATAACGTATAACGTTATGTAGCATTAAGATATAACGTATAACGTTATGTAGCATTACGGCATAACGTATAACGTTATGTAGCATTACGATATAACGTATAACGCTATGTATCAATACCATATAACGTATAACGTTATGTAACATTACGATATAACGTATAACGTTATGTAGCAGAACGATACAACGTATAACGCTATGTAGCATTACGATATAACGTATAACGTTATGTAGCATTACGATATAACGTATAACGTTATGTAGCATAACGATATAACGTATAACGTTATATAATATTACGTTATAACGTACAACGTTATATAGTATTACGTTATAACGTATAACGTTATGTAGCATAACGATATAACGTATAACGTTATATAATATTACGTTATAACGTACAACGTTATATAGTATTACGTTATAACGTATAACGTTATGTAGCATTACGATATAACGTATAACGTTATGTAGCATTACGATATAACGTACAACGTTATATAGTATTACGTTATAACGTATAACGTTATGTAGCATTACCATATAACGTATAACGTTATGTAGCATTACGATATAACGTATAACGTTATGTAGCATTACGATATAACGTACAACGTTATATAGTATTACGTTATAACGTATAACGTTATGTAGCATTACGATATAACGTATACCGTTATATAGTATTTAGTTATAACGTATAACGTTATGTAGTATAACGTTATAACGTATAACGTTATGTAGCAAAGCGATATAACGTATATCGCTATGTAACATTACGACATGACGTATAACGTTATATGGTAATACGTTATAACGTATAACGTTATGCAGCATTACGATATAACGTATAACGTTATGTAGCATTAAGATATAACGTATAACGTTATGTAGCATTACGGCATAACGTATAACGTTATGTAGCATTACGATATAACGTATAACGCTATGTATCAATACCATATAACGTATAACGTTATGTAACATTACGATATAACGTATAACGTTATGTAGCAGAACGATACAACGTATAACGCTATGTAGCATTACGATATAACGTATAACGTTATGTAGCATTACGATATAACGTATAACGTTATGTAGCATAACGATATAACGTATAACGTTATATAATATTACGTTATAACGTACAACGTTATATAGTATTACGTTATAACGTATAACGTTATGTAGCATAACGATATAACGTATAACGTTATATAATATTACGTTATAACGTACAACGTTATATAGTATTACGTTATAACGTATAACGTTATGTAGCATTACGATATAACGTATAACGTTATGTAGCATTACGATATAACGTACAACGTTATATAGTATTACGTTATAACGTATAACGTTATGTAGCATTACCATATAACGTATAACGTTATGTAGCATTACGATATAACGTATAACGTTATGTAGCATTACGATATAACGTACAACGTTATATAGTATTACGTTATAACGTATAACGTTATGTAGCATTACGATATAACGTATAACGTTATGTAGCATTACAATATAACGTATAACGTTATATGGTAATACGTTATAACGTCTAAGGTTATGTAGCATTACCATATAACGTATAACGTTATGTAGCATTACGATATAACGTATAACGTTATGTAGCATTACGATATAACGTATAACGTTATGTAGCAGAACGATATAACGTATAACGCTATGTTCCATTACGATATAACGTATAACGTTATGTAGCATTACGCTATAACGTATAACGTTATGTAGCAAAGCGATATAACGTATAACGCTATGTAACATTACGACATGACGTATAACGTTATATGGTAATACGTTATAACGTATAACGTTATGCAGCATTTCGATATAACGTATAACGTTATGTAGCATTACGATATAACGTATAACGTTATGTAGCATTACGACATAACGTATAACGTTATGTAGCATTACGATATAACGTATAACGTTACTGTAGCATTACGATGTAACATATAACGTTATGTAGCATTACGATATAACGTATAACGTTATGTAGCATTACGATATAACGTATAACGTTATGTAGCATTACGATATAACGTATAACGTTATGTAGCATTACGATATAACGTATAACGTTACGTAGCATTACGATATAACATATAACGTTATGTAGCATTACGATATAACGTATAACGTTATGTAGCATTACGTGATAACGAAATACGTTACATAGTATTACCTTATAACATATGACGTTATATGGTAATACGTTATAACGTGTAACGTTATGTAGTATTACGTTATATCGTATAACGATATGTAGTATTACGATGTAACGTATAACGTTATGTAGACTTACGTTATAACGTATAATGTTATGTAGCATTACGATATAACGTATAACGTTATGTAGCATTACGATATAACGTATAACGTTATGTAGCATTACGATATAACGTATAACGTTATGTAGCATTACGATATAACGTATATCGTTATGTAGCATTACGATATAGCGTGTAACGTTATGTAACATTACGATATAACGCATAACGTTATATGGTAATACGTTATAACGTATAACGTTATGTAGCTGAACGATATAACGTATACCGTTATATAGTATTTAGTTATAACGTATAACGTTATGTAGTATTACGTTATAACGTATAACGTTATGTAGCAAAGCGATATAACGTATAACGCTATGTAACATTACGACATGACGTATAACGTTATAAGGTAATACGTTATAACGTATAACGTTATGTAGCTGAACGATATAACGTATACCGTTATATAGTATTTAGTTATAACGTATAACGTTATGTAGTATTACGTTATAACGTATAACGTTATGTAGCATTACGATATAACGTATAACGTTACGAAGCATTACGATATAACATATAACGTTATGTAGCATTACGATATTACGTATAACGTTATGTAGCATTACGTTATAACGAAATACGTAACATAGCATTACCTTATAACATATGACATTATATGGTAATACGTTATAACGGATAACGTTACGTATCATTACGATATAACGAGTAACGTTATGTAGTATAACGATACAACGTATAACGCTATGTAGCATTACGATATAACGTATAACGTTATGTAGCATTACGATATAACGTATAACGTTATGTAGCATAACGATATAACGTATAACGTTATATAATATTACGATATAACGTACAACGTTATGTAGCAGTACGTTATAACGTACAACATTATATAGAATTACGTTATAACGTATAACGTTATGTAGTATTACAATATAACGTATAACGTTATATGGTAATACGTTATAACGTCTAAGGTTATGTAGCATTACCATATAACGTATAACGTTATGTAGCATTACGATATAACGTATAACGTTATGTAGCATTACGATATAACGTATAACGTTATGTAGCAGAACGATACAACGTATAACGCTATGTTCCATAACGATATAACGTATAACGCTATGTTCCATTACGATATAACGTATAACGTTATGTAGCATTACGCTATAACGTATAACGTTATGTAGCAAAGCGATATAACGTATAACGCTATGTAACATTACGACATGACGTATAACGTTATATGGTAATACGTTATAACGTATAACGTTATGCAGCATTTCGATATAACGTATAACGTTATGTAGCATTACGATATAACGTATAACGTTATGTAGCATTACGACATAACGTATAACGTTATGTAGCATTACGATATAACGTATAACGTTACTGTAGCATTACGATGTAACATATAACGTTATGTAGCATTACGATATAACGTATAACGTTATGTAGCATTACGATATAACGTATAACGTTATGTAGCATTACGATATAACGTATAACGTTATGTAGCATTACGATATAACGTATAACGTTACGTAGCATTACGATATAACATATAACGTTATGTAGCATTACGATATAACGTATAACGTTATGTAGCATTACGTGATAACGAAATACGTTACATAGTATTACCTTATAACATATGACGTTATATGGTAATACGTTATAACGTGTAACGTTATGTAGTATTACGTTATATCGTATAACGATATGTAGTATTACGATGTAACGTATAACGTTATGTAGACTTACGTTATAACGTATAATGTTATGTAGCATTACGATATAACGTATAACGTTATGTAGCATTACGATATAACGTATAACGTTATGTAGCATTACGATATAACGTATAACGTTATGTAGCATTACGATATAACGTATATCGTTATGTAGCATTACGATATAGCGTGTAACGTTATGTAACATTACGATATAACGCATAACGTTATATGGTAATACGTTATAACGTATAACGTTATGTAGCTGAACGATATAACGTATACCGTTATATAGTATTTAGTTATAACGTATAACGTTATGTAGTATTACGTTATAACGTATAACGTTATGTAGCAAAGCGATATAACGTATAACGCTATGTAACATTACGACATGACGTATAACGTTATAAGGTAATACGTTATAACGTATAACGTTATGTAGCTGAACGATATAACGTATACCGTTATATAGTATTTAGTTATAACGTATAACGTTATGTAGTATTACGTTATAACGTATAACGTTATGTAGCATTACGATATAACGTATAACGTTACGAAGCATTACGATATAACATATAACGTTATGTAGCATTACGATATTACGTATAACGTTATGTAGCATTACGTTATAACGAAATACGTAACATAGCATTACCTTATAACATATGACATTATATGGTAATACGTTATAACGGATAACGTTACGTATCATTACGATATAACGAGTAACGTTATGTAGTATAACGATACAACGTATAACGCTATGTAGCATTACGATATAACGTATAACGTTATGTAGCATTACGATATAACGTATAACGTTATGTAGCATAACGATATAACGTATAACGTTATATAATATTACGATATAACGTACAACGTTATGTAGCAGTACGTTATAACGTACAACATTATATAGAATTACGTTATAACGTATAACGTTATGTAGCATTACGATATAACGTATAACGTTATGTAGCATTGCGATATAACGTATAACGTTATGTAACATTACGACATAACGTATAACGTTAAATGGTAATACGTTATAATGTATAACATTATGTAGCATTACGATATAACGTATAACGTTATGTAGCATTACGATATAACGTATAAGGTTATGTAGCATTACGGTATAACGTATAACGTTATGTAGCATTACGATATAACGTATAACGTTACGTAGCATTACGTTATAACGTATAACGTTATGTAGTATTACGTTATAACGTATAACGATATGTAGTATTACGATATAACGTATAACGTTATGAAGCATTACGACATAACGTATAACGCTATGTATCAAAACCATATAACGGTTAACGTTATGTAGCATTACGATATAACGTATAACGTTATGTAGCAGAACGATACAACGTATAACGCTATGTAGCATTACGATATAACGTATAACGTTATGTAGCATTACGATATAACGTATAACGTTATGTAGCATAACGATATAACGTATAACGTTATATAATATTACGTTATAACGTACAACGTTATATAGTATTACGTTATAACGTATAACGTTATGTAGCATTACGATATAACGTTTAACGTTATGTAGCATTACGATATAACGTATAACGTTATGTAGCATAACGATATAACGTATAACGTTATGTAGCATAACGATATAACGTATAACGTTATATAATATTACGTTATAACGTACAACGTTATATAGTATTACGTTATAACGTATAACGTTATGTAGCATAACGATATAACGTATAACGTTATATAATATTACGTTATAACGTACAACGTTATATAGTATTACGCTATAACGTATAACGTTATGGAGCATTCCGATATAACGTATAACGTTATGAAGCATTACGATATAACGTTTAACGTTATGAAGCATTACGACATAACGTATAACGTTATGTAGCATAACGATGCAACGTATAACGCTATGTAGCATTACGATATAACGTATAACGTTATGTAGTATTACGTTATAACGTATAACGATATGTAGTATTACGATATAACGTATAACCTTATGAAGCATTACGACATAACGTATAACGCTATGTATCAATACCATATAACGTATAACGTTATGTAGCATTACGATACAACGTATAACGCTATGTAGCATTACGATATAACGTATAACGTTATGTAGCATTGCGATATAACGTATAACGTTACGTAGCATTACGATATAGCATATAACGTTATGTAGCATTACGTTATAACGAAATACGTTACATAGTATTACCTTAAAACATATGACGTTATATGGTAATACGTAATAACGTATAACGTTATGTAGTATTACGTTATGACGTATAACGATATGTAGTATTACGATATAACGTATAACGTTATGAAGCATTACGACATAACGTATAACGCAATGTATCAATACCATATAACGTATAACGTTATGTAGCATTACGATATAACGTATAACGTTATGTAGCAGAACGATACAACGTATAACGCTATGTAGCATTACGATATAACGTATAACGTTATGTAGCATTACGATATAACGTATAACGTTATGTAGCATAACGATACAACGTATAACGCTATGTAGCATTATGATATAACGTATAACGTTATGTAGCATTACGATATAACGTATAACGTTATGTAGCATAACGATATAACGTATAACGTTATATAATATTACGTTATAACGTACAACGTTATATAGTATTACGTTATAACGTATAACGTTATGTAGCATTACGATATAACGTATAACGTTATATAATATTACGTTATAACGTACAACGTTATATAGTATTACGTTATAACGTATAACGTTATGTAGCATTACGATATAACGTATAACGTTATGTAGCATTACGATATAACGTATAACGTTATGTAGCATAACGATATAACGTATAACGTTATGTAGCATAACGATATAACGTATAACGTTATATAATATTACGTTATAACGTACAACGTTATATAGTATTACGTTATAACGTATAACGTTATGTAGCATTACGATATAACGTTTAACGTTATGTAGCATTACGATATAACGTATTACGTTATGTAGCATAACGATATAACGTATAACGTTATGTAGCATAACGATATAACGTATAACGTTATATAATATTACGTTATAACGTACAACGTTATATAGTATTACGTTATAACGTATAACGTTATGTAGCATAACGATATAACGTATAACGTTATATAATATTACGTTATAACGTACAACGTTATATAGTATTACGCTATAACGTATAACGTTATGGAGCATTACGATATAACGTATAACGTTATGAAGCATTACGATATAACGTTTAACGTTATGAAGCATTACGACATAACGTATAACGTTATGTAGCATAACGATGCAACGTATAACGCTATGTAGCATTACGATATAACGTATAACGTTATGTAGTATTACGTTATAACGTATAACGATATGTAGCATAACGATACAACGTATAACGCTATGTAGCATTACGATATAACGTATAACGTTATGTAGCAGAACGATACAACGTATAACGCTATGTAGCATTACGATATAACGTATAACGTTATGTAGCATTACGATATAACGTATAACGTTATGTAGCATAACGATACAACGTATAACGCTATGTAGCATTACGATATAACGTATAACGTTATGTAGCATTACGATATAACGTATAACGTTATGTAGCATTACGTTATAACGTACAACGTTATAGAGAATTACGTTATAACGTATAACGTTATGTAGCATTACGATATAACGTATAACGTTATGTAGCATTGCGATATAACGTATAACGTTATGTAGTATTACGTTATAACGTATAACGATATGTAGCATAACGATACAACGTATAACGCTATGTAGCATTACGATATAACGTATAACGTTATGTAGCAGAACGATACAACGTATAACGTTACGTAGCATTACGATATAGCATATAACGTTATGTAGCATTACGTTATAACGAAATACGTTACATAGTATTACCTTATAACATATGACGTTATATGGTAATACGTTATAACGTATAACGTTATGTAGTATTACGTTATGACGTATAACGATATGTAGTATTACGATATAACGTATAACGTTATGAAGCATTACGACATAACGTATAACGCAATGTATCAATACCATATAACGTATAACGTTATGTAGCATTACGATATAACGTATAACGTTATGTAGCAGAACGATACAACGTATAACGCTATGTAGCATTACGATATAACGTATAACGTTATGTAGCATTACGATATAACGTATAACGTTATGTAGCATAACGATACAACGTATAACGCTATGTAGCATTATGATATAACGTATAACGTTATGTAGCATTACGATATAACGTATAACGTTATGTAGCATAACGAAATAACGTATAACGTTATATAATATTACGTTATAACGTATAACGTTATGTAGCATTACGATATAACGTATAACGTTATGTAGCATAACGATACAACGTATAACGCTATGTAGCATTATGATATAACGTATAACGTTATGTAGCATTACGATATAACGTATAACGTTATGTAGCATAACGATATAACGTATAACGTTATATAATATTACGTTATAACGTACAACGTTATATAGTATTACGTTATAACGTATAACGTTATGTAGCATTACGATATAACGTATAACGTTATGTAGCATTACGATATAACGTATAACGTTATGTAGCATAACGATATAACGTATAACGTTATGTAGCATAACGATATAACGTATAACGTTATATAATATTACGTTATAACGTACAACGTTATATAGTATTACGTTATAACGTATAACGTTATGTAGCATTACGATATAACGTTTAACGTTATGTAGCATTACGATATAACGTATTACGTTATGTAGCATAACGTTATAACGTATAACGTTATGTAGCATAACGATATAACGTATAACGTTATATAATATTACGTTATAACGTACAACGTTATATAGTATTACGCTATAACGTATAACGTTATGGAGCATTACGATATAACGTATAACGTTATGAAGCATTACGATATAACGTTTAACGTTATGAAGCATTACGACATAACGTATAACGTTATGTAGCATAACGATGCAACGTATAACGCTATGTAGCATTACGATATAACGTATAACGTTATGTAGTATTACGTTATAACGTATAACGATATGTAGCATAACGATACAACGTATAACGCTATGTAGCATTACGATATAACGTATAACGTTATGTAGCAGAACGATACAACGTATAACGCTATGTAGCATTACGATATAACGTATAACGTTATGTAGCATTACGATATAACGTATAACGTTATGTAGCATAACGATACAACGTATAACGCTATGTAGCATTACGATATAACGTATAACGTTATGTAGCATTACGATATAACGTATAACGTTATGTAGCATTACGTTATAACGTACAACGTTATATAGAATTACGTTATAACGTATAACGTTATGTAGCATTACGATATAACGTATAACGTTATGTAGCATTGCGATATAACGTATAACGTTATGTAGTATTACGTTATAACGTATAACGATATGTAGCATAACGATACAACGTATAACGCTATGTAGCATTACGATATAACGTATAACGTTATGTAGCAGAACGATACAACGTATAACGTTACGTAGCATTACGATATAGCATATAACGTTATGTAGCATTACGTTATAACGAAATACGTTACATAGTATTACCTTATAACATATGACGTTATATGGTAATACGTTATAACGTATAACGTTATGTAGTATTACGTTATGACGTATAACGATATGTAGTATTACGATATAACGTATAACGTTATGAAGCATTACGACATAACGTATAACGCAATGTATCAATACCATATAACGTATAACGTTATGTAGCATTACGATATAACGTATAACGTTATGTAGCAGAACGATACAACGTATAACGCTATGTAGCATTACGATATAACGTATAACGTTATGTAGCATTACGATATAACGTATAACGTTATGTAGCATAACGATACAACGTATAACGCTATGTAGCATTATGATATAACGTATAACGTTATGTAGCATTACGATATAACGTATAACGTTATGTAGCATAACGAAATAACGTATAACGTTATATAATATTACGTTATAACGTACAACGTTATATAGTATTACGTTATAACGTATAACGTTATGTAGCATTACGATATAACGTATAACGTTATGTAGCATTACGATATAACGTATAACGTTATGTAGCATTACGTTATAACGTACAACGTTATATAGAATTACGTTATAACGTATAACGTTATGTAGCATTACGATATAACGTATAACGTTATGTAGCATTGCGATATAACGTATAACGTTATGTAACATTATGACATAACGTATAACGTTAAATGGTAATACGTTATAATGTATAACGTTATGTAGCATTACGACATAACGTATAACGTTATGTAGCATTACGATATAACGTATAAGGTTATGTAGCATTACGATATAACGTATAACGTTATGTAGCATTACGATATAACGTATAACGTTACGTAGCATTACGATATAACATATAACGTTATGTAGCATTACCATATAACGTATATCGTTATGTAGCTGAACGATATAACGTGTACCGTTATATAGTGTTTAGTTATAACGCATAACGTTATGTAGTATTACGTTATAACGTATAACGTTATGTAGCAAAGCGATATAACGTATAACGCTATATAACATTACGACATGACGTATAACGTTATATGGTAATACGTTATAACGTATAACGTTATGCAGCATTACGATATAACGTATAACGTTATGTAGCATTACGATCTAACGTATAACGTTATGTAGCATTACGACACAACGTATAACGTTATGTAGCATTACGATATAACGTATAACGTTATGTAGCAGAACGATACAACGTATAACGCTATGTAGCATTACGATATAACGTACAACGTTATATAGTATTATGTTATAACGTATAACGTTATGTAGCATTACAATATAACGTATAACGTTATGTAGCATTACAATATAACGTATAACGTTATATGGTAATACGTTATAACGTATAACGTTATGTAGCATTACCATATAACGTATAACGTTATGTAGCATTACGATATAACGTATAACGTTATGTAGCATTACGATATAACATATAACGTTATGTGGCATTACGTGATAACGAAATACGTTACATAGTATTACCTTATAACATATGACGTTATATGGTAATACGTTATAACGTGTAACGTTATGTAGTATTACGTTATAACGTATAACGATATGTAGTATTACGATGTAACGTATAACATTATGTAGCATTACGATATAACGTATAACGTTATGTAGCATTACGATATAGCGTGTAACGTTATGTAACATTACGATATAACGTATAACGTTATATGGTAATACGTTATAACGTATGACGTTATGTACACTTACGATGTAACGTATAACGTTATGGAGCATTACGATATAACGTATAACGTTATGTAGCATAACGATATAACGTATAACGTTATGTAGCATTACGATATAACGTATAACGTTATGTAGCATAACGATATAACGTATAACGTTATGTAGCATTACGATATAACGTATAACGTTATGTAGCATAACGATATAACGAATAACGTTATATAGTATTACGTTATAACGTATAACGTTATGTAGCATTACGATATTACGTATAACGTAATGTAGCATTACGATATAACGTATAACGTTATGTAGCATAACGATATAACGTATAACGTTATGTAGCATAACCATATAACGAATAACGCTATATAGTAGTACGTTATAACGTATAACGTTATGTAGACTTACGATATAACGTATAACGTTATGTAGCATTACGATATAATGTATAACGTTATGTAGCATAACGATATAACGTATAACGTTATGTAGCATTACAATATAACGTATAACGTTATATGGTAATACGTTATAACGTCTAAGGTTATGTAGCATTACCATATAACGTATAACGTTATGTAGCATTACGATATAACGTATAACGTTATGTAGCATTACGATATAACGTATAACGTTATGTAGCAGAACGATACAACGTATAACGCTATGTTCCATTACGATATAACGTATAACGCTATGTTCCATTACGATATAACGTATAACGTTATGTAGCATTACGATATAACGTATAACGTTATGTAGCAAAGCGATATAACGTATAACGCTATGTAACATTACGACATGACGTATAACGTTATATGGTAATACGTTATAACGTATAACGTTATGCAGCATTTCGATATAACGTATAACGTTACTGTAGCATTACGATGTAACATATAACGTTATGTAGCATTACGATATAACGTATAACGTTATGTAGCATTACGATATAACGTATAACGTTATGTAGCATTACGATATAACGTATAACGTTATGTAGCATTACGATATAACGTATAACGTTACGTAGCATTACGATATAACATATAACGTTATGTAGCATTACGATATAACGTATAACGTTATGTAGCATTACGTGATAACGAAATACGTTACATAGTATTACCTTATAACATATGACGTTATATGGTAATACGTTATAACGTGTAACGTTATGTAGTATTACGTTATATCGTATAACGATATGTAGTATTACGATGTAACGTATAACGTTATGTAGACTTACGTTATAACGTATAATGTTATGTAGCATTACGATATAACGTATAACGTTATGTAGCATTACGATATAACGTATAACGTTATGTAGCATTACGATATAACGTATAACGTTATGTAGCATTACGATATAACGTATATCGTTATGTAGCATTACGATATAGCGTGTAACGTTATGTAACATTACGATATAACGCATAACGTTATATGGTAATACGTTATAACGTATAACGTTATGTAGCTGAACGATATAACGTATACCGTTATATAGTATTTAGTTATAACGTATAACGTTATGTAGTATTACGTTATAACGTATAACGTTATGTAGCAAAGCGATATAACGTATAACGCTATGTAACATTACGACATGACGTATAACGTTATAAGGTAATACGTTATAACGTATATCGTTATGCAGCATTACGATATAACGTATAACGTTATGTAGCATTACGATATAACGTATAACGTTACGAAGCATTACGATATAACATATAACGTTATGTAGCATTACGATATTACGTATAACGTTATGTAGCATTACGTTATAACGAAATACGTAACATAGCATTACCTTATAACATATGACATTATATGGTAATACGTTATAACGGATAACGTTATGTATCATTACGATATAACGTGTAACGTTATGTAGTATAACGATACAACGTACAACGTTATATAGTATTACGTTATAACGTATAACGTTATGTAGCATTACGATATAACGTTTAACGTTATGTAGCATTACGATATAACGTATAACGTTATGTAGCATAACGATATAACGTATAACGTTATGTAGCATAACGATATAACGTATAACGTTATATAATATTACGTTATAACGTACAACGTTATATAGTATTACGTTATAACGTATAACGTTATGTAGCATTGCGATATAACGTATAACGTTATGTAACATTACGACATAACGTATAACGTTAAATGGTAATACGTTATAATGTATAACATTATGTAGCATTACGATATAACGTATAACGTTATGTAGCATTACGATATAACGTATAAGGTTATGTAGCATTACGGTATAACGTATAACGTTATGTAGCATTACGATATAACGTATAACGTTACGTAGCATTACGTTATAACGTATAACGTTATGTAGTATTACGTTATAACGTATAACGATATGTAGTATTACGATATAACGTATAACGTTATGAAGCATTACGACATAACGTATAACGCTATGTATCAATACCATATAACGGTTAACGTTATGTAGCATTACGATATAACGTATAACGTTATGTAGCAGAACGATACAACGTATAACGCTATGTAGCATTACGATATAACGTATAACGTTATGTAGCATTACGATATAACGTATAACGTTATGTAGCATAACGATATAACGTATAACGTTATATAATATTACGTTATAACGTACAACGTTATATAGTATTACGTTATAACGTATAACGTTATGTAGCATTACGATATAACGTTTAACGTTATGTAGCATTACGATATAACGTATAACGTTATGTAGCATAACGATATAACGTATAACGTTATGTAGCATAACGATATAACGTATAACGTTATATAATATTACGTTATAACGTACAACGTTATATAGTATTACGTTATAACGTATAACGTTATGTAGCATAACGATATAACGTATAACGTTATATAATATTACGTTATAACGTACAACGTTATATAGTATTACGCTATAACGTATAACGTTATGGAGCATTCCGATATAACGTATAACGTCATGAAGCATTACGATATAACGTTTAACGTTATGAAGCATTACGACATAACGTATAACGTTATGTAGCATAACGATGCAACGTATAACGCTATGTAGCATTACGATATAACGTATAACGTTATGTAGTATTACGTTATAACGTATAACGATATGTAGTATTACGATATAACGTATAACCTTATGAAGCATTACGACATAACGTATAACGCTATGTATCAATACCATATAACGTATAACGTTATGTAGCATTACGATACAACGTATAACGCTATGTAGCATTACGATATAACGTATAACGTTATGTAGCATTGCGATATAACGTATAACGTTACGTAGCATTACGATATAGCATATAACGTTATGTAGCATTACGTTATAACGAAATACGTTACATAGTATTACCTTAAAACATATGACGTTATATGGTAATACGTAATAACGTATAACGTTATGTAGTATTACGTTATGACGTATAACGATATGTAGTATTACGATATAACGTATAACGTTATGAAGCATTACGACATAACGTATAACGCAATGTATCAATACCATATAACGTATAACGTTATGTAGCATTACGATATAACGTATAACGTTATGTAGCAGAACGATACAACGTATAACGCTATGTAGCATTACGATATAACGTATAACGTTATGTAGCATTACGATATAACGTATAACGTTATGTAGCATAACGATACAACGTATAACGCTATGTAGCATTATGATATAACGTATAACGTTATGTAGCATTACGATATAACGTATAACGTTATGTAGCATAACGATATAACGTATAACGTTATATAATATTACGTTATAACGTACAACGTTATATAGTATTACGTTATAACGTATAACGTTATGTAGCATTACGATATAACGTATAACGTTATATAATATTACGTTATAACGTACAACGTTATATAGTATTACGTTATAACGTATAACGTTATGTAGCATTACGATATAACGTATAACGTTATGTAGCATTACGATATAACGTATAACGTTATGTAGCATAACGATATAACGTATAACGTTATGTAGCATAACGATATAACGTATAACGTTATATAATATTACGTTATAACGTACAACGTTATATAGTATTACGTTATAACGTATAACGTTATGTAGCATAACGATATAACGTATAACGTTATATAATATTACGTTATAACGTACAACGTTATATAGTATTACGCTATAACGTATAACGTTATGGAGCATTACGATATAACGTATAACGTTATGAAGCATTACGATATAACGTTTAACGTTATGAAGCATTACGACATAACGTATAACGATATGTAGCATAACGATGCAATGTATAACGCTATGTAGCATTACGATATAACGTATAACGTTATGTAGTATTACGTTATAACGTATAACGATATGTAGCATAACGATACAACGTATAACGCTATGTAGCATTACGATATAACGTATAACGTTATGTAGCAGAACGATACAACGTATAACGCTATGTAGCATTACGATATAACGTATAACGTTATGTAGCATTACGATATAACGTATAACGTTATGTAGCATAACGATACAACGTATAACGCTATGTAGCATTACGATATAACGTATAACGTTATGTAGCATTACGATATAACGTATAACGTTATGTAGCATTACGTTATAACGTACAACGTTATATAGAATTACGTTATAACGTATAACGTTATGTAGCATTACGATATAACGTATAACGTTATGTAGCATAACGAAATAACGTATAACGTTATATAATATTACGTTATAACGTACAACGTTATATAGTATTACGTTATAACGTATAACGTTATGTAGCATTACGATATAACGTATAACGTTATGTAGCATTACGATATAACGTATAACGTTATGTAGCATTACGTTATAACGTACAACGTTATATAGAATTACGTTATAACGTATAACGTTATGTAGCATTACGATATAACGTATAACGTTATGTAGCATTGCGATATAACGTATAACGTTATGTAACATTACGACATAACGTATAACGTTAAATGGTAATACGTTATAATGTATAACGTTATGTAGCATTACGACATAACGTATAACGTTATGTAGCATTACGATATAACGTATAAGGTTATGTAGCATTACGATATAACGTATAACGTTATGTAGCATTACGATATAACGTATAACGTTACGTAGCATTACGATATAACATATAACGTTATGTAGCATTACCATATAACGTATATCGTTATGTAGCTGAACGATATAACGTGTACCGTTATATAGTATTTAGTTATAACGCATAACGTTATGTAGTATTACGTTATAACGTATAACGTTATGTAGCAAAGCGATATAACGTATAACGCTATATAACATTACGACATGACGTATAACGTTATATGGTAATACGTTATAACGTATAACGTTATGCAGCATTACGATATAACGTATAACGTTATGTAGCATTACGATCTAACGTATAACGTTATGTAGCATTACGACACAACGTATAACGTTATGTAGCATTACGATATAACGTATAACGTTATGTAGCATTACGTGATAACGAAATACGTTACATAGTATTACCTTATAACATATGACGTTATATGGTAATACGTTATAACGTGTAACGTTATGTAGTATTACGTTATAACGTATAACGATATGTAGTATTACGATGTAACGTATAACGTTATGTAGACTTACGATGTAACGTATATCGTTATGTAGCATTAAGATATAGCGTGTAACGTTATGTAACATTACGATATAACGTATAACGTTATATGGTAATACGTTATAACGTATAACGTTATGGAGCATTACGATATAACGTATAACGTTATGTAGCATTACGATATAACGTATAAGGTTATGTAGCAATACGATATAACATATAACGTTATGTAGCATTACCATATAACGTATAACGTTATGTAGCTGAACGATATAACGTATACCGTTATATAGTATTTAGTTATAACGTATAACGTTATGCAGTATTTCGTTATAACGTATAACGATATGTAGTATTACGATGTAACGTATAACGTTATGTAGAATTACGATGTAACGTATATCGTTATGTAGCATTACGATATAGCGTGTAACGTTATGTAACATTACGATATAACGTATAACGTTATATGGTAATACGTTATAACGTATAACGTTATGGAGCATTACGATATAACGTATAACGTTATGTAGCATTACGATATAACGTATAAGGTTATGTAGCATTACGATATAACGTATAACGTTATGTAGCATTACGATATAACGTATAACGTTACGTAGCATTACAATATAACATATAACGTTATGTAGCATTACCATATAACGTATAACGTTATGTAGCTGAACGATATAACGTATACCGTTATATAGTATTTAGTTATAACGTATAACGTTATGTAGTATTGCGTTATAACGTATAACGTTATGAAGCATTACGACATAACGTATAACGTTATGTAGCATAACGATACAACGTATAACGCTATGTATCAATACCATATAACGTATAACGTTATGTAGCATTACGATATAACGTATAACGTTATGTAGTATTACGTTATAACGTATAACGATATGTAGTATTACGATATAACGTATAACGTTATGAAGCATTACGACATAACGTATAACGCTATGTATCAATACCATATAACGTATAATGTTATGTAGCATTACGATATAACGTATAACGTTATGTAGCAAAGCGATATAACGTATAACGCTATTAAACATTACGACATGACGTATAACATTATGTAGCATTACGATGTAACGTATAACGTTATGTAGCATTACGTTATAACGAAATACGTTACATAGTATTACCATATAACATATGACGTTATATGGTAATACGTTATAACGTATGACGTTATGTAGTATTACGTTATAACGTATAACGATATGTAGCATTACGATATAACGTATAACGTTATGTAGCATTACGATATAACGTATAACGTTATGAAGCATTACGACATAACGTATAACGCTATGTATCAATACCATATAACGTATAACGTTATGTAGCATTACGATATAACGTATAACGTTATGTAGCAGAACGATACAACGTATAACGCTATGTAGCATTACGATATAACGTATAACGTTAGGTAGCATTACGATATAACGTATAACGTTATGTAGCATAACGATACAACGTATAACGCTATGTAGCATTACGATATAACGTATAACGTTATGTAGTATTACGTTATAACGTATAAGGATATGTAGTATTACGATATAACGTATAACGTTATGAAGCATTACGATATAACGTATAACGTTACGTAGCATTACGATATAACATATAACGTTGTGTAGCATTACGATATAACGTACAACGTTATGCAGCATTACGTTACAGCGAAATACGTTACATAGTATTACCTTATAACATATGACGTTATATTGTAATACGTTATAACGTTTAACGTTATGTAGTATTACGTTATAACGTATAACGATATGTAGTATTACGATATAACGTATAACCTTATGAAGCATTACGACATAACGTATAACGCTATGTATCTATACCATATAACGTATAACGTTATGTAGCATTACGATATAACGTATAACGTTATGTAGCAGAACGATACAACGTATAACGCTATGTAGCATTACGATATAACGTATAACGTTATGTAGCATTACGATATAACGTATAACGTTATGTAGCATAACGATACAACGTATAACGCTATGTAGCATTACGATATAACGTATAACGTTATGTAGCATTACGATATAACGTATAACGTTACGTAGCATTACGATATAGCATATAACGTTATGTAGCATTACGTTATAACGAAATACGTTACATAGTATTACCTTATAACATATGACGTTATATGGTAATACGTTATAACGTATAACGTTATGTAGTATTACGTTATGACGTATAACGATATGGAGCATTACGATATAACGTATAACGTTATGTAGCATTACAATATAACGTATAACGTTATATGGTAATACGTTATAACGTATAACGTTATGTAGCATTACCATATAACGTATAACGTTATGTAGCATTACGATATAACGTATAACGTTATGTAGCATTACGATATAACGTATAACGTTATGTAGCATTACGATATAACGTATAACGTTATGTAGCATTACAATATAACGTATAACGTTATATGGTAATACGTTATAACGTATAACGTTATGTAGCATTACCATATAACGTATAACGTTATGTAGCATTACGATATAACGTATAACGTTATGTAGCATTACGATATAACGTATAACGTTATGTAGCATTACGATATAACGTATAACGT
This sequence comes from Bombus lapidarius, assembly GCA_936014575.1. Lineage (NCBI taxonomy): Eukaryota > Metazoa > Arthropoda > Insecta > Hymenoptera > Apidae > Bombus > Bombus lapidarius. The sequence goes on along the minus strand of CAKXZU010000104.1, from coordinate 210,665 downwards.
TATGTAGCATTACAATATAACGTATAACGTTATATGGTAATACGTTATAACGTATAACGTTATGTAGCATTACCATATAACGTATAACGTTATATAGTATTATGTTATAACGTATAACGTTATGTAGCATTACGATATAACGTATAACGTTATGTAGCATTACAATATAACGTATAACGTTATATGGTAATACGTTATAACGTATAACGTTATGTAGCATTACCATATAACGTATAACGTTATGTAGCATTACGATATAACGTATAACGTTATGTAGCATTACGTGATAACGAAATACGTTACATAGTATTACCTTATAACATATGACGTTATACGGTAATACGTTATAACATGTAACGTTATGTAGTATTACGTTATAACGTATAACGATGTGTAGTATTACGATGTAACGTATAACGTTATGTAGACTTACCATGTAACGTATATCGTTATGTAGCATTACGATATAGCGTGTAACGTTATGTAACATTACGATATAACGTATAACGTTATATGGTAATACGTTATAACGTATAACGTTATGGAGCATTACGATATAACGTATATCGTTATGTAGCATTACGATATAACATATAACGTTATGTAGCATTACCATATAACGTATAACGTTATGTAGCTGAACGATATAACGTATACCGTTATATAGTATTTAGTTATAACGTATAACGTTATGTAGTATTACGTTATAACGTATAACGATATGTAGTATTACGATGTAACGTATAACGTTATGTAGAATTACGACGTAACGTATATCGTTATGTAGCATTACGATATAGCGTGTAACCTTATGTAACATTACGATATAACGTATAACGTTATATGGTAATACGTTATAACGTATAACGTTATGGAGCATTACGATATAACGTATAACGTTATGTAGCATTACGATATAACGTATAAGGTTATGTAGCATTACGATATAACGTATAACGTTATGTAGCATTACGATATAGCGTATAACGTTACGTAGCATTACGATATAACATATAACGTTATGTAGCATTACCATATAACGTATAACGTTATGTAGCTGAACGATATAACGTATACCGTTATATAGTATTTAGTTATAACGTATAACGTTATGTAGTATTACGTTATAACGTACAACGTTATGTAGCAAAGCGATATAACGTATAACGCTATGTAACATTACGACATGACGTATAACGTTATATGGTAATACGTTATAACGTATAATGTTATGCAGCATTTCGATATAACGTATAACGTTACGTAGCATTACGATATAACATATAACGTTATGTAGCATTACGACATAACGTATAACGTTATGTAGCATTACGATATAACGTAAAACGTTACGTAGCATTACGATGTAGCATATAACGTTATGTAGCATTACGATATAACGTATAACGTTATGTAGCATTACGTTATAACGAAATACGTTACATAGTATTACCTTATAACATACGACGTTATATGGAAATACGTTATAACGCACAACGTTATGTAGCATTACGATATAACGTATAACGTTATGTAGCATTACGATATAACGTATAACGTTATGTAGCATTACGTTATAACGAAATACGTTACATAGTATTACCTTGTAACATATGACGTTATATGGTAATACGTTATAACGCATAACGTTATGTAGCATTACGATATAACGTATAACGTTATGTAGCATTACGATTTAACGTATAACGTTATGTAACATTACGATATAACGTATGACGATATATGGAAATACGTTATAACGTATAACGTTATGGAGCATTACGATATAACATATAACGTTATGTAGCATTACGATATAACGTATAACGTTATGTAGCATTACGATATACCGTATAACGTTACGTAGCATTACGATATAACATATAACGTTATGTAGCATTACGATATAACGTATAACGTTATGTAGCAGAACGATACAACGTATAACGCTATGTTCCATTACGATATAACGTATAACGTTATGTAGCATTACAATATAACGTATACCGTTATGTAGCATTACGATATAGCGTGTAACGTTATGTAACATTACGATATAACGTATGACGTTATATGGTAATACGTTATAACGTATAACGTTATGGAGCATTACGATATAACGTATAACGTTATGTAGCATTACGATATAACGTATAACGTTATGTAGCAGAACGATACAACGTATAACGCTATGTTCCATTACGATATAACGTATAACGTTATGTAGCATTACGATATAACGTATAATGTTATGTAGCATAACGATATAACGTATAACGTTATATAATATTACGTTATAACGTACAACGTTATATAGTATTACGTTATAACGTATAACGTTATGTAGCATTACGATATAACGTATAACGTTATATGGTAATACGTTATAACGTATACCGTTATGTAGCATTAAGATATAACGTATAACGTTATGTAGCATTACGATATAGCGTATAACGTTACGTAGCATTACAATATAACATATAACGTTATGTAGCATTACCATATAACGTATAACGTTATGTAGCTGAACGATATAACGTATACCGTTATATAGTATTTAGTTATAACGTATAACGTTATGTAGTATTGCGTTATAACGTATAACGTTATGAAGCATTACGACATAACGTATAACGTTATGTAGCATAACGATACAACGTATAACGTTATGTAGCATTACGATATAACGTACAACGTTATATAGTATTATGTTATAACGTATAACGTTATGTAGCATTACGATATAACGTATAACGTTATGTAGCATTACGTGATAACGAAATACGTTACATAGTATTACCTTATAACATATGACGTTATATGGTAATACGTTATAACGTATAACGTTATGTAGTATTACGTTATGACGTATAACGCTATGTAGCATTATGATATAACGTATAACGTTATGTAGCATTACGATATAACGTATAACGTTATGTAGCATAACGATATAACGTATAACGTTATATAATATTACGTTATAACGTACAACGTTATATAGTATTACGTTATAACGTATAACGTTATGTAGCATTACGATATAACGTATAACGTTATGTAGCACTACGATATAACGTATAACGTTATGTAGCATTACGTTATAACGTACAACGTTATATAGAATTACGTTATAACGTATAACGTTATGTAGCATTACGATATAACGTATAACGTTATGTAGCATTGCGATATAACGTATAACGTTATGTAACATTACGACATAACGTATAACGTTAAATGGTAATACGTTATAATGTATAACGTTATGTAGCATTACGACATAACGTATAACGTTATGTAGCATTACGATATAACGTATAAGGTTATGTAGCATTACGATATAACGTATAACGTTATGTAGCATTACGATATAACGTATAACGTTACGTAGCATTACGATATAACATATAACGTTATGTAGCATTACCATATAACGTATATCGTTATGTAGCTGAACGATATAACGTGTACCGTTATATAGTATTTAGTTATAACGCATAACGTTATGTAGTATTACGTTATAACGTATAACGTTATGTAGCAAAGCGATATAACGTATAACGCTATATAACATTACGACATGACGTATAACGTTATATTGTAATACGTTATAACGTATAACGTTATGCAGCATTACGATATAACGTATAACGTTATGTAGCATTACGATCTAACGTATAACGTTATGTAGCACTACGACACAACGTATAACGTTATGTAGCATTACGATATAACGTATAACGTTATGTAGCAGAACGATACAACGTATAACGCTATGTAGCATTACGATATAACGTACAACGTTATATAGTATTATGTTATAACGTATAACGTTATGTAGCATTACAATATAACGTATAACGTTATGTAGCATTACAATATAACGTATAACGTTATATGGTAATACGTTATAACGTATAACGTTATGTAGCATTACCATATAACGTAAAACGTTATGTAGCATTACGATATAACGTATAACGTTATGTAGCATTACGATATAACATATAACGTTATGTAGCATTACGTGATAACGAAATACGTTACATAGTATTACCTTATAACATATGACGTTATATGGTAATACGTTATAACGTGTAACGTTATGTAGTATTACGTTATAACGTATAACGATATGTAGTATTACGATGTAACGTATAACGTTATGTAGACTTACGATGTAACGTATATCGTTATGTAGCATTAAGATATAGCGTGTAACGTTATGTAACATTACGATATAACGTATAACGTTATATGGTAATACGTTATAACGTATAACGTTATGGAGCATTACGATATAACGTATAACGTTATGTAGCATTACGATATAACGTATAAGGTTATGTAGCAATACGATATAAGATATAACGTTATGTAGCATTACCATATAACGTATAACGTTATGTAGCTGAACGATATAACGTATACCGTTATATAGTATTTAGTTATAACGTATAACGTTATGCAGTATTTCGTTATAACGTATAACGATATGTAGTATTACGATGTAACGTATAACGTTATGTAGAATTACGATGTAACGTATATCGTTATGTAGCATTACGATATAGCGTGTAACGTTAAGTAACATTACGATATAACGTATAACGTTATATGGTAATACGTTATAACGTATAACGTTATGGAGCATTACGATATAACGTATAACGTTATGTAGCATTACGATATAACGTATAACGCTATTAAACATTACGACATGACGTATAACGTTATGTAGCATTACGATGTAACGTATAACGTTATGTAGCATTACGTTATAACGAAATACGTTACATAGTATTACCTTATAACATATGACGTTATATGGTAATACGTTATAACGTATGACGTTATGTAGTATTACGTTATAACGTATAACGATATGTAGCATTACGATATAACGTATAACGTTATGTAGCATTAGGATATAACGTATAACGTTATGAAGCATTACGACATAACGTATAACGCTATGTATCAATACCATATAACGTATAACGTTATGTAGCATTACGATATAACGTATAACGTTATGTAGCAGAACGATACAACGTATAACGCTATGTAGCATTACGATATAACGTATAACGTTAGGTAGCATTACGATATAACGTATAACGTTATGTAGCATAACGATACAACGTATAACGCTATGTAGCATTACGATATAACGTATAACGTTATGTAGTATTACGTTATAACGTATAACGATATGTAGTATTACGATATAACGTATAACGTTATGAAGCATTACGATATAACGTATAACGTTACGTAGCATTACGATATAACATATAACGTTGTGTAGCATTACGATATAACGTACAACGTTATGCAGCATTACGTTATAACGAAATACGTTACATAGTATTACCTTATAACATATGACGTTATATGGTAATACGTTATAACGTTTAACGTTATGTAGTATTACGTTATAACGTATAACGATATGTAGTATTACGATATAACGTATAACCTTATGAAGCATTACGACATAACGTATAACGCTATGTATCTATACCATATAACGTATAACGTTATGTAGCATTACGATATAACGTATAACGTTATGTAGCAGAACGATACAACGTATAACGCTATGTAGCATTACGATATAACGTATATCGTTATGTAGCATTACGATATAACGTATAACGTTATGTAGCATAACGATACAACGTATAACGCTATGTAGCATTACGATATAACGTATAACGTTATGTAGCATTACGATATAACGTATAACGTTACGTAGCATTACGATATAGCATATAACGTTATGTAGCATTACGTTATAACGAAATACGTTACATAGTATTACCTTATAACATATGACGTTATATGGTAATACGTTATAACGTATAACGTTATGTAGTATTACGTTATGACGTATAACGATATGGAGCATTACGATATAACGTATAACGTTATGTAGCATTACGATATAACGTATGAGGTTATGTAGCATTACGATATAACATATAACGTTATGTAGCATTACCATATAACGTATAACGTTATATAGTATTACGTTATAACGTATAACGTTATGTAGCATTACGATATAACGTATAACGTTATGTAGCATTACGATATAACGTACAACGTTACATATTATTATGTTATAACGTATAACGTTATGTAGCATTACGATATAACGTATAACGTTATGTAGCATTACAATATAACGTATAACGTTATATGGTAATACGTTATAACGTATAACGTTATATGGTAATACGTTATAACGTATAACGTTATGGAGCATTACGATATAACGTATAACGTTATGTAGCATTACGATATAACGTATAAGGTTATGTAGCACTACGATATAACATATAACGTTATGTAGCATTACCATATAACGTATAACGTTATGTAGCTGAACGATATAACGTTATCCGTTATATAGTATTTAGTTATAACGTATAACGTTATGTAGTATTACGTTATAACGTATAACGATATGTAGTATTACGATGTAACGTATAACGTTATGTAGAATTACGACGTAACGTATATCGTTATGTAGCATTACGATATAGCGTGTAACCTTATGTAACATTACGATATAACGTATAACGTTATATGGTAATACGTTATAACGTATAACGTTATGGAGCATTACGATATAACGTATAACGTTATTTAGCATTACGATATAACGTATAAGGTTATGTAGCATTACGATATAACGTATAAGGTTATGTAGCATTACGATATAACGTATAACGTTATGTAGCATTACGATATAGCGTATAACGTTACGTAGCATTACGATATAACATATAACGTTATGTAGCATTACCATATAACGTATAACGTTATGTAGCTGAACGATATAACGTATACCGTTATATAGTATTTAGTTATAACGTATAACGTTATGCAGTATTTCGTTATAACGTATAACGATATGTAGTATTACGATGTAACGTATAACGTTATGTAGAATTACGATGTAACGTATATCGTTATGTAGCATTACGATATAGCGTGTAACGTTAAGTAACATTACGATATAACGTATAACGTTATATGGTAATACGTTATAACGTATAACGTTTTGGAGCATTACGATATAACGTATAACGTTATGTAGCATTACGATATAACGTATAACGCTATTAAACATTACGACATGACGTATAACGTTATGTAGCATTACGATGTAACGTATAACGTTATGTAGCATTACGTTATAACGAAATACGTTACATAGTATTACCTTATAACATATGACGTTATATGGTAATACGTTATAACGCATAACGTTATGTAGCATTACGATATAACGTATAACGTTATGTAGCATTACGATTTAACGTATAACGTTATGTAACATTACGATATAACGTATGACGATATATGGTAATACGTTATAACGTATAACGTTATGGAGCATTACGATATAACATATAACGTTATGTAGCATTACGATATAACGTATAACGTTATGTAGCATTACGATATACCGTATAACGTTACGTAGCATTACGATATAACATATAACGTTATGTAGCATTACGATATAACGTATAACGTTATGTAGCAGAACGATACAACGTATAACGCTATGTTCCATTACGATATAACGTATAACGTTATGTAGCATTACAATATAACGTATACCGTTATGTAGCATTACGATATAGCGTGTAACGTTATGTAACATTACGATATAACGTATGACGTTATATGGTAATACGTTATAACGTATAACGTTATGTAGCAGAACGATACAACGTATAACGCTATGTTCCATTACGATATAACGTATAACGTTATGTAGCATTACGATATAACGTATAATGTTATGTAGCATAACGATATAACGTATAACGTTATATAATATTACGTTATAACGTACAACGTTATATAGTATTACGTTATAACGTATAACGTTATGTAGCATTACGATATAACGTATAACGTTATGTAGCATTACGATATAACGTATACCGTTATGTAGCATTACGATATAACGTATAACGTTATGTAGCATTACGATATAACGTATAACGTTATATGGTAATACGTTATAACGTATACCGTTATGTAGCATTACGATATAACGTATAACGTTATGTAGCATTACGATATAACGTATAACGTTACGTAGCATTACAATATAACATATAACGTTATGTAGCATTACCATATAACGTATAACGTTATGTAGCTGAACGATATAACGTATACCGTTATATAGTATTTAGTTATAACGTATAACGTTATGTAGTATTGCGTTATAACGTATAACGTTATGAAGCATTACGACATAACGTATAACGTTATGTTGCATAACGATACAACGTATAACGTTATGTAGCATTACGATATAACGTATAATGTTATGTAGCATAACGATATAACGTATAACGTTACATAGTATTACCTTATAACATATGACGTTATATGGTAATACGTTATAACGTATAACGTTATGTAGCATTACGTTATAACGTACAACGTTATATAGAATTACGTTATAACGTATAACGTTATGTAGCATTACGATATAACGTATAACGTTATGTAGCATTGCGATATAACGTATAACGTTATGTAACATTACGACATAACGTATAACGTTAAATGGTAATACGTTATAATGTATAACGTTATGTAGCATTACGACATAACGTATAACGTTATGTAGCATTACGATATAACGTATAAGGTTATGTAGCATTACGATATAACGTATAACGTTATGTAGCATTACGATATAACGTATAACGTTACGTAGCATTACGATATAACATATAACGTTATGTAGCATTACCATATAACGTATATCGTTATGTAGCTGAACGATATAACGTGTACCGTTATATAGTATTTAGTTATAACGCATAACGTTATGTAGTATTACGTTATAACGTATAACGTTATGTAGCAAAGCGATATAACGTATAACGCTATATAACATTACGACATGACGTATAACGTTATATGGTAATACGTTATAACGTATAACGTTATGCAGCATTACGATATAACGTATAACGTTATGTAGCATTACGATCTAACGTATAACGTTATGTAGCATTACGACACAACGTATAACGTTATGTAGCATTACGATATAACGTATAACGTTATGTAGCAGAACGATACAACGTATAACGCTATGTAGCATTACGATATAACGTACAACGTTATATAGTATTATGTTATAACGTATAACGTTATGTAGCATTACAATATAACGTATAACGTTATGTAGCATTACAATATAACGTATAACGTTATATGGTAATACGTTATAACGTATAACGTTATGTAGCATTACCATATAACGTATAACGTTATGTAGCATTACGATATAACGTATAACGTTATGTAGCATTACGATATAACATATAACGTTATGTAGCATTACGTGATAACGAAATACGTTACATAGTATTACCTTATAACATATGACGTTATATGGTAATACGTTATAACGTGTAACGTTATGTAGTATTACGTTATAACGTATAACGATATGTAGTATTACGATGTAACGTATAACGTTATGTAGACTTACGATGTAACGTATATCGTTATGTAGCATTAAGATATAGCGTGTAACGTTATGTAACATTACGATATAACGTATAACGTTATATGGTAATACGTTATAACGTATAACGTTATGGAGCATTACGATATAACGTATAACGTTATGTAGCATTACGATATAACGTATAAGGTTATGTAGCAATACGATATAACATATAACGTTATGTAGCATTACCATATAACGTATAACGTTATGTAGCTGAACGATATAACGTATACCGTTATATAGTATTTAGTTATAACGTATAACGTTATGCAGTATTTCGTTATAACGTATAACGATATGTAGTATTACGATGTAACGTATAACGTTATGTAGAATTACGATGTAACGTATATCGTTATGTAGCATTACGATATGGCGTGTAACGTTATGTAACATTACGATATAACGTATAACGTTATATGGTAATACGTTATAACGTATAACGCTATGGAGCATTACGATATAACGTATAACGTTATGTAGCATTACGATATAACGTATAAGGTTATGTAGCATTACGATATAACGTATAACGTTATGTAGCATTACGATATAACGTATAACGTTATGTAGCATTACAATATAACATATAACGTTATGTAGCATTACCATATAACGTATAACGTTATGTAGCTGAACGATATAACGTATACCGTTATATAGTATTTAGTTATAACGTATAACGTTATGTAGTATTGCGTTATAACGTATAACGTTATGAAGCATTACGACATAACGTATAACGTTATGTAGCATAACGATACAACGTATAACGCTATGTATCAATACCATATAACGTATAACGTTATGTAGCATTACGATATAACGTATAACGTTATGTAGTATTACGTTATAACGTATAACGATATGTAGTATTACGATATAACGTATAACGTTATGAAGCATTACGACATAACGTATAACGCTATGTATCAATACCATATAACGTATAATGTTATGTAGCATTACGATATAACGTATAACGTTATGTAGCAAAGCGATATAACGTATAACGCTATTAAACATTACGACATGACGTATAACGTTATGTAGCATTACGATGTAACGTATAACGTTATGTAGCATTACGTTATAACGAAATACGTTACATAGTATTACCTTATAACATATGACGTTATATGGTAATACGTTATAACGTATGACGTTATGTAGTATTACGTTATAACGTATAACGATATGTAGCATTACGATATAACGTATAACGTTATGTAGCATTACGATATAACGTATAACGTTATGTAGCATTACGACATAACGTATAACGCTATGTATCAATACCATATAACGTATAACGTTATGTAGCATTACGATATAACGTATAACGTTATGTAGCAGAACGATACAACGTATAACGCTATGTAGCATTACGATATAACGTATAACGTTAGGTAGCATTACGATATAACGTATAACGTTATGTAGCATAACGATACAACGTATAACGCTATGTAGCATTACGATATAACGTATAACGTTATGTAGTATTACGTTATAACGTATAACGATATGTAGTATTACGATATAGCATATAACGTTATGTAGCATTACGTTATAACGAAATACGTTACATAGTATTACCTTATAACATATGACGTTATATGGTAATACGTTATAACGTATAACGTTATGTAGTATTACGTTATGACGTATAACGATATGGAGCATTACGATATAACGTATAACGTTATGTAGCATTACGATATAACGTATGAGGTTATGTAGCATTACGATATAACATATAACGTTATGTAGCATTACCATATAACGTATAACGTTATATAGTATTACGTTATAACGTATAACGTTATGTAGCATTACGATATAACGTATAACGTTATGTAGCATTACGATATAACGTACAACGTTACATAGTATTATGTTATAACGTATAACGTTATGTAGCATTACGATATAACGTATAACGTTATGTAGCATTACAATATAACGTATAACGTTATATGGTAATACGTTATAACGTATAACGTTATGTAGCATTACCATATAACGTATAACGTTATGTAGCATTACGATATAACGTATAACGTTATGTAGCATTACGATATAACGTATAACGTTATGTAGCATTACGTGATAACGAAATACGTTACATAGTATTACCTTATAACATATGACGTTATACGGTAATACGTTATAACATGTAACGTTATGTAGTATTACGTTATAACGTATAACGATGTGTAGTATTACGATGTAACGTATAACGTTATGTAGACTTACGATGTAACGTATATCGTTATGTAGCATTACGATATAGCGTGTAACGTTATGTAACATTACGATATAACGTATAACGTTATATGGTAATACGTTATAACGTATAACGTTATGGAGCATTACGATATAACGTATAACGTTATGTAGCATTACGATATAACGTATAAGGTTATGTAGCATTACGATATAACATATAACGTTATGTAGCATTACCATATAACGTATAACGTTATGTAGCTGAACGATATAACGTATACCGTTATATAGTATTTAGTTATAACGTATAACGTTATGTAGTATTACGTTATAACGTATAACGATATGTAGTATTACGATGTAACGTATAACGTTATGTAGAATTACGACGTAACGTATATCGTTATGTAGCATTACGATATAGCGTGTAACGTTATGTAACATTACGAAATAACGTATAACGTTATATGGTAATACGTTATAACGTATAACGTTATGGAGCATTACGATATAACGTATAACGTTATGTAGCATTACGATATAACGTATAAGGTTATGTAGCATTACGATATAACGTATAACGTTATGTAGCATTACGATATAGCGTATAACGTTACGTAGCATTACGATATAACATATAACGTTATGTAGCATTACCATATAACGTATAACGTTATGTAGCTGAACGATATAACGTATACCGTTATATAGTATTTAGTTATAACGTATAACGTTATGTAGTATTACGTTATAACGTACAACGTTATGTAGCAAAGCGATATAACGTATAACGCTATGTAACATTACGACATGACGTATAACGTTATATGGTAATACGTTATAACGTATAATGTTATGCAGCATTTCGATATAACGTATAACGTTACGTAGCATTACAATATAACATATAACGTTATGTAGCATTACGACATAACGTATAACGTTATGTAGCATTACGATATAACGTAAAACGTTACGTAGCATTACGATGTAGCATATAACGTTATGTAGCATTACGATATAACGTATAACGTTATGTAGCATTACGTTATAACGAAATACGTTACATAGTATTACCTTATAACATACGACGTTATATGGAAATACGTTATAACGCACAACGTTATGTAGCATTACGATATAACGTATAACGTTATGTAGCATTACGATATAACGTATAACGTTATGTAGCATTACGATATAACGTATAACGTTATGTAGCATTACGATATAACGTATAACGTTATGTAGCATTACGATATAACGTATAACGTTATGTAGCATTACGATATACCGTATAACGTTACGTAGCATTACGATATAACATATAACGTTATGTAGCATTACGATATAACGTATAACGTTACGTAGCATTACGATATAACATATAACGTTATGTAGCATTACGTTATAACGAAATACGTTACATAGTATTACCTTATAACATATGACGTTATATGGTAATACGTTATAACGCATAACGTTATGTAGCATTACGATATAACGTATAACGTTATGTAGCATTACGATTTAACGTATAACGTTATGTAACATTACGATATAACGTATGACGATATATGGTAATACGTTATAACGTATAACGTTATGGAGCATTACGATATAACATATAACGTTATGTAGCATTACGATATAACGTATAACGTTATGTAGCATTACGATATACCGTATAACGTTACGTAGCATTACGATATAACATATAACGTTATGTAGCATTACGATATAACGTATAACGTTATGTAGCAGAACGATACAACGTATAACGCTATGTTCCATTACGATATAACGTATAACGTTATGTAGCATTACAATATAACGTATTCCGTTATGTAGCATTACGATATAGCGTGTAACGTTATGTAACATTACGATATAACGTATGACGTTATATGGTAATACGTTATAACGTATAACGTTATGGAGCATTACGATATAACGTATAACGTTATGTAGCATTACGATATAACGTATAACGTTATGTAGCAGAACGATACAACGTATAACGCTATGTTCCATTACGATATAACGTATAACGTTATGTAGCATTACGATATAACGTATAATGTTATGTAGCATAACGATATAACGTATAACGTTATATAATATTACGTTATAACGTACAACGTTATATAGTATTACGTTATAACGTATAACGTTATGTAGCATTACGATATAACGTATAACGTTATGTAGCATTACGATATAACGTACAACGTTATATAGTATTATGTTATAACGTATAACGTTATGTAGCATTACGATATAACGTATAACGTTATGTAGCATTACGTGATAACGAAATACGTTACATAGTATTACCTTATAACATATGACGTTATATGGTAATACGTTATAACGTGTAACGTTATGTAGTATTACGTTATAACGTATAACGATATGTAGTATTACGATATAACATATAACGTTATGTAGCATTACGTTATAACGAAATACGTTACATAGTATTACCTTATAACATATGACGTTATATGGTAATACGTTATAACGTATAACGTTATGGAGCATTACGATATAACGTATAACGTTATGTAGCATTACGATATAACGTATAACGTTATGTAGCAGAACGATACAACGTATAACGCTATGTTCCATTACGATATAACGTATAACGTTATGTAGCATTACGATATAACGTATAATGTTATGTAGCATAACGATATAACGTATAACGTTATATAATATTACGTTATAACGTACAACGTTATATAGTATTACGTTATAACGTATAACGTTATGTAGCATTACGATATAACGTATAACGTTATGTAGCATTACGATATAACGTACAACGTTATATAGTATTATGTTATAACGTATAACGTTATGTAGCATTACGATATAACGTATAACGTTATGTAACATTACGATATAACGTATAACGTTATATGGTAATACGTTATAACGTATAACGTTATGGAGCATTACGATATAACGTATAACGTTATGTAGCATGACGATATAACGTATAACGTTATGTAGCAGAACGATACAACGGATAACGCTATGTTCCATTACGATATAACGTATAACGTTATGTAGCATTACGATATAACGTATAATGTTATGTAGCATAACGATATAACGTATAACGTTATATAATATTACGTTATAACGTACAACGTTATATAGTATTACGTTATAACGTATAACGTTATGTAGCATTACGATATAACGTATAACGTTATGTAGCATTACGATATAACGTACAACGTTATATAGTCTTATGTTATAACGTATAACGTTATGTAGCATTACGATATAACGTATAACGATATGTAGTATTACGATATAACGTATAACGTTATGTAGCAAAGCGATATAACGTATAACGCTATGTAACATTACGACATGACGTATAACGTTATGTAGCATTACGATATAACGTATAACGTTATGTAGCATTACGTTATAACGAAATACGTTACATAGTATTACCTTATAACATATGACGTTATATGGTAATACGTTATAACGTATAACGTTATGTAGTATTACGTTATAACGTATAACGATATGTAGTATTACGATATAACGTATAACGTTATGAAGCATTACGACATAACGTATAACGCTATGTATCAATACCATATAACGTATAACGTTATGTAGCATTACGATATAACGTATAACGTTATGTAGCAAAGCGATATAACGTATAACGCTATGTAACATTACGACATGACGTATAACATTATATGGTAATACGTTATAACGTATAACGTTATGCAGCATTACGATATAACGTATAACGTTATGTAGCATTACGATATAACGTATAACGTTATGTAGCATTACGATATAACGTATAACGTTATGTAGCATTACGATATAACGTATAACGTTACGTAGCATTACGATATAACATATAACGTTATGTAGCATTACGATATAACGTATAACGTTATGCAGCATTACGTTATAACGAAATACGTTACATAGTATTACCTTATAACATATGACGTTATATGGTAATACGTTATAACGTATAACGTTATGTAGTATTACGTTATAACGTATAACGATATGTAGTATTACGATATAACGTATAACCTTATGAAGCATTACGACATAACGTATAACGCTATGTATCAATACCATATAACGTATAACGTTATGTAGCATTACGATATAACGTATAACGTTATGTAGCAGAACGATACAACGTATAACGCTATGTAGCATTACGATATAACGTATAACGTTATGTAGCATTACGATATAACGTATAACGTTATGTAGCATAACGATACAACGTATAACGCTATGTAGCATTACGATATAACGTATAACGTTATGTAGCATTACGATATAACGTATAACGTTATGTAGCATTACGATATAACGTATAACGTTATGTAGCATTACGTGATAACGAAATACGTTACATAGTATTACCTTATAACATATGACGTTATACGGTAATACGTTATAACATGTAACGTTATGTAGTATTACGTTATAACGTATAACGATGTGTAGTATTACGATGTAACGTATAACGTTATGTAGACTTACGATGTAACGTATATCGTTATGTAGCATTACGATATAGCGTGTAACGTTATGTAACATTACGATATAACGTATAACGTTATATGGTAATACGTTATAACGTATAACGTTATGGAGCATTACGATATAACGTATAACGTTATGTAGCATTACGATATAACGTATAAGGTTATGTAGCGTTACGATATAACATATAACGTTATGTAGCATTACCATATAACGTATAACGTTATGTAGCTGAACGATATAACGTATACCGTTATATAGTATTTAGTTATAACGTATAACGTTATGTAGTATTACGTTATAACGTATAACGATATGTAGTATTACGATGTAACGTATAACGTTATGTAGAATTACGACGTAACGTATATCGTTATGTAGCAATACGATATAGCGTGTAACGTTATGTAACTTTACGATATAACGTATAACGTTATATGGTAATACGTTATAACGTATAACGTTATGGAGCATTACGATATAACGTATAACGTTATGTAGCATTACGATATAACGTATAAGGTTATGTAGCATTACGATATAACGTATAACGTTATGTAGCATTACGATATAGCGTATAAGGTTACGTAGCATTACGATATAACATATAACGTTATGTAGCATTACCATATAACGTATAACGTTATGTAGCTGAACGATATAACGTATACCGTTATATAGTATTTAGTTATAACGTATAACGTTATGTAGTATTACGTTATAACGTACAACGTTATGTAGCAAAGCGATATAACGTATAACGCTATGTAACATTACGACATGACGTATAACGTTATATGGTAATACGTTATAACGTATAATGTTATGCAGCATTTCGATATAACGTATAACGTTACGTAGCATTACGATATAACATATAACGTTATGTAGCATTACGACATAACGTATAACGTTATGTAGCATTACGATATAACGTAAAACGTTACGTAGCATTACGATGTAGCATATAACGTTATGTAGCATTACGATATAACGTATAACGTTATGTAGCATTACGTTATAACGAAATACGTTACATAGTATTACCTTATAACATACGACGTTATATGGAAATACGTTATAACGCATAACGTTATGTAGCATTACGATATAACGTATAACGTTATGTAGCATTACGATATAACGTATAACGTTATGTAGCATTACGATATAACGTATAACGTTATGTAGCATTACGATATAACGTATAACGTTATGTAGCATTACGATATAACGTATAACGTTATGTAGCATTACGATATACCGTATAACGTTACGTAGCATTACGATATAACATATAACGTTATGTAGCATTACGATATAACGTATAACGTTACGTAGCATTACGATATAACATATAACGTTATGTAGCATTACGTTATAACGAAATACGTTACATAGTATTACCTTATAACATATGACGTTATATGGTAATACGTTATAACGTGTAACGTTATGTAGTATTACGTTATAACGTATAACGATATATAGTATTACGATGTAACGTATAACGTTATGTAGCATTACGAAATAACGTATAACGTTATGTAGCATTACGATATAACGTATAACGTTATGTAGCATTACGATGTAACGTATATCGTTATGTAGCATTACGATATAGCGTGTAACGTTATGTAACATTACGATATAACGTATAACGTTATATGGTAATACGTTATAACGTATAACGTTATATGGTAATACGTTATAACGTATAACGTTATGGAGCATTACGATATAACGTATAACGTTATGTAGCATGACGATATAACGTATAACGTTATGTAGCAGAACGATACAACGGATAACGCTATGTTCCATTACGATATAACGTATAACGTTATGTAGCATTACGATATAACGTAAAATGTTATGTAGCATAACGATATAACGTATAACGTTATATAATATTACGTTATAACGTACAACGTTATATAGTATTACGTTATAACGTATAACGTTATGTAGCATTACGATATAACGTATAACGTTATGTAGCATTACGATATAACGTACAACGTTATATAGTCTTATGTTATAACGTATAACGTTATGTAGCATTACGATATAACGTATAACGATATGTAGTATTACGATATAACGTATAACGTTATGTAGCAAAGCGATATAACGTATAACGCTATGTAACATTACGACATGACGTATAACGTTATGTAGCATTACGATATAACGTATAACGTTATGTAGCATTACGTTATAACGAAATACGTTACATAGTATTACCTTATAACATATGACGTTATATGGTAATACGTTATAACGTATAACGTTATGTAGTATTACGTTATAACGTATAACGATATGTAGTATTACGATATAACGTATAACGTTATGAAGCATTACGACATAACGTATAACGCTATGTATCAATACCATATAACGTATAACGTTATGTAGCATTACGATATAACGTATAACGTTATGTAGCAAAGCGATATAACGTATAACGCTATGTAACATTACGACATGACGTATAACATTATATGGTAATACGTTATAACGTATAACGTTATGCAGCATTACGATATAACGTATAACGTTATGTAGCATTACGATATAACGTATAACGTTATGTAGCATTACGATATAACGTATAACGTTATGTAGCATTACGATATAACGTATAACGTTACGTAGCATTACGATATAACATATAACGTTATGTAGCATTACGATATAACGTATAACGTTATGCAGCATTACGTTATAACGAAATACGTTACATAGTATTACCTTATAACATATGACGTTATATGGTAATACGTTATAACGTATAACGTTATGTAGTATTACGTTATAACGTATAACGATATGTAGTATTACGATATAACGTATAACCTTATGAAGCATTACGACATAACGTATAACGCTATGTATCAATACCATATAACGTATAACGTTATGTAGCATTACGATATAACGTATAACGTTATGTAGCAGAACGATACAACGTATAACGCTATGTAGCATTACGATATAACGTATAACGTTATGTAGCATTACGATATAACGTATAACGTTATGTAGCATAACGATACAACGTATAACGCTATGTAGCATTACGATATAACGTATAACGTTATGTAGCATTACGATATAACGTATAACGTTATGTAGCATTACGATATAACGTATAACGTTATGTAGCATTACGTGATAACGAAATACGTTACATAGTATTACCTTATAACATATGACGTTATACGGTAATACGTTATAACATGTAACGTTATGTAGTATTACGTTATAACGTATAACGATGTGTAGTATTACGATGTAACGTATAACGTTATGTAGACTTACGATGTAACGTATATCGTTATGTAGCATTACGATATAGCGTGTAACGTTATGTAACATTACGATATAACGTATAACGTTATATGGTAATACGTTATAACGTATAACGTTATGGAGCATTACGATATAACGTATAACGTTATGTAGCATTACGATATAACGTATAAGGTTATGTAGCGTTACGATATAACATATAACGTTATGTAGCATTACCATATAACGTATAACGTTATGTAGCTGAACGATATAACGTATACCGTTATATAGTATTTAGTTATAACGTATAACGTTATGTAGTACTACGTTATAACGTATAACGATATGTAGTATTACGATGTAACGTATAACGTTATGTAGAATTACGACGTAACGTATATCGTTATGTAGCATTACGATATAGCGTGTAACGTTATGTAACATTACGATATAACGTATAACGTTATATGGTAATACGTTATAACGTATAACGTTATGGAGCATTACGATATAACGTATAACGTTATGTAGCATTACGATATAACGTATAAGGTTTTGTAGCATTACGATATAACGTATAACGTTATGTAGCATTACGATATAGCGTATAACGTTACGTAGCATTACGATATAACGTATAACGTTATGTAGCATTACGATATAACGTATAACGTTATGTAGCATTACGATATAACGTATAACGTTATGTAGCATTACGATATAACGTATAACGTTACGTAGCATTACGATATAACATATAACGTTATGTAGCATTACGATATAACGTATAACGTTATGCAGCATTACGTTATAACGAAATACGTTACATAGTATTACCTTATAACATATGACGTTATATGGTAATACGTTATAACGTATAACGTTATGTAGTATTACGTTATAACGTATAACGATATGTAGTATTACGATAAAACGTATAACCTTATGAAGCATTACGACGTAACGTATAACGCTATGCATCAATACCATATAACGTATAACGTTATGTAGCATTACGATATAACGTATAACGTTATGTAGCAGAACGATACAACGTATAACGCTATGTAGCATTACGATATAACGTATAACGTTATGTAGCATTACGATATAACGTATAACGTTATGTAGCTTTACGATATAACGTATACCGTTATGTAGCATTACGATATAACGTATAACGTTATGTAGCATTACGATATAACGTATAACGTTATGTAGCATTACGATATACCGTATAACGTTACGTAGCATTACGATATAACATATAACGTTATGTAGCATTACGATATAACGTATAACGTTATGTAGCAGAACGATACAACGTATAACGCTATGTTCCATTACTATATAACGTATAACGTTATGCAGCATTACGATATAACGTATAAGGTTATGTAGCATTACGATATAACATATAACGTTATGTAGCATTACCATATAACGTATAACGTTATGTAGTATTACGTTATAACGTTTAGCGATATGTAGTATTACGATATAACGTATAACGTTATGTAGCATTACGATGTAACGTATATCGTTATGTAGCATTACGATATAGCGTGTAACGTTATGTAACATTACGATATAACGTATAACGTTATATGGTAATACGTTATAACGTATAACGTTATATGGTAATACGTTATAACGTATAACGTTATGGAGCATTACGATATAACGTATAACGTTATGTAGCATGACGATATAACGTATAACGTTATGTAGCAGAACGATACAACGGATAACGCTATGTTCCATTACGATATAACGTATAACGTTATGTAGCATTACGATATAACGTATAATGTTATGTAGCATAACGATATAACGTATAACGTTATATAATATTACGTTATAACGTACAACGTTATATAGTATTACGTTATAACGTATAACGTTATGTAGCATTACGATATAACGTATAACGTTATGTAGCATTACGATATAACGTACAACGTTATATAGTCTTATGTTATAACGTATAACGTTATGTAGCATTACGATATAACGTATAACGATATGTAGTATTACGATATAACGTATAACGTTATGAAGCATTACGACATAACGTATAACGCTATGTATCAATACCATATAACGTATAACGTTATGTAGCATTACGATATAACGTATAACGTTATGTAGCAAAGCGATATAACGTATAACGCTATGTAACATTACGACATGACGTATAACGTTATGTAGCATTACGATATAACGTATAACGTTATGTAGCATTACGTTATAACGAAATACGTTACATAGTATTACCTTATAACATATGACGTTATATGGTAATACGTTATAACGTATAACGTTATGTAGTATTACGTTATAACGTATAACGATATGTAGTATTACGATATAACGTATAACGTTATGAAGCATTACGACATAACGTATAACGCTATGTATCAATACCATATAACGTATAACGTTATGTAGCATTACGATATAACGTATAACGTTATGTAGCAAAGCGATATAACGTATAACGCTATGTAACATTACGACATGACGTATAACATTATATGGTAATACGTTATAACGTATAACGTTATGCAGCATTACGATATAACGTATAACGTTATGTAGCATTACGATATAACGTATAACGTTATGTAGCATTACGATATAACGTATAACGTTATGTAGCATAACGATATAACGTATAACGTTACGTAGCATTACGATATAACATATAACGTTATGTAGCATTACGATATAACGTATAACGTTATGCAGCATTACGTTATAACGAAATACGTTACATAGTATTACCTTATAACATATGACGTTATATGGTAATACGTTATAACGTATAACGTTATGTAGTATTACGTTATAACGTATAACGATATGTAGTATTACGATATAACGTATAACCTTATGAAGCATTACGACATAACGTATAACGCTATGTATCAATACCATATAACGTATAACGTTATATAGCATTACGATATAACGTATAACGTTATGTAGCAGAACGATACAACGTATAACGCTATGTAGCATTACGATATAACGTATAACGTTATGTAGCATTACGATATAACGTATAACGTTATGTAGCATAAAGATACAACGTATAACGCTATGTAGCATTACGATATAACGTATAACGTTATGTAGCATTACGATATAACGTATAACGTTACGTAGCATTACGATATAGCATATAACGTTATGTAGCATTACGTTATAACGAAATACGTTACATAGTATTACCTTATAACATATGACGTTATATGGTAATACGTTATAACGTATAACGTTATGTAGTATTACGTTATGACGTATAACGATATGTAGTATTACGATATAACGTATAACATTATGTAGCATTACGATATAACGTATAACGTTATGTAGAATTACGATATAACGTATAACGTTATGTAGCAGAACGATACAACGTATAACGCTTTGTAGCATTACGATATAACGTATAACGTTATGTAGCATTACGATATAACGTATAACGTTATGTAGCATAACGATATAACGTATAACGTTATATAATATTACGTTATAACGTACAACGTTATATAGTATTACGTTATAACGTATAACGTTATGTAGCATTACGATATAACGTATAACGTTATGTAGCGGAACGATACAACGTATAACGCTATGTTCCATTACGATATAACGTATAACGTTATGTAGCATTACGATATAACGTATAATGTTATGTAGCATAACGATATAACGTATAACGTTATATAATATTACGGTATAACGTACAACGTTATATAGTATTACGTTATAACGTATAATGTTATGTAGCATTATGATATAACGTATAACGTTATGTAGCATTACGATATAACGTACAACGTTATATAGTATTATGATATAACGTATAACGTTATGTAGCATTACGATATAACGTATAACGTTATGTAGCATTACAATATAACGTATAACGTTATATGGTAATACGTTATAACGTATAACGTTATGTAGCATTACCATATAACGTATAACGTTATGTAGCATTACGATATAACGTATAACGTTATGTAGCATTACGATATAACGTATAACGTTATGTAGCATTACGATATACCGTATAACGTTACGTAGCATTACGATATAACATATAACGTTATGTAGCATTACGATATAACGTACAACGTTATGTAGCAGAACGATACAACGTATAACGCTATGTTCCATTACGATATAACGTATAACGTTATGTAGCATTACGATATAACGTATAAGGTTATGTAGCATTACGATATAACATATAACGTTATGTAGCATTACCATATAACGTATAACGTTATGTAGTATTACGTTATAACGTTTAACGATATGTAGTATTACGATATAACGTATAACGTTATGAAGCATTACGACATAACGTATAACGCTATGTATCAATACCATATAACGTATAACGTTATGTAGCATTACGATATAACGTATAACGTTATGTAGCAAAGCGATATAACGTATAACGCTATGTAACATTACGACATGACGTATAACGCTATGTAGCATTACGATATAACGTATAACGTTATGTAGCATTACGTTATAACGAAATACGTTACATAGTATTACCTTATAACATATGACGTTATATGGTAATACGTTATAACGTATAACGTTATGTAGTATTACGTTATAACGTATAACGATATGTAGTATTACGATATAACGTATAACGTTATGAAGCATTACGACATAACGTATAACGCTATGTATCAATACCATATAACGTATAATGTTATGTAGCATTACGATATAACGTATAACGTTATGTAGCAAAGCGATATAACTTATAACGCTATGTAACATTACGACATGACGTATAACATTATATAGTAATACGTTATAACGTATAACGTTATGCAGCATTACGATATAACGTATAACGTTATGTAGCATTACGATATAACGTATAACGTTATGTAGCATTACGATATAACGTATAACGTTATGTAGCATTACGATATAACGTATAACGTTACGTAGCATTACGATATAACATATAACGTTATGTAGCATTACGATATAACGTATAACGTTATGCAGCATTACGTTATAACGAAATACGTTACATAGTATTACCTTATAACATATGACGTTATATGGTAATACGTTATAACGTATAACGTTATGTAGTATTACGTTATAACGTATAACGATATGTAGTATTACGATATAACGTATAACCTTATGAAGCATTACGACATAACGTATAACGCTATGTATCAATACCATATAACGTATAACGTTATGTAGCATTACGATATAACGTATAACGTTATGTAGCAGAACGATACAACGTATAACGCTATGTAGCATTACGATATAACGTATAACGTTATGTAGCATTACGATATAACGTATAACGTTATGTAGCATAACGATACAACGTATAACGCTATGTAGCATTACGATATAACGTATAACGTTATGTAGCAAAGCGATATAACGTATAACGCTATGTAACATTACGACATGACGTATAACGTTATATGGTAATACGTTATAACGTATAACGTTATGCAGCATTACGATATAACGTATAACGTTACGTAGCATTACGATATAGCATATAACGTTATGTAGCATTACGTTATAACGAAATACGTTACATAGTATTACCTTATAACATATGACGTTATATGGTAATACGTTATAACGTATAACGTTATGTAGTATTACGTTATGACGTATAACGATATGTAGTATTACGATATAACGTATAACATTATGTAGCATTACGATATAACGTATAACGTTATGTAGCATAACGATATAACGTATAACGTTATATAATATTACGTTATAACGTACAACGTTATATAGTATTACGTTATAACGTATAACGTTATTTAGCATTACGATATAACGTATAACGTTATGTAGCATTACGATATAACGTATAACGTTATGTATCATTACGTTATAACGTACAACGTTATATAGAATTACGTTATAACGTATAACGTTATGTAGCATTACGATATAACGTATAACGTTATGTAGCATTACGATCTAACGTATAACGTTATGTAGCATTACGACACAACGTATAACGTTATGTAGAATTACGATATAACGTATAACGTTATGTAGCAGAACGATACAACGTATAACGCTTTGTAGCATTACGATATAACGTATAACGTTATGTAGCATTACGATATAACGTATAATGTTATGTAGCATAACGATATAACGTATAACGTTATATAATATTACGGTATAACGTACAACGTTATATAGTATTACGTTATAACGTATAATGTTATGTAGCATTATGATATAACGTATAACGTTATGTAGCATTACGATATAACGTACAACGTTATGTAGCATTACGATATAACGTATAACGTTATGTAGCATTACGATATACCGTATAACGTTACGTAGCATTACGATATAACATATAACGTTATGTAGCATTACGATATAACGTATAACGTTATGTAGCAGAACGATACAACGTATAACGCTATGATCCATTACGATATAACGTATAACGTTATGTAGCATTACGATATAACGTATAAGGTTATGTAGCATTACGATATAACATATAACGTTATGTAGCATTACCATATAACGTATAACGTTATGTAGTATTACGTTATAACGTCTAACGATATGTAGTATTACGATGTAACGTATAACGTTATGTAGAATTACGATGTAACGTATATCGTTATGTAGCATTACGATATAGCGTGTAACGTTATGAAACATTACGATATAACGTATAACGTTATATGGTAATACGTTATAACGTATAACGTTATGGAGCATTACGATATAACGTATAACGTTATGTAGCATTACGTGATAACGAAATACGTTACATAGTATTACCTTATAACATATGACGTTATATGGTAATACGTTATAACGTGTAACGTTATGTAGTATTACGTTATAACGTATAACGATATATAGTATTACGATGTAACGTATAACGTTATGTAGCATTACGAAATAACGTATAACGTTATGTAGCATTACGATATAACGTATAACGTTATGTAGCATTACGATATAACGTATAACGTTATGTAGCATTACGATATAACGTATAACGTTACGTAGCATTACGATATAACATATAACGTTATGTAGCATTACGATATAACGTATAACGTTATGCAGCATTACGTTATAACGAAATACGTTACATAGTATTACCTTATAACATATGACGTTATATGGTAATACGTTATAACGTATAACGTTATGTAGTATTACGTTATAACGTATAACGATATGTAGTATTACGATATAACGTATAACCTTATGAAGCATTACGACATAACGTATAACGCTATGTATCAATACCATATAACGTATAACGTTATGTAGCATTACGATATAACGTATAACGTTATGTAGCAGAACGATACAACGTATAACGCTATGTAGCATTACGATATAACGTATAACGTTATGTAGCATTACGATATAACGTATAACGTTATGTAGCATAACGATACAACGTATAACGCTATGTAGCATTACGATATAACGTATAACGTTATGTAGCATTACGATATAACGTATAACGTTACGTAGCATTACGATATAGCATATAACGTTATGTAGCATTACGTTATAACGAAATACGTTACATAGTATTACCTTATAACATATGACGTTATATGGTAATACGTTATAACGTATAACGTTATGTAGTATTACGTTATGACGTATAACGATATGTAGTATTACGATATAACGTATAACATTATGTAGCATTACGATATAACGTATAACGTTATGTAGCATAACGATATAACGTATAACGTTATATAATATTACGTTATAACGTACAACGTTATATAGTATTACGTTATAACGTATAACGTTATTTAGCATTACGTTATAACGTATAACGTTATGTAGCATTACGATATAACGTATAACGTTATGTACCATTACGTTATAACGTACAACGTTATATAGAATTACGTTATAACGTATAACGTTATGTAGCATTACGATATAACGTATAACGTTACGTAGCATTACGATATAACATATAACGTTATATAATATTACGTTATAACGTATAACGTTAAATGGTAATACGTTATAATGTATAACGTTATGTAGCATTACGATATAACGTATAACGTTATGTAGCATTACGATATAACGTATAAGGTTATGTAGCATTTCGATATAACGTATAACGTTATGTAGCAAAGCGATATAACGTATAACGCTATGTAACATTACGACATGACGTATAACGTTATATGGTAATACGTTATAACGTATAACGTTATGCAGCATTACGATATAACGTATAACGTTACGTAGCATTACGATATAGCATATAACGTTATGTAGCATTACGTTATAACGAAATACGTTACATAGTATTACCTTATAACATATGACGTTATATGGTAATACGTTATAACGTATAACGTTATGTAGTATTACGTTATGACGTATAACGTATGTAGTATTACGATATAACGTATAACATTATGTTGCATTACGATATAACGTATAACGTTATGTAGCATAACGATATAACGTATAACGTTATATAATATTACGTTATAACGTACAACGTTATATAGTATTACGTTATAAAGTATAACGTTATTTAGCATTACGATATAACGTATAACGTTATGTAGCATTACGATATAACGTATAACGTTATGTAGCATTACGTTATAACGTACAACGTTATATAGAATTACGTTATAACGTATAACGTTATGTAGCATTACGATATAACGTATAACGTTATATAATATTACGGTATAACGTACAACGTTATATAGTATTACGTTATAACGTATAACGTTATGTAGCATTACGATATAACGTATAACGTTATGTAGCTGAACGATACAACGTATAACGCTATGTTCCATTACGATATAACGTATAACGTTATGTAGCATTACGATATAACGTATAATGTTATGTAGCATAACGATATAACGTATAACGTTATATAATATTACGGTATAACGTACAACGTTATATAGTATTACGTTATAACGTATAATGTTATGTAGCATTATGATATAACGTATAACGTTATGTAGCATTACGATATAACGTACAACGTTATATAGTATTATGTTATAACGTATAACGTTATGTAGCATTACGATATAAAGTATAACGTTATGTAGCATTACGATATAACGTATAACGTTATGTAGCATTACGATATAACGCATAACGTTATGTAGCATTACGTGATAACGAAATACGTTACATAGTATTACCTTATAACATATGACGTTATATGGTAATACGTTATAACGTGTAACGTTATGTAGTATTACGTTATAACGTATAACGGTGTGTAGTTATTACGATGTAACGTATAACGTTATGTAGACTTACGATGTAACGTATATCGTTATGTAGCATAACGATATAGCGTGCAACGTTATGTAACATTACGATATAACGTATAACGTTATATGGTAATACGTTATAACGTATAACGTTATGGAGCATTACGATATAACGTGTAACGTTATGTAGCATTACGATATAGCATATAACGTTATGTAGCATTACGTTATAACGAAATACGTTACATAGTATTACCTTATAACATATGACGTTATATGGTAATACGTTATAACGTATAACGTTATGTAGTATTACGTTATAACGTATAACGATATGTAGTATTACGATATAACGTATAACCTTATGAAGCATTACGACATAACGTATAACGCTATGTATCAATACCATATAACGTATAACGTTATGTAGCATTACGATATAACGTATAACGTTATGTAGCAGAACGATACAACGTATAACGCTATGTAGCATTACGATATAACGTATAACGTTATGTAGCATTACGATATAACGTATAACGTTATGTAGCATTACGTTATAACGAAATACGTTACATAGTATTACCTTATATCATATGACGTTATATGGTAATACGTTATAACGTATAACGTTATGTAGTATTACGTTATGACGTATAACGATATGTAGTATTACGATATAACGTATAACATTATGTAGCATTACGATATAACGTATAACGTTATGTAGCATTACGTTATAACGAAATACGTTACATAGTATTACCTTATAACATATGACGTTATATGGTAATACGTTATAACGTATAACGTTATGTAGTATTACGTTATGACGTATAACGATATGTAGTATTACGATATAACGTATAACATTCTGTAGCATTACGATATAACGTATAACGTTATGTACCATTACGTTATAACGTACAACGTTATATAGAATTACGTTATAACGTATAACGTTATGTAGCATTACGATATAACGTATAACGTTACGTAGCATTACGATATAACATATAACGTTATATAATATTACGTTATAACGTATAACGTTAAATGGTAATACGTTATAATGTATAACGTTATGTAGCATTACGATATAACGTATAACGTTATGTAGCATTACGATATAACGTATAAGGTTATGTAGCATTACGATATAACGTATAACGTTATGTAGCAAAGCGATATAACGTATAACGCTATGTAACATTACGACATGACGTATAACGTTATATAGTAATACGTTATAACGTATAACGTTATGCAGCATTACGATATAACGTATAACGTTACGTAGCATTACGATATAGCATATAACGTTATGTAGCATTACGTTATAACGAAATACGTTACATAGTATTACCTTATAACATATGACGTTATATGGTAATACGTTATAACGTATAACGTTATGTAGTATTACGTTATGACGTATAACGATATGTAGTATTACGATATAACGTATAACATTATGTAGCATTACGATATAACGTATACCGTTATGTAGCATAACGATATAACGTGTAACGTTATATAATATTACGTTATAACGTACAACGTTATATAGTATTACGTTATAACGTATAACGTTATTTAGCATTACGATATAACGTATAACGTTATGTAGCATTACGATATAACGTATAACGTTATGTAGCATTACGTTATAACGTACAACGTTATATAGAATTACGTTATAACGTATAACGTTATGTAGCATTACGATATAACGTATAACGTTATGTAGCATTACGATCTAACGTAGAACGTTATGTAGCATTACGACACAACGTATAACGTTATGTAGAATTACGATATAACGTATAACGTTATGTAGCAGAACGATACAACGTATAACGCTATGTAGCATTACGATATAACGTATAACGTTATGTAGCATTACGATATAACGCATAATGTTATGTAGCATAACGATATAACGTATAACGTTATATAATATTACGGTATAACGTACAACGTTATATAGTATTACGTTATAACGTATAATGTTATGTAGCATTAGGATATAACGTATAACGTTATGTAGCATTACGATATAACGTACAACGTTATATAGTATTATGTTATAACGTATAACGTTATGTAGCATTACGATATAACGTATAACGTTATGTAGCATTACAATATAACGTATAACGTTATATGGTAATACGTTATAACGTATAACGTTATGTAGCATTACCATATAACGTATAACGTTATGTAGCATTACGATATAACGTATAACGTTATGTAGCATTACGATATAACGCATAACGTTATGTAGCATTACGTGATAACCAAATACGTTACATAGTATTACCTTATAACATATGACGTTATATGGTAATACGTTATAACGTGTAACGTTATGTAGTATTACGTTATAACGTATAACGGTGTGTAGTTATTACGATGTAACGTATAACGTTATGTAGACTTACGATGTAACGTATATCGTTATGTAGCATAACGATATAGCGTGCAACGTTATGTAACATTACGACATAACGTATAACGTTATATGGTAATACGTTATAACGTATAACGTTATGGAGCATTACGTTATAACGTATAACGTTATGTAGCATTACGATATAACGTATAACGTTACGTAGCATTACGATATAACATATAACGTTATGTAGCATTACCATATAACGTATAACGTTATGTAGCTGAACGATATAACGTATACCGTTATATAGTATTTAGTTATAACGTATAACGTTATGTAGTATTACGTTATAACGTATAACGTTATGTAGCAAAGCGATATAACGTATAACGCTATGTAACATTACGACATGACGTATAACGTTATATGGTAATACGTTATAACGTATAATGTTATGCAGTATTTCGATATAACGTATAACGTTATGTAGCATTACGATATAACGTATAACGTTATGTAGCATTACGACATAACGTATAACGTTATGTAGCATTACGATATAACGTATAACGTTACGTAGCATTACGATATAACGTATAACGTTATGTAGCAGAACGATACAACGTATAACGCTATGTAGCATTACGATATAACGTATAACGTTATGTAGCATTACGATATAACGTATAACGTTATGTAGCATAACGATATAACGTATAACGTTATATAATATTACGTTATAACGTACAACGTTATATAGTATTACGTTATAACGTATAACGTTATGTAGCATTACGATATAACGTATAACGTTATGTAGCAGAACGATACAACGTATAACGCTATGTTCCATTACGATATAACGTATAACGTTATGTAGCATTACGATATAACGTATAATGTTATGTAGCATAACGATATAACGTATAACGTTATATAATATTACGGTATAACGTACAACGTTATATAGTATTACGTTATAACGTATAACGTTATGTAGCATTACGATATAACGTATAACGTTATGTAGCATTACGATATAACGTACAACGTTATATAGTATTATGTTATAACGTATAACGTTATGTAGCATTACGATATAACGTATAACGTTATGTAGCATTACAATATAACGTATAACGTTATATGGTAATACGTTATAACGTATAACGTTATGTAGCATTACCATATAACGTACAACGTTATGTAGCATTACGATATAACGTATAACGTTATGTAGCATTACGATATAACGCATAACGTTATGTAGCATTACGTGATAACGAAATACGTTACATAGTATTACCTTATAACATATGACGTTATATGGTAATACGTTATAACGTGTAACGTTATGTAGTATTACGTTATAACGTATAACGGTGTGTAGTTATTACGATGTAACGTATAACGTTATGTAGACTTACGATGTAACGTATATCGTTATGTAGCATAACGATATAGCGTGCAACGTTATGTAACATTACGATATAACGTATAACGTTATATGGTAATACGTTATAACGTATAACGTTATGGAGCATTACGATATAACGTGTAACGTTATGTAGCATTACGATGTAACGTATAAGGTTATGTAGCATTACGATATAACATATAACGTTATGTAGCATTACCATATAACGTATAACGTTATGAAGCTGAACGATATAACGTATACCGTTATATAGTATTTAGTTATAACGTATAACGTTATGCAGTATTACGTTATAACGTATAACGGTATGTAGTATTATGATGTAACGTATAACGTTATGTAGAATTACGATGTAACGTATATCGTTATGTAGCATTACGATATAGCGTGTAACGTTATGTAACATTACGATATAACGTATAACGTTATATGGTAATACGTTATAACGTATAACGTTATGGAGCATTACCATATAACGTATAACGTTATGTAGCATTACGACATAACGTATAACGTTATATGGTAATACGTTATAACGTATAATGTTATGCAGTATTTCGATATAACGTATAACGTTATGTAGCATTACGATATAACGTATAACGTTATGTAGCATTACGACATAACGTATAACGTTATGTAGCATTACGATATAACGTATAACGTTACGTAGCATTACGATGTAACATATAACGTTATGTAGCATTACGATATAACGTATAACGTTATGTAGCATTACGTTATAACGAAATACGTTACATATTATTACCTTATAACATATGACGTTATATGGTAATACGTTATAACGCATAACGTTATGTAGCATTACGATATAACGTATAACGTTATGTAGCATTACGATATAACGTATAACGTTATGTAGCATTACGATATAACGTATAACGTTATGTAGCAGAACGATATAACGTATGACGTTATGTAGCATTACGATATAACGTATAACGTTATGTAGCATTACGACATAACGTATAACGTTATGTAGCATTACGATATAACGTATAACGTTATGTAGCATTACGATATAACGTATAACGTTATGTAGCATTACGATATAACGTATAACGTTACGTAGCATTACGATATAACATATAACGTTATGTAGTATTACGATATAACGTATAACCTTATGAAGCATTACGACATAACGTATAACGCTATGTATCAATACCATATAACGTATAACGTTATGTAGCATTACGATGTAACGTATAACGTTATGTAGCATTACAACACAACGTATAACGTTATGTAGCATTGCGATATAACGTATAACGTTATGCAGCTGAACGATATAACGTTTACCGTTATATAGTATTTAGTTATAACGTATAACGTTATGTAGTATTACGTTATAACGTATAACGATATGTAGTATTACGATGTAACGTATAACGTTATGTAGAATTACGATGTAACGTATATCGTTATGTAGCATTACGATATAGCGTGTAACGTTATGTAACATTACGATATAACGTATAACGTTATATGGTAATACGTTATAACGTATAACGTTATGGAGCATTACGATATAACGTATAACGTTATGCAGCTGAACGATATAACGTTTACCGTTATATAGTATTTAGTTATAACGTATAACGTTATGTAGTATTACGTTATAACGTATAACGATATGTAGTATTACGATGTAACGTATAACGTTATGTAGAATTACGATATAACGTATAACGTTATGTAGCATTACGATATAACGTATAATGTTATGTAGCATAACGATATAACGTACAACGTTATATAGTATTATGTTATAACGTATAACGTTATGTAGCATTACGATATAACGTATAACGTTATGTAGCATTACAATATAACGTATAATGTTATATGGTAATACGTTATAACGTATAACGTTATGTAGCATTACCATATAACGTATAACGTTATGTAGCATTACGATATAACGTATAACGTTATGTAGCATTACGATATAACGTATAACGTTATGTAGCATTACGACATAACGTATAACGCTATGTATCAATACCATATAACGTATAACGTTATGTAGCATTACGATCTAACGTATAACGTTATGTAGCATTACCATATAACGTATAACGTTATGTAGCATTACGATATAACGTATAACGTTATGTAGCATTACGATATAACGTATAACGTTATGTAGCATTACGACATAACGTATAACGCTATGTATCAATACCATATAACGTATAACGTTATGTAGCATTACGATCTAACGTATAACGTTATGTAGCATTACGACACAACGTATAACGTTATGTAGCATTGCGATATAACGTATAACGTTATGTAGCTGAACGATATAACGTATACCGTTATAGAGTATTTAGTTATAACGTATAACGTTATGTAGTATTACGTTATAACGTATAACGATATGTAGCATTACGATATAACGTATAACGTTATGTAGCAGAACGATACAACGTATAACGCTATGTTCCATTACGATATAACGTATAACGTTATGTAGCATTACGATATAACGTATAATGTTATGTAGCATAACGATATAACGTACAACGTTATATAGTATTATGTTATAACGTATAACGTTATGTAGCATTACGATATAACGTATAACGTTATGTAGCATTACAATATAACGTATAATGTTATATGGTAATACGTTATAACGTATAACGTTATGTAGCATTACCATATAACGTATAACGTTATGTAGCATTACGATATAACGTATAACGTTATGTAGCATTACGATATAACGTATAACGTTATGTAGCATTACGACATAACGTATAACGCTATGTATCAATACCATATAACGTATAACGTTATGTAGCATTACGATCTAACGTATAACGTTATGTAGCATTACGACACAACGTATAACGTTATGGAGCATTGCGATATAACGTATAACGTTATGTAGCTGAACGATATAACGTATACCGTTATATAGTATTTAGTTATAACGTATAACGTTATGTAGTATTACGTTATAACGTATAACGATATGTAGTATTACGATGTAACGTATAACGTTATGTAGAATTACGATGTAACGTATATCGTTATGTAGCATTACGATATAGCGTGTAACGTTATGTAACATTACGATATAACGTATAACGTTATATGGTAATACGTTATAACGTATAACGTTATGGAGCATTACGATATAACGTATAACGTTATGTAGCATTACGATATAACGTATAACGTTATGTAGCAGAACCATACAACGTATAACGCTATGTTCCATTACGATATAACGTATAACGTTATGTTGCATTACGATATAACGTATAATGTTATGTAGCATAACGATATAACGTATAACGTTATATAATATTACGTTATAACGTACAACGTTATATAGTATTACGTTATAACGTATAACGTTATGTAGCATTACGATATAACGTATAACGTTATGTAGCATTACGATATAACGTACAACGTTATATAGTATTATGTTATATCGTATAACGTTATGTAGCATTACGATATAACGTATAACGTTATGTAGCATTACAATATAACGTATAATGTTATATGGTAATACGTTATAACGTATAACGTTATGTAGCATTACCATATAACGTATAACGTTATGTAGCATTACGATATAACGTATAACGTTATGTAGCATTACGATATAACGTATAACGTTATGTAGCAGAACCATACAACGTATAACGCTATGTTCCATTACGATATAACGTATAACGTTATGTAGCATTACGATATAACGTATAATGTTATGTAGCATAACGATATAACGTATAACGTTATATAATATTACGTTATAACGTACAACGTTATATAGTATTACGTTATAACGTATAACGTTATGTAGCATTACGATATAACGTATAACGTTATGTAGCATTACGATATAACGTACAACGTTATATAGTATTATGTTATATCGTATAACGTTATGTAGCATTACGATATAACGTATAACGTTATATAGTATTATGTTATATCGTATAACGTTATGTAGCATTACGATATAACGTATAACGTTATGTAGCATTACCATATAACGTATAACGTTATGTAGCATTACGATATAACGTATAACGTTATGTAGCATTACGATATAACGTATAACGTTATGTAGCATTACGACATAACGTATAACGTTATGTAGCATTACCATATAACGTATAACGTTATGTAGCATTACGATATAACGTATAACGTTATGTAGCATTGCGATATAACGTATAACGTTATGTAGCTGAACGATATAACGTATACCGTTATAGAGTATTTAGTTATAACGTATAACGTTATGTAGTATTACGTTATAACGTATAACGATATGTAGTATTACGATGTAACGTATAACGTTATGTAGAATTACGATGTAACGTATAACGTTATGTAGCATTACGATATAACGTATAACGTTATGTAGCATTACGACATAACGTATAACGTTATGTAGCATTACGATATAACGTATAACGTTACGTAGCATTACGATATAACAAATAACGTTATGTAGCAGAACGATACAACGTATAACGCTATGTAGCATTACGATATAACGTATAACGTTATGTAGCATTACGATATAACGTATAACGTTATGTAGCATAACGATATAACGTATAACGTTATATAATATTACGTTATAACGTACAACGTTATATAGTATTACGTTATAACGTATAACGTTATGTAGCATTACGATATAACGTATAACGTTATGTAGCAGAACGATACAACGTATAACGCTATGTTCCATTACGATATAACGTATAACGTTATGTAGCATTACGATATAACGTATAATGTTATGTAGCATAACGATATAACGTATAACGTTATATAATATTACGGTATAACGTACAACGTTATATAGTATTACGTTATAACGTATAACGTTATGTAGCATTACGATATAACGTATAACGTTATGTAGCATTACGATATAACGTACAACGTTATATAGTATTATGTTATAACGTATAACGTTATGTAGCATTACGATATAACGTATAACGTTATGTAGCATTACAATATAACGTATAACGTTATATGGTAATACGTTATAACGTATAACGTTATGTAGCATTACCATATAACGTACAACGTTATGTAGCATTACGATATAACGTATAACGTTATGTAGCATTACGATATAACGCATAACGTTATGTAGCATTACGTGATAACGAAATACGTTACATAGTATTACCTTATAACATATGACGTTATATGGTAATACGTTATAACGTGTAACGTTATGTAGTATTACGTTATAACGTATAACGGTGTGTAGTTATTACGATGTAACGTATAACGTTATGTAGACTTACGATGTAACGTATATCGTTATGTAGCATAACGATATAGCGTGCAACGTTATGTAACATTACGATATAACGTATAACGTTATATGGTAATACGTTATAACGTATAACGTTATGGAGCATTACGATATAACGTGTAACGTTATGTAGCATTACGATATAACGTATAAGGTTATGTAGCATTACGATATAACATATAACGTTATGTAGCATTACCATATAACGTATAACGTTATGAAGCTGAACGATATAACGTATACCGTTATATAGTATTTAGTTATAACGTATAACGTTATGCAATATTACGTTATAACGTATAACGGTATGTAGTATTATGATGTAACGTATAACGTTATGTAGAATTACGATGTAACGTATATCGTTATGTAGCATTACGATATAGCGTGTAACGTTATGTAACATTACGATATAACGTATAACGTTATATGGTAATACGTTATAACGTATAACGTTATGGAGCATTACCATATAACGTATAACGTTATGTAGCATTACGACATAACGTATAACGTTATATGGTAATACGTTATAACGTATAATGGTATGCAGTATTTCGATATAACGTATAACGTTATGTAGCATTACGATATAACGTATAACGTTATGTAGCATTACGACATAACGTATAACGTTATGTAGCATTACGATATAACGTATAACGTTACGTAGCATTACGATGTAACATATAACGTTATGTAGCATTACGATATAACGTATAACGTTATGTAGCATTACGTTATAACGAAATACGTTACATATTATTACCTTATAACATATGACGTTATATGGTAATACGTTATAACGCATAACGTTATGTAGCATTACGATATAACGTATAACGTTATGTAGCATTACGATATACCGTATAACGTTACGTAGCATTACGATATAACATATAACGTTATGTAGCATTACGATATAACGTATAACGTTATGTAGCAGAACGATATAACGTATAACGTTATGTAGCATTACGATATAACGTATAACGTTATGTAGCATTACGACATAACGTATAACGTTATGTAGCATTACGATATAACGTATAACGTTATGTAGCATTACGATATACCGTATAACGTTACGTAGCATTACGATATAACATATAACGTTATGTAGCATTACGTGATAACGAAATACGTTACATAGTATTACCTTATAACATATGACGTTATATGGAAAAACGTTATAACGTGTAACGTTATGTAGTATTACGTTATAACGTATAACGATATGTAGTATTACGATGTAACGTATAACGTTATGTAGACTTACGATGTAACGTATATCGTTATGTAGCATTACGATATAGCGTGTAACGTTATGTAACATTACGATATAACGAATAACATTATATGGTAATACGTTATAACGTATAACGTTATGTAGCATTACGATATAACGTATAACGTTATGTAGCATTACGATATAACGTATAACGTTATGTAGCATTACGATATAACGTATAACGTTACGTAGCATTACGATATAACATATAACGTTATGTAGCATTACGATATAACGTATAACGTTATGTAGCATTACGTTATAACGAAATACGTTGCATAGTATTACCTTATAACATATGACGTTATATGGTAATACGTTATAACGTTATATCGTTATGTAGTATTACGTTATAACGTATAACGATATGTAGTATTACGATATAACGTATAACCTTATGAAGCATTACGACATAACGTATAACGCTATGTATCAATACCATATAACGTATAACGTTATGTAGCATTACGATCTAACGTATAACGTTATGTAGCATTACAACACAACGTATAACGTTATGTAGCATTGCGATATAACGTATAACGTTATGCAGCTGAACGATATAACGTATACCGTTATATAGTATTTAGTTATAACGTATAACGTTATGTAGTATTACGTTATAACGTATAACGATATGTAGTATTACGATGTAACGTATAACGTTATGTAGAATTACGATGTAACGTATATCGTTATGTAGCATTACGATATAGCGTGTAACGTTATGTAACATTACGATATAACGTATAACGTTATATGGTAATACGTTATAACGTATAACGTTATGGAGCATTACGATATAACGTATAACGTTATGTAGCATTACGATATAACGTATAACGTTATGTAGCAGAACGATACAACGTATAACGCTATGTTCCATTACGATATAACGTATAACGTTATGTAGCATTACGATATAACGTATAATGTTATGTAGCATAACGATATAACGTACAACGTTATATAGTATTATGTTATAACGTATAACGTTATGTAGCATTACGATATAACGTATAACGTTATGTAGCATTACAATATAACGTATAATGTTATATGGTAATACGTTATAACGTATAACGTTATGTAGCATTACCATATAACGTATAACGTTATGTAGCATTACGATATAACGTATAACGTTATGTAGCATTACGATATAACGTATAACGTTATGTAGCATTACGACATAACGTATAACGCTATGTATCAATACCATATAACGTA
Source organism: Bombus lapidarius (assembly GCA_936014575.1). Classification (NCBI taxonomy): domain Eukaryota; kingdom Metazoa; phylum Arthropoda; class Insecta; order Hymenoptera; family Apidae; genus Bombus; species Bombus lapidarius. Next base: position 169,957 of record CAKXZU010000104.1, on the reverse strand, counting down.
TAACGTTATGTAGCATTACGATCTAACGTATAACGTTATGTAGCATTACGACACAACGTATAACGTTATGGAGCATTGCGATATAACGTATAACGTTATGTAGCTGAACGATATAACGTATACCGTTATATAGTATTTAGTTATAACGTATAACGTTATGTAGTATTACGTTATAACGTATAACGATATGTAGTATTACGATGTAACGTATAACGTTATGTAGAATTACGATGTAACGTATATCGTTATGTAGCATTACGATATAGCGTGTAACGTTATGTAACATTACGATATAACGTATAACGTTATATGGTAATACGTTATAACGTATAACGTTATGGAGCATTACGATATAACGTATAACGTTATGTAGCATTACGATATAACGTATAACGTTATGTAGCAGAACGATACAACGTATAACGCTATGTTCCATTACGATATAACGTATAACGTTATGTAGCATTACGATATAACGTATAATGTTATGTAGCATAACGATATAACGTATAACGTTATATAATATTACGTTATAACGTACAACGTTATATAGTATTACGTTATAACGTATAACGTTATGTAGCAGAACGATACAACGTATAACGCTATGTTCCATTACGATATAACGTATAACGTTATGTAGCATTACGATATAACGTATAACGTTATGTAGCATTACGATATAACGTATAACGTTATGTAGCATTACAATATAACGTATAACGTTATACGGTAATACGTTATAACGTATAACGTTATGTAGCATTACCATATAACGTATAACGTTATGTAGCATTACGATATAACGTATAACGATATGTAGCATTACGATATAACGTATAACGTTATGTAGCATTACGACATAACGTATAACGTTATGTAGCATTACGATATAACGTATAACGTTACGTAGCATTAAGATGTAACATATAACGATATGTAGCATTACGATATAACGTATAACGTTATGTAGCATTACGTTATAACGAAATACGTTACATAGTATTACCTTATGACATATGACGTTATATGGTAATACGTTATAACGCATAACGTTATGTAGCATTACGATATAACGTATAACGTTATGTAGCATTACGATATAACGTATAACGTTATGTAGCATTACGATATAACGTATAACGTTATGTAGCATTACGATATAACGTATAACGTTATGTAGCATTACGATATAACGTATAACGTTTTGTAGCATTACGATATACCGTATAACGTTACGTAGCATTACGATATAACATATAACGTTATGTAGCATTACCATATAACGTATAACGTTATGTAGCATTACGTGATAACGAAATACGTTACATAGTATTACCTTATAACATATGACGTTATATGGTAATACGTTATAACGTGTAACGTTATGTAGTACTACGTTATAACGAATAACGATATGTAGTATTACGATGTAACGTATAACGTTATGTAGACTTACGATGTAACGTATATCGCTATGTAGCATTACGATATAGCGTGTAACGTTATGTAACATTACGATATAACGTAAAACGTTATATGGTAATACGTTATAACTTATAACGTTATGGAGCATTACGATATAACGTATAACGTTATGTAGCATTACGATATAACGTATAAGGTTATGTAGCATTACGATATAACGTATAACGTTATGTAGCATTACGATATAACGTATAACGCTATGTATCAATACCATATAACGTATAACGTTATGTAGCATTACGATCTAACGTATAACGTTATGTAGCATTACGACACGACGTATAACGTTATGTAGCATTACGATATAACGTATAACGTTATGTAGCATTACGATATAACGTATAACGTTATGTAGCATTACGATATAACGTATAACGTTATGTAGCATTACGATATAACGTATAACGTTATGTAGCATTACGATATAACGTATAACGTTATGTAGCATTACGATATAACGTATAACGTTATGTAGCATTACGATATAACGTATAACGTTTTGTAGCATTACGATATACCGTATAACGTTACGTAGCATTACGATATAACATATAACGTTATGTAGCATTACGATATAACGTATAACGTTATGTAGCATTACGTTATAACGAAATACGTTACATAGTATTACCTTATGACATATGACGTTATATGGTAATACGTTATAACGTATACCGTTATATAGTATTTAGTTATAACGTATAACGTTATGTAGTATTACGTTATTACGTATAACGATATGTAGTATTACGATGTAACGTATAACGTTATGTAGTATTACGATGTAGCGTATATCGTTATGTAGCATTACGATATAGTGTGTAACGTTATGTAACATTACGATATAACGTATAACGTTATATGGTAATACGTTATTACGTATAACGTTATGGAGCATTACGATATAACGTATAACGTTATGTAGCATTACGATATAACGTATAACGTTATCTAGCAGAACGATACAACGTATAACGCTATGTTCCATTACGATGTAACGTATAAAGTTATGTAGCATTACGATATAACGTATAATGTTATGTAGCATAACGATATAACGTATAACGTTATGTAGCATTATAATATAACGTATAATGTTATATGGTAATACGTTATAACGTATAACGTTATGTAGCATTACCATATAACGTATAACGTTATGTAGCATTACGATATAACGTATAACGTTATGTAGCATTACGATATAACGTATAACGTTATGTAGCATTACGATATAACGTATAACGTTATGTAGTAGAACGATACAACGTATAACGCTATGTTCCATTACGATATAACGTATAACGTTATGTAGCATTACGATATAACGTATAATGTTATGTAGCATAACGATATAACGTATAACGTTATATAATATTACGTTATAACGTATAACGTTATGTAGCCATACAATATAACGTATAACGTTATGTAGCATTACGATATAACGTACAACGTTATATAGTATTATGTTATAACGTATAACGTTATGTAGCATTACGATATAACGTATAACGTTATGTAGCATTACAATATAACGTATAACGTTATGTAGCATTGCGATATAACGTATAACGTTATGTAGCATTACGACATAACGTATATCGTTATGTAGCATTACGATATAACGTATAACGTTACGTAGCATTACGATGTAACATATAACGTTATGTAGCATTACGATATAACGTATAACGTTATGTAGCATTACGTTATAACGAAATACGTTAAATAGTATTACCTTATAACATATGACGCTATATGGTAATACGTTATAACGCATAACGTTATGTAGCATTACGATATAACGTATAACGCTATGTAGCATTACGATATAACGTATAACGTTATGTAGCATTACGATATAACGTATAACGTTATGTAGCATTACGATATAACGTATAACGTTATGTAGCATTACGATATAGCGTATAACGTTATGTAGCATTACGATATACCGTATAACGTTACGTAGCATTACGATATAACATATAACGTTATGTAGCATTACGATATAACGTATAACGTTATGTAGCATTACGTGATAACGAAATACGTTACATAGTATTACCTTATAACATATGACGTTATATGGTAATACGTTATAACGTGTAACGTTATGTATTATTACGTTATAACGTATAACGATTTGTAGTATTACGATGTAACGTATAACGTTATGTAGACTTACGATGTAACGTATATCGTTATGTGGCATTACGATATAGCGTGTAACGTTATGTAACATTACGATATAACGTATAACGTTATATGGTAATACGTTATAACTTATAACGTTATGGAGCATTACGATATAACGTATAACGTTGTGTAGCTGAACGATATAACGTATACCGTTATATAGTATTTAGTTATAACGTATAACGTTATGTAGCATTACGATATAACGTATAACGTTATGTAGCATTACGATATACCGTATAACGATACGTAGCATTATGATATAACATATAACGTTATGTAGCATTACGATATAACGTATAATGTTATGTAGCATAACGATATAACGTATAACGTTATATAATATTACGTTATAACGTACAACGTTATATAGTATTACGATATAACGTATAACGTTATGTAGCATTACGACATAACGTATAACGCTATGTATCAATACCATATAACGTATAACGTTATGTAGCATTACGATCTAACGTATAACGTTATATAGCATTACGACACAACGTATAACGTTATGGAGCATTGCGATATAACGTATAACGTTATGTAGCTGAACGATATAACGTATACCGTTATATAGTATTTAGTTATAACGTATAACGTTATGTAGTATTACGTTATAACGTATAACGATATGTAGTATTACGATGTAACGTATAACGTTATGTAGAATTACGATGTAACGTATATCGTTATGTAGCATTACGATATAGCGTGTAACGTTATGTAACATTACGATATAACGTATAACGTTATATGGTAATACGTTATAACGTATAACGTTATGGAGCATTACGATATAACGTATAACGTTATGTAGCATTACGATATAACGTATAACGTTATGTAGCAGAACGATACAACGTATAACGCTATGTTCCATTACGATATAACGTATAACGTTATGTAGCATTACGATATAACGTATAATGTTATGTAGCATAACGATATAACGTATAACGTTATATAATATTACGTTATAACGTACAACGTTATATAGTATTACGTTATAACGTATAACGTTATGTAGCAGAACGATACAACGTATAACGCTATGTTCCATTACGATATAACGTATAACGTTATGTAGCATTACGATATAACGTATAACGTTATGTAGCATTACGATATAACGTATAACGTTATGTAGCATTACAATATAACGTATAACGTTATACGGTAATACGTTATAACGTATAACGTTATGTAGCATTACCATATAACGTATAACGTTATGTAGCATTACGATATAACGTATAACGATATGTAGCATTACGATATAACGTATAACGTTATGTAGCATTACGACATAACGTATAACGTTATGTAGCATTACGATATAACGTATAACGTTACGTAGCATTAAGATGTAACATATAACGATATGTAGCATTACGATATAACGTATAACGTTATGTAGCATTACGTTATAACGAAATACGTTACATAGTATTACCTTATGACATATGACGTTATATGGTAATACGTTATAACGCATAACGTTATGTAGCATTACGATATAACGTATAACGTTATGTAGCATTACGATATAACGTATAACGTTATGTAGCATTACGATATAACGTATAACGTTATGTAGCATTACGATATAACGTATAACGTTATGTAGCATTACGATATAACGTATAACGTTTTGTAGCATTGCGATATACCGTATAACGTTACGTAGCATTACGATATAACATATAACGTTATGTAGCATTACGATATAACGTATAACGTTATGTAGCATTACGTGATAACGAAATACGTTACATAGTATTACCTTATAACATATGACGTTATATGGTAATACGTTATAACGTGTAACGTTATGTAGTACTACGTTATAACGAATAACGATATGTAGTATTACGATGTAACGTATAACGTTATGTAGACTTACGATGTAACGTATATCGCTATGTAGCATTACGATATAGCGTGTAACGTTATGTAACATTACGATATAACGTAAAACGTTATATGGTAATACGTTATAACTTATAACGTTATGGAGCATTACGATATAACGTATAACGTTATGTAGCATTACGATATAACGTATAAGGTTATGTAGCATTACGATATAACGTATAACGTTATGTAGCATTACGATATAACGTATAACGCTATGTATCAATACCATATAACGTATAACGTTATGTAGCATTACGATCTAACGTATAACGTTATGTAGCATTACGACACAACGTATAACGTTATGTAGCATTACGATATAACGTATAACGTTATGTAGCATTACGATATAACGTATAACGTTATGTAGCATTACGATATAACGTATAACGTTATGTAGCATTACGATATAACGTATAACGTTATGTAGCATTACGATATAACGTATAACGTTATGTAGCATTACGATATAACGTATAACGTTATGTAGCATTACGATATAACGTATAACGTTTTGTAGCATTACGATATACCGTATAACGTTACGTAGCATTACGATATAACATATAACGTTATGTAGCATTACGATATAACGTATAACGTTATGTAGCATTACGTTATAACGAAATACGTTACATAGTATTACCTTATGACATATGACGTTATATGGTAATACGTTATAACGTATACCGTTATATAGTATTTAGTTATAACGTATAACGTTATGTAGTATTACGTTATTACGTATAACGATATGTAGTATTACGATGTAACGTATAACGTTATGTAGTATTACGATGTAGCGTATATCGTTATGTAGCATTACGATATAGTGTGTAACGTTATGTAACATTACGATATAACGTATAACGTTATATGGTAATACGTTATTACGTATAACGTTATGGAGCATTACGATATAACGTATAACGTTATGTAGCATTACGATATAACGTATAACGTTATCTAGCAGAACGATACAACGTATAACGGTATGTTCCATTACGATGTAACGTATAAAGTTATGTAGCATTACGATATAACGTATAATGTTATGTAGCATAACGATATAACGTATAACGTTATGTAGCATTATAATATAACGTATAATGTTATATGGTAATACGTTATAACGTATAACGTTATGTAGCATTACCATATAACGTATAACGTTATGTAGCATTACGATATAACGTATAACGTTATGTAGCATTACGATATAACGTATAACGTTATGTAGCATTACGATATAACGTATAACGTTATGTAGTAGAACGATACAACGTATAACGCTATGTTCCATTACGATATAACGTATAACGTTATGTAGCATTACGATATAACGTATAATGTTATGTAGCATAACGATATAACGTATAACGTTATATAATATTACGTTATAACGTATAACGTTATGTAGCAATACAATATAACGTATAACGTTATGTAGCATTACGATATAACGTACAACGTTATATAGTATTATGTTATAACGTATAACGTTATGTAGCATTACGATATAACGTATAACGTTATGTAGCATTACAATATAACGTATAACGTTATGTAGCATTGCGATATAACGTATAACGTTATGTAGCATTACGACATAACGTATATCGTTATGTAGCATTACGATATAACGTATAACGTTACGTAGCATTACGATGTAACATATAACGTTATGTAGCATTACGATATAACGTATAACGTTATGTAGCATTACGTTATAACGAAATACGTTAAATAGTATTACCTTATAACATATGACGTTATATGGTAATACGTTATAACGCATAACGTTATGTAGCATTACGATATAACGTATAACGCTATGTAGCATTACGATATAACGTATAACGTTATGTAGCATTACGATATAACGTATAACGTTATGTAGCATTACGATATAACGTATAACGTTATGTAGCATTACGATATAGCGTATAACGTTATGTAGCATTACGATATACCGTATAACGTTACGTAGCATTACGATATAACATATAACGTTATGTAGCATTACGATATAACGTATAACGTTATGTAGCATTACGTGATAACGAAATACGTTACATAGTATTACCTTATAACATATGACGTTATATGGTAATACGTTATAACGTGTAACGTTATGTATTATTACGTTATAACGTATAACGATTTGTAGTATTACGATGTAACGTATAACGTTATGTAGACTTACGATGTAACGTATATCGTTATGTGGCATTACGATATAGCGTGTAACGTTATGTAACATTACGATATAACGTATAACGTTATATGGTAATACGTTATAACTTATAACGTTATGGAGCATTACGATATAACGTATAACGTTGTGTAGCTGAACGATATAACGTATACCGTTATATAGTATTTAGTTATAACGTATAACGTTATGTAGCATTACGATATAACGTATAACGTTATGTAGCATTACGATATACCGTATAACGATACGTAGCATTATGATATAACATATAACGTTATGTAGCATTACGATATAACGTATAATGTTATGTAGCATAACGATATAACGTATAACGTTATATAATATTACGTTATAACGTACAACGTTATATAGTATTACGATATAACGTATAACGTTATGTGGCATTACGATATAACGTATAACGTTATGTAGCATTACGATATAACGTATAACGTTATGTAGCATTACGATATATCGTATAACGTTATGTAGCATTACGATATAACGTATAACGTTATGTAGCAGAACGATACAACGTATAACGCTATGTTCCATTACGATATAACGTATAACGTTATGTAGCATTACGATATAACGTATAATGTTATGTAGCATAACGATATAACGTATAACGTTATATAATATTACGTAATAACGTACAACGTTATATAGTATTACGTTATAACGTATAACGTTATGTAGCATTACGATATAACGTATAACGTTATGTAGCATTACGATATAACGTACAACGTTATATAGTATTATGTTATAACGTATAACGTTATGTAGCATTACGATATAACGTATAACGTTATGTAGCATTACAATATAACGTATAATGTTATATGGTAATACGTTATAACGTATAACGTTATGTAGCATTACCATATAACGTATAACGTTATGTAGCATTACGATATAACGTATAACGTTATGTAGCATTGCGATATAACGTATAACGTTATGTAGCATTACGACATAACGTATAACGTTATGTAGCATTACGATATAACGTATAACGTTACGTAGCATTACGATGTAACATATAACGTTATGTAGCATTACGATATAACGTATAACGTTATGTAGCATTACGTTATAACGAAATACGTTACATAGTATTACCTTATAACATATGACGTTATATGGTAATACGTTATAACGCATAACGTTATGTAGCATTACGATATAACGTATAACGCTATGTAGCATTACGATATAACGTATAACGTTATGTAGCATTACGATATAACGTATAACGTTATGTAGCATTACGATATAGCGTATAACGTTATGTAGCATTACGATATAACGTATAACGTTATGTAGCATTACGATATACCGTATAACGTTACGTAGCATTACGATATAACATATAACGTTATGTAGCATTACGATATAACGTATAACGTTATGTAGCATTACGTGATAACGAAATACGTTACATAGTATTACCTTATAACATATGACGTTATATGGTAAAACGTTATAACGTGTAACGTTATGTAGTATTACGTTATAACGTATAACGATATGTAGTATTACGATGTAACGTATAACGTTATGTAGACTTACGATGTAACGTATATCGTTATGTAGCATTACGATATAGCGTGTAACGTTATGTAACATTACGATATAACGTATAACGTTATATGGTAATACGTTATAACTTATAACGTTATGGAGCATTACGATATAACGTATAACGTTATGTAGCATTACGATATAACGTATAAGGTTATGTAGCATTACGATATAACATATAACGTTATGTAGCATTACCATATAACGTATAACGTTGTGTAGCTGAACGATATAACGTATACCGTTATATAGTATTTAGTTATAACGTATAACGTTATGTAGTGTTACGTTATAACGTATAACGATATGTAGTATTACGATGTAACGTATAACGTTATGTAGAATTACGATGTAACGTATATCGTTATGTAGCATTACGATATAACGTATAACGTTATGTAGCATTACGTTATAACGAAATACGTTACATAGTATTACCTTATAACATATGACGTTATATGGTAATACGTCATAACGCATAACGTTATGTAGCATTACGATATAACGTATAACGCTATGTAACATTACGATATAACGTATAACGTTATATTGTAGTACGTTATAACGTATAACGTTATGGAGCATTACGATATAACGTATAACGTCATGTAGCATTACGATATAACGTATAAGGTTATGTAGCATTACGACATAACGTATAACGTTATGTAGCATTACGATATAACGTATAACGTTATGTAGGATTACGTTATAACGAAATACGTTACATAGTATTACCTTATAACATATGACGTTATATGGTAATACGTTATAACGCATAACGTTATGTAGCATTACGATATAACGTATAACGCTATGTAGCATTACGATATAACGTATAACGTTATGTAGCATTACGATATAACGTATAACGTTATGTAGCATTACGATATAACGTATAACGTTATGTAGCATTACGATATAACGTATAACGTTATGTAGCAGAACGATACAACGTATAACGCTATGTTCCATTAAGATATAACGTATAACGTTATGTAGCATTACGATATAACGTATAATGTTATGTAGCATAACGATATAACGTATAACGTTATGTAGCATTACGATATAACGTACAACGTTATATAGTATTATGTTATAACGTATAACGTTATGTAGCATTACGATATAACGTATAACGTTATGTAGCATTACCATATAACGTATAACGTTATGTAGCATTACGATATAACGTATAACATTATGTAGCATTGCGATATAACGTATAACGTTATGTAGCATTACGACATAACGTATAACGTTATGTAGCATTATGATATAACGTATAACGTTACGTAGCATTACGATGTAACATATAACGTTATGTAGCATTACGATATAACGTATAACGTTATGTAGCATTACGTTATAACGAAATACGTTACATAGTATTACCTTATAACATATGACGTTATATGGTAATACGGAATAACGCATAACGTTATGTAGCATTACGATATAACGTATAACGCTATGTAGCATTACGATATAACGTATAACGTTATGTAGCATTACGATATAACGTATAACGTTATGTAGCATTACGATATAACGTATAACGTTATGTAGCATTACGATATAACGTATAACGTTATGTAGCATTACGATATACCGTATAACGTTACGTAGCATTACGATATAACATATAACGTTATGTAGCATTACGATATAACGTATAACGTTATGTAGCATTACGTGATAACGAAATACGTTACATAGTATTACCTTATAACATATGACGTTATATGGTAATACGTTATAACGTGTAACGTTATGTAGTATTACGTTATAACGTATAACGATATGTAGTATTACGATGTAACGTATAACGTTATGTAGACTTACGATGTAACGTATATCGTTATGTAGCATTACGATATAGAGTGTAACGTTATGTAACATTACGATATAACGTATAACGTTATATGGTAATACGTTATAACTTATAACGTTATGGAGCATTACGATATAACGAATAACGTTATGTAGCATTACGATATAACGTATAAGGTTATGTAGCATTACGATATAACATATAACGTTATGTAGCATTACCATATAACGTATAACGTTGTGTAGCTGAACGATATAACGTATACCGTTATATAGTATTTAGTTATAACGTATAACGTTATGTAGTATTACGTTATAACGTATAACGATATGTAGTATTACGATGTAACGTATAACGTTATGTAAAATTACGATGTAACGTATATCGTTATGTAGCATTACGATATAGCGTGTAACGTTATGTAACATTACGATATAACGTATAACGTTATATGGTAATACGTTATAACGTATAACGTTATGGAGCATTACGATATAACGTATAACGTCATGTAGCATTACGATAAAACGTATAAGGTTATGTAGCATTACGACATAACGTATAACGTTATGTAGCAAAGCGATATAACGTATAACGCTATGTAACATTACGACATGACGTATAACATTATATGGTAATACATTATAACGTATAACGTTATGCAGCATTACGATATAACGTATAACGCAATGTATCAATACCATATAACGTATAACGTTATGTAGCATTACGATCTAACGTATAACGTTATGTAGCATTACGACACAACGTATAACGTTATGTAGCATTACGATATAACGTATAACGTTATGTAGCATTACGATATAACGTATAACGTTATGTAGCATTACGATATAACGTATAACGTTACGTAGCATTACGATATAACATATAACGTTATGTAGCATTACGATATAACGTATAACGTTATGTAGCATTACGTTATAACGAAATACGTTGCATAGTATTACCTTATAACATATGACGTTATATGGTAATACGTTATAACGTTATAACGTTATGTAGTATTACGTTATAACGTATAACGATATGTAGTATTACGATATAACGTATAACCTTATGAAGCATTACGACATAACGTATAACGCTATGTATCAATACCATATAACGTATAACGTTATGTAGCATTACGATCTAACGTATAACGTTATGTAGCATTACGACACAACGTATAACGTTATGTAACATTACGATATAACGTATAACGTTACGTAGCATTACGATGTAGCATATAACGTTATGTAGCATTACGTTATAACGAAATACGTTACATAGTATTACCTTATAACATATGACGTTATATGGTAATACGTTATAACGTATAACGTTATGTAGCATTACGATATAACGTATAACGTTATGTAGCATAACGATATAACGTATAACGTTATATAATATTACGTTATAACGTACAACGTTATATAGTATTACGTTATAACGTATAACGTTATGTAGCATTACGATATAACGTATAACGTTATGTAGCATTACGTTATAACGTATAACGTTATGTAGCATTACGATATAACGTATAACGTTATGTAGCATTGCGATATAACGTATAACGTTATGTAACATTACGACATAACGTATAACGTTAAATGGTAATACGTTATAATGTATAACGTTATGTAGCATTACGATATAACGTATAACGTTATGTAGCATTACGATATAACGTATAAGGTTATGTAGCATTACGATATAACGTATAACGTTATGTAGCATTATGATATAACGTATAACGTTACGTAGCATTACGATATAACATATAACGTTATGTAGCATTACCATATAACGTATAACGTTATGTAGCTGAACGATATAACGTGTACCGTTATATAGTATTTAGTTATAACGTATAACGTTATGTAGTATTACGTTATAACGTATAACGTTATGTAGCAAAGCGATATAACGTATAACGCTATGTAACATTACGACATGACGTATAACGTTATATGGTAATACGTTATAACGTATAACGGTATGTAGCATTCCGATATAACGTATAATGTTATGTAGCATTACGATATAACGCATAACGTTACGTAGCATTACGATATAACATATAACGTTATGTAGCATTACCATATAACGTATAACGTTATGTAGCTGAACGATATAACGTATACCGTTATATAGTATTTAGTTATAACGTACAACGTTATGTAGTATTACGTTATAACGTATAACGTTATGTAGCAGAACGTATAACGTTATGTAGCATTACGATATAACGTATAACGTTATGTAGCAGAACGATACAACGTATAACGCTATGTAGCATTACGATATAACGTATAATGTTATGTAGCATTACGATATAACGTATAACGTTATATAATATTACGTTATAACGTACAACGTTATATAGTATTACGTTATAACGTATAACGTTATGTAGCATTACAATATAACGTATAGCGTTATATGGTAATACGTTATAACGTATAACGTTATGTAGCAGAACGATAAAACGTATAACGCTATGTAGCATAACGATATAACGTATAACGTTATATAATATTACGTTATAACGTACAATGTTATATAGTATTACGTTATAACGTATAACGTTATGTAGCATTACGATATAACGTATAACGTTATGTAGCAGAACGATACAACGTATAACGCTTTGTAGCATTACGATATAACGTATAATGTTATGTAGCATTACGATATAACGTATAACGTTATGTAGCAGAACGATATAACGTATAACGCTATGTAGCATTACGATATAACGTATAATGTTATGTAGCATTACGATATAACGTATAACGTTATGTAGCATTACGATATAACGTATAACGTTATGCAGCAATACGATATAACGTATAACGTTATGTAGCATTACGACATAACGTATAACGTTAAATGGTAATACGTTATAATGTATAACGTTATGTAGCATTACGATATAACGTATAACGCTATGTAGCAATACGATATAACGTATAAGGTTATGTAGCATTACGATATAACGTATAACGTTATGTAGCATTACGATATAACGCATAACGTTACGTAGCATTACGATATAACATATAACGTTATGTAGCATTACCATATAACGTATAACGTTATGTAGCTGAACGATATAACGTATACCGTTATATAGTATTTAGTTATAACGTACAACGTTATGTAGTATTACGTTATAACGTATAACGTTATGTAGCAGAACGTATAACGTTATGTAGCATTACGATATAACGTATAACGTTATGTAGCAGAACGATACAACGTATAACGCTATGTAGCATTACGATATAACGTATAATGTTATGTAGCATTACGGTATAACGTATAACGTTATATAATATTACGTTATAACGTACAACGTTATATAGTATTACGTTATAACGTATAACGTTATGTAGCATTACAATATAACGTATAGCGTTATATGGTAATACGTTATAACGTATAACGTTATGTAGCAGAACGATAAAACGTATAACGCTATGTAGCATAACGATATAACGTATAACGTTATATAATATTACGTTATAACGTACAATGTTATATAGTATTACGTTATAACGTATAACGTTATGTAGCATTACGATATAACGTATAACGTTATGTAGCAGAACGATACAACGTATAACGCTTTGTAGCATTACGATATAACGTATAATGTTATGTAGCATTACGATATAACGTATAACGTTATGTAGCAGAACGATATAACGTATAACGCTATGTAGCATTACGATATAACGTATAATGTTATGTAGCATTACGATATAACGTATAACGTTATGTAGCAGAACGATACAACGTATAACGCTATGTTCCATTACGATATAACGTATAACGTTATGTAGCATTACGATATAACGTATAACGTTATGTAGCAAAGCGATATAACGTATAACGCTATGTAACATTACGACATGACGTATAACGTTATATGGTAATACATTATAACGTATAACGTTATGCAGCAATACGATATAACGTATAACGTTATGTAGCATTACGACATGACGTATAACGTTATGTAGCATTACGATATAACGTATAACGTTACGTAGCATTACGATATAACGTAAAACGTTATGTAGCATTACGGTATAACGTATAACGTTATATAATATTACGTTATAACGTACAACGTTATGTAGCATTACGATATAACGTATAACGCTATGTAGCAATACGATATAACGTATAAGGTTATGTAGCATTACGATATAACGTATAACGTTATGTAGCATTACGATATAACGTATAACGTTACGTAGCATTACGATATAACGTAAAACGTTATGTAGCAGAACGATACAACGTATAACGCTATGTTCCATTACGATATAACGTATAATGTTATGTAGCATTACGGTATAACGTATAACGTTATATAATATTACGTTATAACGTACAACGTTATGTAGCATTACGATATAACGTATAACGCTATGTAGCAATACGATATAACGTATAAGGTTATGTAGCATTACGATATAACGTATAACGTTATGTAGCATTACGATATAACGTATAACGTTACGTAGCATTACGATATAACGTAAAACGTTATGTAGCAGAACGATACAACGTATAACGCTATGTTCCATTACGATATAACGTATAACGTTATGTAGCATTACGATATAACGTATAACGTTATGTAGCAAAGCGATATAACGTATAACGCTATGTAACATTACGACATGACGTATAACGTTATATGGTAATACATTATAACGTATAACGTTATGCAGCAATACGATATAACGTATAACGTTATGTAGCATTACGACATGACGTATAACGTTATATGGTAATACGTTATAAGGTATAACGTTATGCAGCTTTACGATATAACGTATAACGTTATGTAGCATTACGATCTAACGTATAACGTTGTGTAGCTGAACGATATAACGTATACCGTTATATAGTATTTAGTTATAACGTATAACGTTATGTAGTATTACGTTATAACGTATAACGATATGTAGTATTACGATGTAACGTATAACGTTATGTAAAATTACGATGTAACGTATATCGTTATGTAGCATTACGATATAGCGTGTAACGTTATGTAACATTACGATATAACGTATAACGTTATATGGTAATACGTTATAACGTATAACGTTATGGAGCATTACGATATAACGTATAACGTCATGTAGCATTACGATAAAACGTATAAGGTTATGTAGCATTACGACATAACGTATAACGTTATGTAGCAAAGCGATATAACGTATAACGCTATGTAACATTACGACATGACGTATAACATTATATGGTAATACATTATAACGTATAACGTTATGCAGCATTACGATATAACGTATAACGCAATGTATCAATACCATATAACGTATAACGTTATGTAGCATTACGATCTAACGTATAACGTTATGTAGCATTACGACACAACGTATAACGTTATGTAGCATTACGATATAACGTATAACGTTATGTAGCATTACGATATAACGTATAACGTTATGTAGCATTACGATATAACGTATAACGTTACGTAGCATTACGATATAACATATAACGTTATGTAGCATTACGATATAACGTATAACGTTATGTAGCATTACGTTATAACGAAATACGTTGCATAGTATTACCTTATAACATATGACGTTATATGGTAATACGTTATAACGTTATAACGTTATGTAGTATTACGTTATAACGTATAACGATATGTAGTATTACGATATAACCTATAACCTTATGAAGCATTACGACATAACGTATAACGCTATGTATCAATACCATATAACGTATAACGTTATGTAGCATTACGATCTAACGTATAACGTTATGTAGCATTACGACACAACGTATAACGTTATGTAGCATTACGATATAACGTATAACGTTATGTAGCATTACGATATAACGTATAACGTTATGTAGCATAACGATACAACGTATAACGCTATGTAGCATTACGATGTAGCATATAACGTTATGTAGCATTACGTTATAACGAAATACGTTACATAGTATTACCTTATAACATATGACGTTATATGGTAATACGTTATAACGTATAACGTTATGTAGCATTACGATATAACGTATAACGTTATGTAGCATAACGATATAACGTATAACGTTATATAATATTACGTTATAACGTACAACGTTATATAGTATTACGTTATAACGTATAACGTTATGTAGCATTACGATATAACGTATAACGTTATGTAGCATTACGTTATAACGTATAACGTTATGTAGCATTACGATATAACGTATAACGTTATGTAGCATTGCGATATAACGTATAACGTTATGTAACATTACGACATAACGTATAACGTTAAATGGTAATACGTTATAATGTATAACGTTATGTAGCATTACGATATAACGTATAACGTTATGTAGCATTACGATATAACGTATAAGGTTATGTAGCATTACGATATAACGTATAACGTTATGTAGCATTACGATATAACGTATAACGTTACGTAGCATTACGATATAACATATAACGTTATGTAGCATTACCATATAACGTATAACGTTATGTAGCTGAACGATATAACGTGTACCGTTATATAGTATTTAGTTATAACGTATAACGTTATGTAGTATTACGTTATAACGTATAACGTTATGTAGCAAAGCGATATAACGTATAACGCTATGTAACATTACGACATGACGTATAACGTTATATGGTAATACGTTATAACGTATAACGGTATGTAGCATTCCGATATAACGTATAATGTTATGTAGCATTACGATATAACGCATAACGTTACGTAGCATTACGATATAACATATAACGTTATGTAGCATTACCATATAACGTATAACGTTATGTAGCTGAACGATATAACGTATACCGTTATATAGTATTTAGTTATAACGTACAACGTTATGTAGTATTACGTTATAACGTATAACGTTATGTAGCAGAACGATACAACGTATAACGCTATGTAGCATTACGATATAACGTATAACGTTATGTACCATTACGATATAACGTATAACGTTATGTAGCAGAACGATACAACGTATAACGCTATGTAGCATTACGATATAACGTATAATGTTATGTAGCATTACGATATAACGTATAACGTTATATAATATTACGTTATAACGTACAACGTTATATAGTATTACGTTATAACGTATAACGTTATGTAGCATTACAATATAACGTATAGCGTTATATGGTAATACGTTATAACGTATAACGTTATGTAGCAGAACGATACAACGTATAACGCTTTGTAGCATTACGATATAACGTATAATGTTATGTAGCATTACGATATAACGTATAACGTTATGTAGCAGAACGATATAACGTATAACGCTATGTAGCATTACGATATAACGTATAATGTTATGTAGCATTACGATATAACGTATAACGTTATGTAGCATTACGATATAACGTATAACGTTATGCAGCAATACGATATAACGTATAACGTTATGTAGCATTACGACATAACGTATAACGTTAAATGGTAATACGTTATAATGTATAACGTTATGTAGCATTACGATATAACGTATAACGCTATGTAGCAATACGATATAACGTATAAGGTTATGTAGCATTACGATATAACGTATAACGTTATGTAGCATTACGATATAACGTATAACGTTACGTAGCATTACGATATAACGTATAACGTTACGTAGCATTACGATATAACGTAAAACGTTATGTAGCAGAACGATACAACGTATAACGCTATGTTCCATTATGATATAACGTATAACGTTATGTAGCATTACGATATAACGTATAACGTTATGTAGCAAAGCGATATAACGTATAACGCTATGTAACATTACGACATGACGTATAACGTTATATGGTAATACATTATAACGTATAACGTTATGCAGCATTACGATATAACGTATAACGTTATGTAGCATTACGATATAACGTATAACGTTATGTAGCATTACGACATGACGTATATCGTTATATGTTAATACGTTATAACGTATAACGTTATGCAGCAATACGATATAACGTATAACGTTATGTAGCATTACGACATGACGTATAACGTTATATGGTAATACGTTATAAGGTATAACGTTATGCAGCTTTACGATATAACGTATAACGTTATGTAGCATTACGATCTAACGTATAACGTTATGTAGCATTACGACACAACGTATAACGTCATGTAGCATTACGATATAACGTATAACGTTACGTAGCATTACGATATAACATATAACGTTATGTAGCATCACGATATAACGTATAACGTTATGTAGCATTACGTTATAACGAAATACATTACATAGTATTACCTTATAACATATGACGTTATATGGTAATACGTTATAACGTATAACGTTATGTAGTATTCCGTTATAACGTATAACGATATGTAGTATTACGATATAACGTATAACGTTATGAAGCATTACGACATAACGTATAACGCTATGTATCAATACCATATAACGTATAACGTTATGTAGCATTACGATATAACGTATAACGTTATGTAGCAGAACGATACAACGTATAACGCTATGCAGCATTACGATATAACGTATAATGTTATGTAGCATTACGATATAACGTATAACGTTACGTAGCATTACGATATAACATATAACGTTATGTAGCATTACCATATAACGTATAACGTTATGTAGCTGAACGATATAACGTATACAGTTATATAGTATTTAGTTATAACGTACAACGTTATGTAGTATTACGTTATAACGTATAACGTTATGTAGCAAAGCGATATAACGTAAAACGCTATGTAACATTACGACATGACGTATATCGTTACATGGCAATACGTTATAACGTATAACGTTATGCAGCATTACGATATAACGTATAACGTTATGTATCATTCCGATCTAACGTATAGCGTTATGTAGCATTACGACACAACGTATAACGTTATGTAGCATTACGATATAACGTATAACGTTACGTAGCATTACGATATAACATATAACGTTATGTAGCATTACGATATAACGTATAATGTTATGTAGCGTTACGTTATAACGAAATACGTTACATAGTCTTACCTTATAACATATGACGTTATATGGTAATACGTTATAACGTATAACGTTATGTAGTATTACGTTAGAACGTATAACGATATGTAGTATTACGATATAACGTATAACGTTATGAAGCATTACGACATAACGTATAACGCTTTGTATCAATGCCATATAACGTATAACGTTATGTAGCATAACGATATAACCTATAACGTTATATAATATTACGTTATAACGTACAACGTTATATAGTATTACGTTATAACGTATAACGTTATGTAGCATTACAATGTAACGTATAACGTTATATGGTAATACGTTATAACGTATAACGTTATGTAGCAGAACGATACAACGTATAACGCTATGTAGCATTACGATATAACGTATAATGTTATGTAGCATTACGATATAACGTATAACGTTATGTAGCATAACGATATAACGTATAACGTTATATAATATTACGTTATAACGTACAATGTTATATAGTATTACGTTATAACGTATAACGTTATGTAGCTGAACGATATAACGTATACCGTTATATAGTATTTAGTTATAACGTACAACGTTACGTAGCATTACGATATAACGTATAATGTTATGTAGCATTACGATATAACGTATAACGCTATGTAGCAGAACGATACAACGTATAACGCTATGTAGCATTACGATATAACGTATAATGTTATGTAGCATTACGATATAACGTATAACGTTATGTAGCATTACGTTATAACGTATAACGTTATGTAGCAAAGCGATATAACGTATAACGCTATGAAACATTACGACATGACGTATAACGTTATATGGTAATACGTTATAAGGTATAACGTTATGCAGCATTACGATATAACGTTTAACGTTATGTAGCATTACGATCTAACGTATAACGTTATGTAGCATTACGACACAACGTATAACGTTATGTAGCATTACGATATAACGTATAACGTTACGTAGCATTACGATATAACATATAACGTTATGTAGCATCACGATATAACGTATAACGTTATGTAGCATTACGTTATAACGAAATACGTTACATAGTATTACCTTATAACATTTGACGTTATATGGTAATACGTTATAACGTATAACGTTATGTAGTATTCCGTTATAACGTATAACGATATGTAGTATTACGATATAACGTATAACGTTATGAAGCATTACGACATAACGTATAACGCTATGTACCAATACCATATAACGTATCACGTTACGTAGCATTACGATATAACGTACAAATTTATATAGCGTTACGTTACAACGTATAACGCTATGTAGCATAACGATATAACGTAAAACGTTATATAGTGTCACGTTATATCATATAACGTTATGTAGCATATCGATATAACGTACAACGTTACATAGTATTACGTTATAACGTATAACGTTATGTAGCACTACGATATAACGTATAACGTTATGAAGCTTTACGATATAACGTATACCGTTATATTGCTTTACGATATAACGTACAACGTTATATAGTATTACGTTATATCGTATAACGTTAAGTAGCATTGCGATATAGCGTATAACGTTATGTAACATTACGACATAACGTATAACGTTATATGGTAATAAGTTATAATGTATAACGTTATGTAGCACTACAATATAACGTGTAACGTTATGTAGCATTACGATATAACGTATAACGTTACGTAGCATTACGATATAACATATAACGTTATATAATATTACGTTATAACGTACAATGTTATATAGTATTACGTTATAACGTATAACGTTATGTAGCTGAACGATATAACGTATACCGTTATATAGTATTTAGTTATAACGTACAACGTTACGTAGCATTACGATATAACGTATAACGTTATGTAGCATTACGATCTAACGTATAGCGTTATGTAGCATTACGACACAACGTATAACGTTATGTAGCATTACGATATAACGTATAACGTTACGTAGCATTACGATATAACATATAACGTTATGTAGCATTACGATATAACGTATAATGTTATGTAGCGTTACGTTATAACGAAATACGTTACATAGTCTTACCTTATAACATATGACGTTATATGGTAATACGTTATAACGTATAACGTTATGTAGTATTAAGTTAGAACGTATAACGATATGTAGTATTACGATATAACGTATAACGTTATGAAGCATTACGACATAACGTATAACGCTTTGTATCAATGCCATATAACGTATAACGTTATGTAGCATAACGATATAACCTATAACGTTATATAATATTACGTTATAACGTACAACGTTATATAGTATTACGTTATAACGTATAACGTTATGTAGCATTACAATGTAACGTATAACGTTATATGGTAATACGTTATAACGTATAACGTTATGTAGCAGAACGATACAACGTATAACGCTATGTAGCATTACGATATAACGTATAATGTTATGTAGCATTACGATATAACGTATAACGTTATGTAGCATAACGATATAACGTATAACGTTATATAATATTACGTTATAACGTACAATGTTATATAGTATTACGTTATAACGTATAACGTTATGTAGCTGAACGATATAACGTATACCGTTATATAGTATTTAGTTATAACGTACAACGTTACGTAGCATTACGATATAACGTATAATGTTATGTAGCATTACGATATAACGTATAACGCTATGTAGCAGAACGATACAACGTATAACGCTATGTAGCATTACGATATAACGTATAATGTTATGTAGCATTACGATATAACGTATAACGTTATGTAGCATTACGTTATAACGTATAACGTTATGTAGCAAAGCGATATAACGTATAACGCTATGAAACATTACGACATGACGTATAACGTTATATGGTAATACGTTATAAGGTATAACGTTATGCAGCATTACGATATAACGTTTAACGTTATGTAGCATTACGATCTAACGTATAACGTTATGTAGCATTACGACACAACGTATAACGTTATGTAGCATTACGATATAACGTATAACGTTACGTAGCATTACGATATAACATATAACGTTATGTAGCATCACGATATAACGTATAACGTTATGTAGCATTACGTTATAACGAAATACGTTACATAGTATTACCTTATAACATATGACGTTATATGGTAATACGTTATAACGTATAACGTTATGTAGTATTCCGTTATAACGTATAACGATATGTAGTATTACGATATAACGTATAACGTTATGAAGCATTACGACATAACGTATAACGCTATGTACCAATACCATATAACGTATCACGTTACGTAGCATTACGATATAACGTACAAATTTATATAGCGTTACGTTACAACCTATAACGCTATGTAGCATAACGATATAACGAAAAACGTTATATAGTGTCACGTTATATCATATAACGTTATGTAGCATATCGATATAACGTACAACGTTACATAGTGTTACGTTATAACGTATAACGTTATGTAGCACTACGATATAACGTATAACGTTATGAAGCTTTACGATATAACGTATACCGTTATATTGCTTTACGATATAACGTACAACGTTATATAGTATTACGTTATATCGTATAACGTTAAGTAGCATTGCGATATAGCGTATAACGTTATGTAACATTACGACATAACGTATAACGTTATATGGTAATAAGTTATAATGTATAACGTTATGTAGCACTACAATATAACGTGTAACGTTATGTAGCATTACGATATAACGTATAAGGCTATGTAGCATTACGATATAACGCATAACGTTATGTAGCATTACGATATAACGTATAACGTTATGTAGCATTACGATATAACATATAACGTTATGTAGCATTACCATATAACGTATAACGTTATGTAGCATTACGTTATAACGAAATACGTTACATGGTATTACCTTATAACATATGACGTTATATGGTAATACATTATAACGTATAACGTTATGTAGTATTACGTTATAACGTATAACGATATGTAGTATTACGATATAACGTATAACGTTATGTAGCAGTACGACATAACGTATAACGCTATGTAGCATTACGATATAACATATAACGTTATGTAGCATTACGATATAACGTATAACGTTATGTAGCATTACGTTATAACGAAATACGTTACATAGTATTACCTTATAACATATGACGTTATATGGTAATACGTCATAACGTGTAACGTTATGTAGTATTACGTTATAACGTATAACGATATGTTGTATTACGATATAACGTATAACGTTATGTAGACTTACGATGTAACGTATTTCGTTATGTAGCATTACGATATAGCGTGTAACGTTATGTAACATTACGATATAACGTATAACGTTATATGGTAATACGTTATAACGTATAACGTTATGGAGCATTACGATATAACGTATAACGTTATGTAGCATAACGATATAACGTATAACGTTATATAGTACTTTGTTATAACATATAACGATATGTAGCATAACGATATAACGTATAACGTTATATAGTATTACGTTATAACGTATAACGTTATGTAGACTTACGATGTAACGTATATCGTTATGTAGCATTACGATATAACATATAACGCTACGTAGCATTACGATATAACATATAACGTTATGTAGCATGACCATATAACGTATAACGTTATGTAGCATTACGTTATAACGAAATACGTTACATAGTATTACCTTATAACATATGACGTTATATGGTAATACGTTATAACGTATAACGTTATGTAGCATTACGATATAACGTATAACGTTATGTAGCATTACGTTATAACGTATACCGTTATATAGTATTTAGTTATAACGTATAAAGTTATGTAGTATTACGTTATAACGTATAACGTTATGTAGCAAAGCGATATAACGTATAACGCTATGTAACATTACGACATGACGTATAACGTTATATGGTAATACGTTATGACGTATAACGTTATGCAGCATTACGATATAACGTATAACGTTATGTAGCATTACGATATAACGTATAACGTTATGTAGCATTACTATATAACATATAACGTTATGTAGCATTACGATATAACGTATAACGTTATGCAGCATTACGTTATAACGAAATACGTTACATAGTATTACCTTATAACATATGACGTTATATGGTAATACGTTATAACGTATAACGTTATGTAGAATTACGTTATAACGTATAACGATATGTAGTATTACGATATAACGTATAACGTTATGAAGCATTACGACATAACGTATAACGCTATGTATCAATACCATATAACGTATAACGTTATGTAGCATTACGATATAACGTATAACGTTATGTAGCAGAACGATACAACGTATAATGCTATGTAGCATTACGATATAACGTATAACGTTATGTAGCATTACGATATAACGTATAACGTTATGTAGCATAACGATACAACGTATAACGCTATGTAGCATTACGATATAACGTATAACGTTATGTAGCATTACGATATAACGTATAACGTTATGTAGCATAACGATATAACGTATAACGTTATATAATATTACGTTACTACGTACAACGTTATATAGTATTACGTTATAACGTATAACGTTATGTAGCATTACGATATAACGTATAACGTTATGTAGCATTACGATATAACGTATATCGTTATGTAGCATTACGATATAACGTACAACGTTATATAGTATTACGTTATTACGTATAACGTTATGTAGCATTACGATATAACGTTTAACGTTATGTAGCATTACGATATAACGTATCACGTTACGTAGCATTACGATATAACGTACAACGTTATATAGTGTTACGTTATAACGTATAACGCTATGTAGCATTACCATATAACGTATAACGTTATGTAGCATTACGTTATAAAATAAATACGTTACATAGTATTACCTTATAACATATGACGTTATATGGCATTACGATATAACGTATAACGTTATGTAGCATTTCGATATAACGTATAACGTTACGTAGCATTACGATATAACATATAACGTTATGTAGCATTACGATATAACGTATAACGTTATGTAACATTACGTGATAACGAAATACGTTACATAGTATTACCTTATAACATATGACGTTATATGTTAATACGTTATAACGTGTAACGTTATGTAGTATTACGTTATAACGTATAACGATATGTAGTATTACGATGTAACGTATAACGTTATGTAGACATACGATGTAACGTATATCGTTATGTAGCATTACGATATAGCGTGTAACGTTATGTAACATTACGATATAACGTATAACGTTATGCAGCATTACGATATAACGTATAACGTTATGTAGCATTACGATATAACGTATAACGTTATGTTGCATTACTATATAACATATAACGTTATGTAGCATTACGATATAACGTATAACGTTATGTAGCATTTCGATATAACGTATAACGTTACGTAGCATTACGATATAACATATAACGTTATGTAGCATTACGATATAACGTATAACGTTATGTAGCATTACGTGATAACGAAATACGTTACATAGTATTACCTTATAACATATGACGTTATATGTTAATACGTTATAACGTGTAACGTTATGTAGTATTACGTTATAACGTATAACGATATGTAGTATTACGATGTAACGTATAACGTTATGTAGACTTACGATGTAACGTATATCGTTATGTAGCATTACGATATAGCGTGTAACGTAATGTAACATTACGATATAGCGTATAACGTTATATGGTAATACGTTATAACGTATAACGTTATGGAGCATTACGATATAACGTATAACGTAATGTGGCATTACGATATACCGTATAAAGTTATGTAGCATTACGATATAACGTATAACGTTATGTAGCATTACGATATAACGTATAACGTTACGTAGCATTACGATATAACATATAACGTTATGTAGCATTACCATATAACGTATAACGTTATGTAGCTGAACGATATAACGTATACCGTTATATAGTATTTAGTTATGACGTATAAAGTTATGTAGTATTACGTTATAACGTATAACCTTATGTAGCAAAGCGATATAACGTATAACGCAATGTAACATTACGACATGACGTATAACGTTATATGGTAATACGTTATAACGTAAAACGTTATGCAGCATTACGATATAACGTATAACGTTATGTAGCATTACAATATAACGTATAACGTTATGCAGCATTACTATATAACATATAACGTTATGTAGCATTACGATATAACGTATAACGTTATGCAGCGTTACGTTATAACGAAATACGTTACATAGTATTATCTTATAACATATGACGTTATATGGTAATACGCTATAACGTATAACGTTATGTAGAATTACGTTATAACGTATAACGATATGTAGTATTACGATATAACGTATAACGTTATGAAGCATTACGACATAACGTATAACGCTGTGTATCAATAACATATAACGTATAACGTTATGTAGCATTACGTTATAACGTATAACGTTATGTAGCAGAACGATACAACGTATAACGCTATGTAGCATTACGATATAACGTATAACGTTATGTAGCATTACGATATAACGTATAACGTTATGTAGCATAACGATACAACGTATAACGCTATGTAGCATTACGATATAACGTATAACGTTATGTAGCATTATGATATAACGTATAACGTTATGTAGCATAACGATATAACGTATAACGTTATATAATATTACGTTACAACGTACAACGTTATATAGTATTACGTTATAACGTATAACGTTATGTAGCATTACGATATAACGTATAACGTTATGTAGCATTACGATATAACGTATATCGTTATGTAGCATTACGATATAACGTACAACGTTATATAGTATTACGTTATTACGTATAACGTTATGTAGCATTACCATATAACGTATAACGTTATGTAGCTGAACGATATAACGTATACCGTTATATAGTATTTAGTTATGACGTATAAAGTTATGTAGTATTACGTTATAACGTATAACCTTATGTAGCAAAGCGATATAACGTATAACGCAATGTAACATTACGACATGACGTATAACGTTATATGGTAATACGTTATAACGTAAAACGTTATGCAGCATTACGATATAACGTATAACGTTATGTAGCATTACAATATAACGTATAACGTTATGCAGCATTACTATATAACATATAACGTTATGTAGCATTACGATATAACGTATAACGTTATGCAGCGTTACGTTATAACGAAATACGTTACATAGTATTATCTTATAACATATGACGTTATATGGTAATACGCTATAACGTATAACGTTATGTAGAATTACGTTATAACGTATAACGATATGTAGTATTACGATATAACGTATAACGTTATGAAGCATTACGACATAACGTATAACGCTGTGTATCAATAACATATAACGTATAACGTTATGTAGCATTACGTTATAACGTATAACGTTATGTAGCAGAACGATACAACGTATAACGCTATGTAGCATTACGATATAACGTATAACGTTATGTAGCATTACGATATAACGTATAACGTTATGTAGCATAACGATACAACGTATAACGCTATGTAGCATTACGATATAACGTATAACGTTATGTAGCATTATGATATAACGTATAACGTTATGTAGCATAACGATATAACGTATAACGTTATATAATATTACGTTACAACGTACAACGTTATGTAGTATTACGTTATAACGTATAACGTTATGTAGCATTACGATATAACGTATAACGTTATGTAGCATTACGATATAACGTATATCGTTATGTAGCATTACGATATAACGTACAACGTTATATAGTATTACGTTATTACGTATAACGTTATGTAGCATTACGATATAACGTATAACGTTATGTAGCATTACGATATAACGTATAACGTTATGTAACATTACGTGATAACGAAATACGTTACATAGTATTACCTTATAACATATGACGTTATATGATAATACGTTATAACGTGTAACGTTATGTAGTATTACGTTATAACGTATAACGATATGTAGTATTACGATGTAACGTATAACGTTATGTAGACTTACGATGTAACGTATATCGTTATGTAGCATTACGATATAGCGTGTAACGTTATGTAACATTACGATATAACGTATAACGTTATATGGTAATACGTTATAACGTATAACGTTATGGAGCATTACGATATAACGTATAACGTAATGTAGCATTACGATATACCGTATAAAGCTATGTAGCATTACGATATAACGTATAACGTTATGAAGCATTACGACATAACGTATAACGCTGTGTATCAATACCATATAACGTATAACGTTACGTAGCATTACGTTATAACGTATAACGTTATGTAGCAGAACGATACAACGTATAACGCTATGTAGCATTACGATATAACGTATAACGTTATGTAGCATTACGATATAACGTATAACGTTATGTAGCATAACGATACAACGTATAACGCTATGTAGCATTACGATATAACGTATAACGTTATGTAGCATTATGATATAACGTATAACGTTATGTAGCATAACGATATAACGTATAACGTTATATAATATTACGTTACAACGTACAACGTTATATAGTATTACGTTATAACGTATAACGTTATGTAGCATTACGATATAACGTATAACGTTATGTAGCATTACGATATAACGTATATCGTTATGTAGCATTACGATATAACGTACAACGTTATATAGTATTACGTTATTACGTATAACGTTATGTAGCATTACGATATAACGTATAACGTTATGTAGCATTACGATATAACGTATAACGTTATGTAACATTACGTGATAACGAAATACGTTACATAGTATTACCTTATAACATATGACGTTATATGTTAATACGTTATAACGTGTAACGTTATGTAGTATTACGTTATAACGTATAACGATATGTAGTATTACGATGTAACGTATAACGTTATGTAGACTTACGATGTAACGTATATCGTTATGTAGCATTACGATATAGCGTGTAACGTTATGTAACGTTACGATATAACGTATAACGTTATATGGTAATACGTTATAACGTATAACGTTATGGAGCATTACGATATAACGTATAACGTAATGTAGCATTACGATATACCGTATAAAGTTATGTAGCATTACGATATAACGTATAAGGTTATGTAGCATTACGATATAACGTATAACGTTACGTAGCATTACGATATAACATATAACGTTATGTAGCATTACCATATAACGTATAACGTTATGTAGCTGAACGATATAACGTATACCGTTATATAGTATTTAGTTATAACGTATAAAGTTATGTAGTATTACGTTATAACGTATAACGTTATGTAGCAAAGCGATATAACGTATAACGCTATGTAACATTACGACATGACGTATAACGTTATATGGTATTACGTTATAACGTAAAACGTTATGCAGCATTACGATATAACGTATAACGTTATGTAGCATTACGATATAACGTATATCGTTATGTAGCATTACTATATAACATATAATGTTATGTAGCATTACGATATAACGTATAACGTTATGTAGCATTACGTTATAACGAAATACGTTACATAGTATTACTTTATAACATATGACGTTATATGGTAATACGTTATAACGTATAACGTTATGGAGCATTACGATATAACGAATAACGTAATGTAGCATTACGATATACCGTATAAAGTTATGTAGCATTACGATATAACGTATAACGTTATGTAGCAGAACGATACAACGTATAACGCTATGTAGCATTACGATATAACGTATAACGTTATGTAGCATTACGATATAACGTATAACGTTATGTAGCATAACGATACAACGTATAACGCTATGTAGCATTACGATATAACGTATAACGTTATGTAGCATTACGATATAACGTATAACGTTATGTAGCATAACGATATAACGTATAACGTTATATAATATTACGTTACAACGTACAACGTTATATAGTATTACGTTATAACGTATAACGTTATGTAGCATTACGATGTAACGTATAACGTTATGTAGCATTACGATATAACGTATATCGTTATGTAGCATTACGATATAACGTACAACGTTATATAGTATTACGTTATAACGTATAACGTTATGTAGCATTACGATATAACGTATAACGTTATGTAGTATTACGATATAACGTATATCGTTATGTAGCATTACTATATAACATATAATGTTATGTAGCATTACGATATAACGTATAACGTTATGTAGCATTACCATATAACGTATAACGTTATGTAGCATTACGTTATAACGAAATACGTTACATAGTATTACCTTATAACATATGACGTCATATGGTAATACGATATAACGTATAACGTTATGTAGCACTACGATATAACGTATAACGTTATGAAGCTTTACGATATAACGTATACCGTTATGTTGCATTACGATATAACGTACAACGTTATATAGTATTACGTTATAACGTATAACGTTAAGTAGCATTGCGATATAACGTATAACGTTATGTAGCATTACGTTATAACGAAATACGTTACATAGTATTACCTTATAACATATGACGTCATATGGTAATACGATATAACGTATAACGTTATGTAGCACTACGATATAACGTATAACGTTATGAAGCTTTACGATATAACGTATACCGTTATGTTGCATTACGATATAACGTATAACGTTATGTAGCATTACTATATAACATATAACGTTATGTAGCATTACGATATAACGTATAACGTTATGCAGCATTAAGTTATAACGAAATACGTTACATAGTATTACCTTATAACATATGACGTTATATGGTAATACGTTATAACGTATAACGTTATGTAGAATTACGTTATAACGTATAACGATATGTAGTATTACGATATAACGTATAACGTTATGAAGCATTACGACATAACGTATAACGCTATGTATCAATACCATATAACGTATAACGTTATGTAGCATTACGATATAACGTATAACGTTATGTAGCAGAACGATACAACGTATAATGCTATGTAGCATTACGATATAACGTATAACGTTATGTAGCATTACGATATAACGTATAACGTTATGTAGCATAACGATACAACGTATAACGCTATGTAGCATTACGATATAACGTATAACGTTATGTAGCATTACGATATAACGTATAACGTTATGTAGCATAACGATATAACGTATAACGTTATATAATATTACGTTACTACGTACAACGTTATATAGTATTACGTTATAACGTATAACGTTATGTAGCATTACGATATAACGTATAACGTTATGTAGCATTACGATATAACGTATATCGTTATGTAGCATTACGATATAACGTACAACGTTATATAGTATTACGTTATTACGTATAACGTTATGTAGCATTACGATATAACGTTTAACGTTATGTAGCATTACGATATAACGTATCACGTTACGTAGCATTACGATATAACGTACAACGTTATATAGTGTTACGTTATAACGTATAACGCTATGTAGCATTACCATATAACGTATAACGTTATGTAGCATTACGTTATAACGAAATACGTTACATAGTATTACCTTATAACATATGACGTTATATGGCATTACGATATAACGTATAACGTTATGTAGCATTTCGATATAACGTATAACGTTACGTAGCATTACGATATAACATATAACGTTATGTAGCATTACGATATAACGTATAACGTTATGTAACATTACGTGATAACGAAATACGTTACATAGTATTACCTTATAACATATGACGTTATATGTTAATACGTTATAACGTGTAACGTTATGTAGTATTACGTTATAACGTATAACGATATGTAGTATTACGATGTAACGTATAACGTTATGTAGACATACGATGTAACGTATATCGTTATGTAGCATTACGATATAGCGTGTAACGTTATGTAACATTACGATATAACGTATAACGTTATGCAGCATTACGATATAACGTATAACGTTATGTAGCATTACGATATAACGTATAACGTTATGTAGCATTACTATATAACATATAACGTTATGTAGCATTACGATATAACTTATAACGTTATGTAGCATTTCGATATAACGTATAACGTTACGTAGCATTACGATATAACATATAACGTTATGTAGCATTACGATATAACGTATAACGTTATGTAGCATTACGTGATAACGAAATACGTTACATAGTATTACCTTATAACATATGACGTTATATGTTAATACGTTATAACGTGTAACGTTATGTAGTATTACGTTATAACGTATAACGATATGTAGTATTACGATGTAACGTATAACGTTATGTAGACTTACGATGTAACGTATATCGTTATGTAGCATTACGATATAGCGTGTAACGTAATGTAACATTACGATATAGCGTATAACGTTATATGGTAATACGTAATAACGTATAACGTTATGGAGCATTACGATATAACGTATAACGTAATGTGGCATTACGATATACCGTATAAAGTTATGTAGCATTACGATATAACGTATAACGTTATGTAGCATTACGATATAACGTATAACGTTACGTAGCATTACGATATAACATATAACGTTATGTAGCATTACCATATAACGTATAACGTTATGTAGCTGAACGATATAATGTATACCGTTATATAGTATTTAGTTATAACGTATAAAGTTATGTAGTATTACGTTATAACGTATAACCTTATGTAGCAAAGCGATATAACGTATAACGCTATGTAACATTACGACATGACGTATAACGTTATATGGTAATACGTTATAACGTAAAACGTTATGCAGCATTACGATATAACGTATAACGTTATGTAGCATTACAATATAACGTATAACGTTATGTAGCATTACTATATAACATATAACGTTATGTAGCATTACGATATAACGTATAACGTTATGCAGCATTACGTTATAACGAAATACGTTACATAGTATTATCTTATAACATATGACGTTATATGGTAATACGCTATAACGTATAACGTTATGTAGAATTACGTTATAACGTATAACGATATGTAGTATTACGATATAACGTATAACGTTATGAAGCATTACGACATAACGTATAACGCTGTGTATCAATACCATATAACGTATAACGTTATGTAGCATTACGTTATAACGTATAACGTTATGTAGCAGAACGATACAACGTATAACGCTATGTACAATTACGATATAACGTATAACGTTATGTAGCATTACGATATAACGTATAACGTTATGTAGCATAACGATACAACGTATAACGCTATGTAGCATTACGATATAACGTATAACGTTATGTAGCATTATGATATAACGTATAACGTTATGTAGCATAACGATATAACGTATAACGTTATGTAGCAGAACGATACAACGTATAATGCTATGTAGCATTACGATATAACGTATAACGTTATGTAGCATTACGATATAACGTATAACGTTATGTAGCATAACGATACAACGTATAACGCTATGTAGCATTACGATATAACGTATAACGTTATGTAGCATTACGATATAACGTATAACGTTATGTAGCATAACGATATAACGTATAACGTTATATAATATTACGTTACTACGTACAACGTTATATAGTATTACGTTATAACGTATAACGTTATGTAGCATTACGATATAACGTATAACGTTATGTAGCATTACGATATAACGTATATCGTTATGTAGCATTACGATATAACGTACAACGTTATATAGTATTACGTTATTACGTATAACGTTATGTAGCATTACGATATAACGTTTAACGTTATGTAGCATTACGATATAACGTATCACGTTACGTAGCATTACGATATAACGTACAACGTTATATAGTGTTACGTTATAACGTATAACGCTATGTAGCATTACCATATAACGTATAACGTTATGTAGCATTACGTTATAACGAAATACGTTACATAGTATTACCTTATAACATATGACGTTATATGGCATTACGATATAACGTATAACGTTATGTAGCATTTCGATATAACGTATAACGTTACGTAGCATTACGATATAACATATAACGTTATGTAGCATTACGATATAACGTATAACGTTATGTAACATTACGTGATAACGAAATACGTTACATAGTATTACCTTATAACATATGACGTTATATGTTAATACGTTATAACGTGTAACGTTATGTAGTATTACGTTATAACGTATAACGATATGTAGTATTACGATGTAACGTATAACGTTATGTAGACATACGATGTAACGTATATCGTTATGTAGCATTACGATATAGCGTGTAACGTTATGTAACATTACGATATAACGTATAACGTTATGCAGCATTACGATATAACGTATAACGTTATGTAGCATTACGATATAACGTATAACGTTATGTAGCATTACTATATAACATATAACGTTATGTAGCATTACGATATAACGTATAACGTTATGTAGCATTTCGATATAACGTATAACGTTACGTAGCATTACGATATAACATATAACGT
Source organism: Bombus lapidarius (assembly GCA_936014575.1). Taxonomy (NCBI): domain Eukaryota; kingdom Metazoa; phylum Arthropoda; class Insecta; order Hymenoptera; family Apidae; genus Bombus; species Bombus lapidarius. The sequence goes on along the minus strand of CAKXZU010000104.1, from coordinate 134,174 downwards.
TATGTAGCATTACGATATAACGTATAACGTTATGTAGCATTACGTGATAACGAAATACGTTACATAGTATTACCTTATAACATATGACGTTATATGTTAATACGTTATAACGTGTAACGTTATGTAGTATTACGTTATAACGTATAACGATATGTAGTATTACGATGTAACGTATAACGTTATGTAGACTTACGATGTAACGTATATCGTTATGTAGCATTACGATATAGCGTGTAACGTAATGTAACATTACGATATAGCGTATAACGTTATATGGTAATACGTAATAACGTATAACGTTATGGAGCATTACGATATAACGTATAACGTAATGTGGCATTACGATATACCGTATAAAGTTATGTAGCATTACGATATAACGTATAACGTTATGTAGCATTACGATATAACGTATAACGTTACGTAGCATTACGATATAACATATAACGTTATGTAGCATTACCATATAACGTATAACGTTATGTAGCTGAACGATATAACGTATACCGTTATATAGTATTTAGTTATAACGTATAAAGTTATGTAGTATTACGTTATAACGTATAACCTTATGTAGCAAAGCGATATAACGTATAACGCTATGTAACATTACGACATGACGTATAACGTTATATGGTAATACGTTATAACGTAAAACGTTATGCAGCATTACGATATAACGTATAACGTTATGTAGCATTACAATATAACGTATAACGTTATGTAGCATTACTATATAACATATAACGTTATGTAGCATTACGATATAACGTATAACGTTATGCAGCATTACGTTATAACGAAATACGTTACATAGTATTATCTTATAACATATGACGATATATGGTAATACGCTATAACGTATAACGTTATGTAGAATTACGTTATAACGTATAACGATATGTAGTATTACGATATAACGTATAACGTTATGAAGCATTACAACATAACGTATAACGCTGTGTATCAATACCATATAACGTATAACGTTATGTAGCATTACGTTATAACGTATAACGTTATGTAGCAGAACGATACAACGTATAACGCTATGTACAATTACGATATAACGTATAACGTTATGTAGCATTACGATATAACGTATAACGTTATGTAGCATAACGATACAACGTATAACGCTATGTAGCATTACGATATAACGTATAACGTTATGTAGCATTATGATATAACGTATAACGTTATGTAGCATAACGATATAACGTATAACGTTATATAATATTACGTTACAACGTACAACGTTATATAGTATTACGTTATAACGTATGACGTTATGTAGCATTACGATATAACGTATAACTTTATGTAGCATTACGATATAACGTATATCGTTATGTAGCATTACGATATAACGTATATCGTTATGTAGCATTACGATATAACGTATATCGTTATGTAGCATTACGATATAACGTACAACGTTATATAGTATTACGTTATTACGTATAACGTTATGTAGCATTACGATATAACGTATAACGTTATGTAGCATTACGATATAACGTATAACGTTATGTAACATTACGTGATAACGAAATACGTTACATAGTATTACCTTATAACATATGACGTTATATGTTAATACGTTATAACGTGTAACGTTATGTAGTATTACGTTATAACGTATAACGATATGTAGTATTACGATGTAACGTATAACGTTATGTAGACTTACGATGTAACGTATATCGTTATGTAGCATTACGATATAGCGTGTAACGTTATGTAACATTACGATATAACGTATAACGTTATATGGTAATACGTTATAACGTATAACGTTATGGAGCATTACGATATAACGTATAACGTAATGTAGCATTACGATATACCGTATAAAGTTATGTAGCATTACGATATAACGTATAACGTTATGAAGCATTACGACATAACGTATAACGCTGTGTATCAATACCATATAACGTATAACGTTATGTAGCATTACGTTATAACGTATAACGTTATGTAGCAGAACGATACAACGTATAACGCTATGTAGCATTACGATATAACGTATAACGTTATGTAGCATTACGATATAACGTATAACGTTATGTAGCATAACGATACAACGTATAACGCTATGTAGCATTACGATATAACGTATAACGTTATGTAGCATTATGATATAACGTATAACGTTATGTAGCATAACGATATAACGTATAACGTTATATAATATTACGTTACAACGTACAACGTTATATAGTATTACGTTATAACGTATAACGTTATGTAGCATTACGATATAACGTATAACGTTATGTAGCATTACGATATAACGTATATCATTATGTAGCATTACGATATAACGTACAACGTTATATAGTATTACGTTATTACGTATAACGTTATGTAGCATTACGATATAACGTATAACGTTATGTAGCATTACGATATAACGTATAACGTTATGTAACATTACGTGATAACGAAATACGTTACATAGTATTACCTTATAACATATGACGTTATATGTTAATACGTTATAACGTGTAACGTTATGTAGTATTACGTTATAACGTATAACGATATGTAGTATTACGATGTAACGTATAACGTTATGTAGACTTACGATGTAACGTATATCGTTATGTAGCATTACGATATAGCGTGTAACGTTATGTAACGTTACGATATAACGTATAACGTTATATGGTAATACGTTATAACGTATAACGTTATGGAGCATTACGATATAACGTATAACGTAATGTAGCATTACGATATACCGTATAAAGTTATGTAGCATTACGATATAACGTATAACGTTATGTAGCATTACGATATAACGTATAACGTTACGTAGCATTACGATATAACATATAACGTTATGTAGCATTACCATATAACGTATAACGTTATGTAGCTGAACGATATAACGTATACCGTTATATAGTATTTAGTTATAACGTATAAAGTTATGTAGTATTACGTTATAACGTATAACGTTATGTAGCAAAGCGATATAACGTATAACGCTATGTAACATTACGACATGACGTATAACGTTATATGGTATTACGTTATAACGTAAAACGTTATGCAGCATTACGATATAACGTATAACGTTATGTAGCATTACGATATAACGTATATCGTTATGTAGCATTACTATATAACATATAATGTTATGTAGCATTACGTTATAACGTATAACGTTATGTAGCATTACGATATAACGTTTAACGTTATGTAGCATTACGATATAACGTATAACGTTATGTAGCATAACGATATAACGTATAACGTTATGTAGCATAACGATATAACGTATAACGTTATATAATATTACGTTATAACGTACAACGTTATATAGTATTACGTTATAACGTATAACGTTATGTAGCATAACGATATAACGTATAACGTTATATAATATTACGTTATAACGTACAACGTTATATAGTATTACGCTATAACGTATAACGTTATGGAGCATTCCGATATAACGTATAACATTATGAAGCATTACGATATAACGTTTAACGTTATGAAGCATTACGACATAACGTATAACGTTATGTAGCATAACGATGCAACGTATAACGCTATGTAGCATTACGATATAACGTATAACGTTATGTAGTATTACGTTATAACGTATAACGATATGTAGTATTACGATATAACGTATAACCTTATGAAGCATTACGACATAACGTATAACGCTATGTATCAATACCATATAACGTATAACGTTATGTAGCATTACGATACAACGTATAACGCTATGTAGCATTACGATATAACGTATAACGTTATGTAGCATTGCGATATAACGTATAACGTTACGTAGCATTACGATATAGCATATAACGTTATGTAGCATTACGTTATAACGAAATACGTTACATAGTATTACCTTAAAACATATGACGTTATATGGTAATACGTAATAACGTATAACGTTATGTAGTATTACGTTATGACGTATAACGATATGTAGTATTACGATATAACGTATAACGTTATGAAGCATTACGACATAACGTATAACGCAATGTATCAATACCATATAACGTATAACGTTATGTAGCATTACGATATAACGTATAACGTTATGTAGCAGAACGATACAACGTATAACGCTATGTAGCATTACGATATAACGTATAACGTTATGTAGCATTACGATATAACGTATAACGTTATGTAGCATAACGATACAACGTATAACGCTATGTAGCATTATGATATAACGTATAACGTTATGTAGCATTACGATATAACGTATAACGTTATATAATATTACGTTATAACGTACAACGTTATATAGTATTACGTTATAACGTATAACGTTATGTAGCATTACGATATAACGTATAACGTTATATAATATTACGTTATAACGTACAACGTTATATAGTATTACGTTATAACGCATAACGTTATGTAGCATTACGATATAACGTATAACGTTATGTAGCATTACGATATAACGTATAACGTTATGTAGCATAACGATATAACGTATAACGTTATGTAGCATAACGATATAACGTATAACGTTATGTAGCATAACGATATAACGTATAACGTTATATAATATTACGTTATAACGTACAACGTTATATAGTATTACGTTATAACGTATAACGTTATGTAGCATTACGATATAACGTTTAACGTTATGTAGCATTACGATATAACGTATAACGTTATGTAGCATAACGATATAACGTATAACGTTATGTAGCATAACGATATAACGTATAACGTTATATAATATTACGTTATAACGTACAACGTTATATAGTATTACGTTATAACGTATAACGTTATGTAGCATAACGATATAACGTATAACGTTATATAATATTACGTTATAACGTACAACGTTATATAGTATTACGCTATAACATATAATGTTATGTAGCATTACGATATAACGTATAACGTTATGTAGCATTACGTTATAACGAAATACGTTACATAGTATTACTTTATAACATATGACGTTATATGGTAATACGTTATAACGTATAACGTTATGGAGCATTACGATATAACGAATAACGTAATGTAGCATTACGATATACCGTATAAAGTTATGTAGCATTACGATATAACGTATAACGTTATGTAGCAGAACGATACAACGTATAACGCTATGTAGCATTACGATATAACGTATAACGTTATGTAGCATTACGATATAACGTACAACGTTATGTAGCATAACGATACAACGTATAACGCTATGTAGCATTACGATATAACGTATAACGTTATGTAGCATTACGATATAACGTATAACGTTATGTAGCATAACGATATAACGTATAACGTTATATAATATTACGTTACAACGTACAACGTTATATAGTATTACGTTATAACGTATAACGTTATGTAGCATTACGATGTAACGTATAACGTTATGTAGCATTACGATATAACGTATATCGTTATGTAGCATTACGATATAACGTACAACGTTATATAGTATTACGTTATAACGTATAACGTTATGTAGCATTACGATATAACGTATAACGTTATGTAGTATTACGATATAACGTATCACGTTACGTAGCATTACGATATAACGTACAACGTTATATAGTGTTACGTTATAACGTATAACGCTATGTAGCATTACCATATAACGTATAACGTTATGTAGCATTACGTTATAACGAAATACGTTACATAGTATTACCTCATAACATATGACGTCATATGGTAATACGATATAACGTATAACGTTATGTAGCACTACGATATAACGTATAACGTTATGAAGCTTTACGATATAACGTATACCGTTATGTTGCATTACGATATAACGTACAACGTTATATAGTATTACGTTATAACGTATAACGTTAAGTAGCATTGCGATATAACGTATAACGTTATGTAGCATTGCGATATAACGTATAACGTTATGTAACATTACGACATAACGTATAACGTTAAATGGTAATACGTTATAATGTATAACGTTATGTAGCATTACGACATAACGTATAACGTTATGTAGCATTACGATATAACGTATAAGGTTATGTAGCATTACGATATAACGTATAACGTTATGTAGCATTACGATATAACGTATAACGTTACGTAGCATTACGATATAACATATAACGTTATGTAGCATTACCATATAACGTATATCGTTATGTAGCTGAACGATATAACGTGTACCGTTATATAGTATTTAGTTATAACGCATAACGTTATGTAGTATTACGTTATAACGTATAACGTTATGTAGCAAAGCGATATAACGTATAACGCTATATAACATTACGACATGACGTATAACGTTATATGGTAATACGTTATAACGTATAACGTTATGCAGCATTACGATATAACGTATAACGTTATGTAGCATTACGATCTAACGTATAACGTTATGTAGCATTACGACACAACGTATAACGTTATGTAGCATTACGATATAACGTATAACGTTATGTAGCAGAACGATACAACGTATAACGCTATGTAGCATTACGATATAACGTACAACGTTATATAGTATTATGTTATAACGTATAACGTTATGTAGCATTACCATATAACGTATAACGTTATGTAGCATTACGATATAACGTATAACGTTATGTAGCATTACGATATAACATATAACGTTATGTAGCATTACGTGATAACGAAATACGTTACATAGTATTACCTTATAACATATGACGTTATATGGTAATACGTTATAACGTGTAACGTTATGTAGTATTACGTTATAACGTATAACGATATGTAGTATTACGATGTAACGTATAACATTATGTAGCATTACGATATAACGTATAACGTTATGTAGCATTACGATATAGCGTGTAACGTTATGTAACATTACGATATAACATATAACGTTATATGGTAATACGTTATAACGTATGACGTTATGTACACTTACGATGTAACGTATAACGTTATGGAGCATTACGATATAACGTATAACGTTATGTAGCATAACGATATAACGTATAACGTTATGTAGCATTACGATATAACGTATAACGTTATGTAGCATAACGATATAACGTATAACGTTATGTAGCATTACGATATAACGTATAACGTTATGTAGCATAACGATATAACGAATAACGTTATATAGTATTACGTTATAACGTATAACGTTATGTAGCATTACGATATTACGTATAACGTAATGTAGCATTACGATATAACGTATAACGTTATGTAGCATAACGATATAACGTATAACGTTATGTAGCATAACCATATAACGAATAACGCTATATAGTAGTACGTTATAACGTATAACGTTATGTAGACTTACGATATAACGTATAACGTTATGTAGCATTACGATATAATGTATAACGTTATGTAGCATAACGATATAACGTATAACGTTATGTAGCAATACGATATAACGTATAACGTTATGTAGACTTACGATATAACGTATAACGTTATGTAGCATAACGATATGACGTATAACGTTACGTAGCATTACGATATAACATATAACGTTGTGTAGCATCACCATATATCGTATAACGTTATGTAGCTGAACGATATAACGTATACCGTTATATAGTATTTAGTTATAACGTATAACGTTATGTAGTATAACGTTATAACGTATAACGTTATGTAGCAAAGCGATATAACGTATATCGCTATGTAACATTACGACATGACGTATAACGTTATATGGTAATACGTTATAACGTATAACGTTATGCAGTATTACGATATAACGTATAACGTTATGTAGCATTAAGATATAACGTATAACGTTATGTAGCATTACGGCATAACGTATAACGTTATGTAGCATTACGATATAACGTATAACGCTATGTATCAATACCATATAACGTATAACGTTATGTAACATTACGATATAACGTATAACGTTATGTAGCAGAACGATACAACGTATAACGCTATGTAGCATTACGATATAACGTATAACGTTATGTAGCATTACGATATAACGTATAACGTTATGTAGCATAACGATATAACGTATAACGTTATATAATATTACGTTATAACGTACAACGTTATATAGTATTACGTTATAACGTATAACGTTATGTAGCATTACGATATAACGTATAACGTTATGTAGCAGAACGATACAACGTATAACGCTATGTTCCATTACGATATAACGTATAACGTTATGTAGCATTACGATATAACATATAACGTTATGTAGCATTACGATATAACGTATAACGTTATATAATATTACGTTATAACGTACAACGTTATATAGTATTACGTTATAACGTATAACGTTATGTAGCATTACGATATAACGTATAACGTTATGTAGCATTACGATATAACGTACAACGTTATATAGTATTACGTTATAACGTATAACGTTATGTAGCATTACCATATAACGTATAACGTTATGTAGCATTACGATATAACGTATAACGTTATGTAGCATTACGATATAACGTACAACGTTATATAGTATTACGTTATAACGTATAACGTTATGTAGCATTACGATATAACGTATAACGTTATGTAGCATTACAATATAACGTATAACGTTATATGGTAATACGTTATAACGTCTAAGGTTATGTAGCATTACCATATAACGTATAACGTTATGTAGCATTACGATATAACGTATAACGTTATGTAGCATTACGATATAACGTATAACGTTATGTAGCAGAACGATACAACGTATAACGCTATGTTCCATTACGATATAACGTATAACGCTATGTTCCATTACGATATAACGTATAACGTTATGTAGCATTACGATATAACGTATAACGTTATGTAACATTACGACATAACGTATAACGTTAAATGGTAATACGTTATAATGTATAACATTATGTAGCATTACGATATAACGTATAACGTTATGTAGCATTACGATATAACGTATAAGGTTATGTAGCATTACGGTATAACGTATAACGTTATGTAGCATTACGATATAACGTATAACGTTACGTAGCATTACGTTATAACGTATAACGTTATGTAGTATTACGTTATAACGTATAACGATATGTAGTATTACGATATAACGTATAACGTTATGAAGCATTACGACATAACGTATAACGCTATGTATCAATACCATATAACGGTTAACGTTATTTAGCATTACGATATAACGTATAACGTTATGTAGCAGAACGATACAACGTATAACGCTATGTAGCATTACGATATAACGTATAACGTTATGTAGCATTACGATATAACGTATAACGTTATGTAGCATAACGATATAACGTATAACGTTATATAATATTACGTTATAACGTACAACGTTATATAGTATTACGTTATAACGTATAACGTTATGTAGCATTACGATATAACGTTTAACGTTATGTAGCATTACGATATAACGTATAACGTTATGTAGCATAACGATATAACGTATAACGTTATGTAGCATAACGATATAACGTATAACGTTATATAATATTACGTTATAACGTACAACGTTATATAGTATTACGTTATAACGTATAACGTTATGTAGCATAACGATATAACGTATAACGTTATATAATATTACGTTATAACGTACAACGTTATATAGTATTACGCTATAACGTATAACGTTATGGAGCATTCCGATATAACGTATAACATTATGAAGCATTACGATATAACGTTTAACGTTATGAAGCATTACGACATAACGTATAACGTTATGTAGCATAACGATGCAACGTATAACGCTATGTAGCATTACGATATAACGTATAACGTTATGTAGTATTACGTTATAACGTATAACGATATGTAGTATTACGATATAACGTATAACCTTATGAAGCATTACGACATAACGTATAACGCTATGTATCAATACCATATAACGTATAACGTTATGTAGCATTACGATACAACGTATAACGCTATGTAGCATTACGATATAACGTATAACGTTATGTAGCATTGCGATATAACGTATAACGTTACGTAGCATTACGATATAGCATATAACGTTATGTAGCATTACGTTATAACGAAATACGTTACATAGTATTACCTTAAAACATATGACGTTATATGGTAATACGTAATAACGTATAACGTTATGTAGTATTACGTTATGACGTATAACGATATGTAGTATTACGATATAACGTATAACGTTATGAAGCATTACGACATAACGTATAACGCAATGTATCAATACCATATAACGTATAACGTTATGTAGCATTACGATATAACGTATAACGTTATGTAGCAGAACGATACAACGTATAACGCTATGTAGCATTACGATATAACGTATAACGTTATGTAGCATTACGATATAACGTATAACGTTATGTAGCATAACGATACAACGTATAACGCTATGTAGCATTATGATATAACGTATAACGTTATGTAGCATTACGATATAACGTATAACGTTATATAATATTACGTTATAACGTACAACGTTATATAGTATTACGTTATAACGTATAACGTTATGTAGCATTACGATATAACGTATAACGTTATATAATATTACGTTATAACGTACAACGTTATATAGTATTACGTTATAACGCATAACGTTATGTAGCATTACGATATAACGTATAACGTTATGTAGCATTACGATATAACGTATAACGTTATGTAGCATAACGATATAACGTATAACGTTATGTAGCATACGATATAACGTATAACGTTATGTAGCATAACGATATAACGTATAATGTTATATAATATTACGTTATAACGTACAACGTTATATAGTATTACGTTATAACGTATAACGTTATGTAGCATTACGATATAACGTTTAACGTTATGTAGCATTACGATATAACGTATAACGTTATGTAGCATAACGATATAACGTATAACGTTATGTAGCATAACGATATAACGTATAACGTTATGTAGCATAACGATATAACGTATAACGTTATATAATATTACGTTATAACGTACAACGTTATATAGTATTACGTTATAACGTATAACGTTATGGAGCATTACGATATAACGTATAACGTTATGAAGCATTACGATATAACGTTTAACGTTATGAAGCATTACGACATAACGTATAACGTTATGTAGCATAACGATGCAACGTATAACGCTATGTAGTATTACGATATAACGTATAACGTTATGTAGTATTACGTTATAACGTATAACGATATGTAGCATAACGATACAACGTATAACGCTATGTAGCATTACGATATAACGTATAACGTTATGTAACAGAACGATACAACGTATAACGCTATGTAGCATAACGATACAACGTATAACGTTATGTAGCATTACGTTATAACGAAATACGTTACATAGTATTACCTTATAACATATGACGATATATGGTAATACGTTATAACGTATAACGTTATGTAGTATTAAGTTATGACGTATAACGATATGTAGTATTACGATATAACGTATAACGTTATGAAGCATTACGACATAACGTACAACGCAATGTATCAATACCATATAACGTATAACGTTATGTAGCATTACGATATAACGTATAACGTTATGTAGCAGAACGATACAACGTATAACGCTATGTAGCATTACGATATAACGTATAACGTTATGTAGCATTACGATATAACGTATAACGTTATGTAGCATAACGATACAACGTATAACGCTATGTAGCATTATGATATAACGTATAACGTTATGTAGCATTACGATATAACGTATAACGTTATGTAGCATAACGAAATAACGTATAACGTTATATAATATTACGTTATAACGTACAACGTTATATAGTATTACGTTATAACGTATAACGTTATGTAGCATTACGATATAACGTATAACGTTATGTAGCATTACGATATAACGTATAACGTTATGTAGCATTACGTTATAACGTACAACGTTATATAGAATTACGTTATAACGTATAACGTTATGTAGCATTACGATATAACGTATAACGTTATGTAGCATTGCGATATAACGTATAACGTTATGTAACATTACGACATAACGTATAACGTTAAATGGTAATACGTTATAATGTATAACGTTATGTAGCATTACGACATAACGTATAACGTTATGTAGCATTACGATATAACGTATAAGGTTATGTAGCATTACGATATAACGTATAACGTTATGTAGCATTACGATATAACGTATAACGTTACGTAGCATTACGATATAACATATAACGTTATGTAGCATTACCATATAACGTATATCGTTATGTAGCTGAACGATATAACGTGTACCGTTATATAGTATTTAGTTATAACGCATAACGTTATGTAGTATTACGTTATAACGTATAACGTTATGTAGCAAAGCGATATAACGTATAACGCTATATAACATTACGACATGACGTATAACGTTATATGGTAATACGTTATAACGTATAACGTTATGCAGCATTACGATATAACGTATAACGTTATGTAGCATTACGATATAACGTATAACGTTATGTAGCAGAACGATACAACGTATAACGCTATGTAGCATTACGATATAACGTACAACGTTATATAGTATTATGTTATAACGTATAACGTTATGTAGCATTACAATATAACGTATAACGTTATGTAGCATTACAATATAACGTATAACGTTATATGGTAATACGTTATAACGTATAACGTTATGTAGCATTACCATATAACGTATAACGTTATGTAGCATTACGATATGACGTATAACGTTATGTAGCATTACGATATAACATATAACGTTATGTAGCATTACGTGATAACGAAATACGTTACATAGTATTACCTTATAACATATGACGTTATATGGTAATACGTTATAACGTGTAACGTTATGTAGTATTACGTTATAACGTATAACGATATGTAGTATTACGATGTAACGTATAACGTTATGTAGACTTACGATGTAACGTATATCGTTATGTAGCATTAAGATATAGCGTGTAACGTTATGTAACATTACGATATAACGTATAACGTTATATGGTAATACGTTATAACGTATAACGTTATGGAGCATTACGATATAACGTATAACGTTATGTAGCATTACGATATAACGTATAAGGTTATGTAGCAATACGATATAACATATAACGTTATGTAGCATTACCATATAACGTATAACGTTATGTAGCTGAACGATATAACGTATACCGTTATATAGTATTTAGTTATAACGTATAACGTTATGCAGTATTTCGTTATAACGTATAACGATATGTAGTATTACGATGTAACGTATAACGTTATGTAGAATTACGATGTAACGTATATCGTTATGTAGCATTACGATATAGCGTGTAACGTTATGTAACATTACGATATAACGTATAACGTTATATGGTAATACGTTATAACGTATAACGTTATGGAGCATTACGATATAACGTATAACGTTATGTAGCATTACGATATAACGTATAACGTTATGTAGTATTACGTTATAACGTATAACGATATGTAGTATTACGATATAACGTATAACGTTATGAAGCATTACGACATAACGTATAACGTTATGTAGCATAACGATACAACGTATAACGCTATGTATCAATACCATATAACGTATAACGTTATGTAGCATTACGATATAACGTATAACGTTATGTAGTATTACGTTATAACGTATAACGATATGTAGTATTACGATATAACGTATAACGTTATGAAGCATTACGACATAACGTATAACGCTATGTATCAATACCATATAACGTATAATGTTATGTAGCATTACGATATAACGTATAACGTTATGTAGCAAAGCGATATAACGTATAACGCTATTAAACATTACGACATGACGTATAACGTTATGTAGCATTACGATGTAACGTATAACGTTATGTAGCATTACGTTATAACGAAATACGTTACATAGTATTACCTTATAACATATGACGTTATATGGTAATACGTTATAACGTATGACGTTATGTAGTATTACGTTATAACGTATAACGATATGTAGCATTACGATATAACGTATAACGTTATGTAGCATTACGATATAACGTATAACGTTATGAAGCATTACGACATAACGTATAACGCTATGTATCAATACCATATAACGTATAACGTTATGTAGCATTACGATATAACGTATAACGTTATGTAGCAGAACGATACAACGTATAACGCTATGTAGCATTACGATATAACGTATAACGTTAGGTAGCATTACGATATAACGTATAACGTTATGTAGCATAACGATACAACTTATAACGCTATGTAGCATTACGATATAACGTATAACGTTATGTAGTATTACGTTATAACGTATAACGATATGTAGTATTACGATATAACGTATAACGTTATGAAGCATTACGATATAACGTATAACGTTACGTAGCATTACGATATAACATATAACGTTGTGTAGCATTACGATATAACGTACAACGTTATGCAGCATTACGTTATAACGAAATACGTTACATAGTATTACCTTATAAGATATGACGTTATATGGTAATACGTTATAACGTTTAACGTTATGTAGTATTACGTTATAACGTATAACGATATGTAGTATTACGATATAACGTATAACCTTATGAAGCATTACGACATAACGTATAACGCTATGTATCTATACCATATAACGTATAACGTTATGTAGCATTACGATATAACGTATAACGTTATGTAGCAGAACGATACAACGTATAACGCTATGTAGCATTACGATATAACGTATAACGTTATGTAGCATTACGATATAACGTATAACGTTATGTAGCATAACGATACAACGTATAACGCTATGTAGCATTACGATATAACGTATAACGTTATGTAGCATTACGATATAACGTATAACGTTACGTAGCATTACGATATAGCATATAACGTTATGTAGCATTACGTTATAACGAAATACGTTACATAGTATTACCTTATAACATATGACGTTATGTGGTAATACGTTATAACGTATAACGTTATGTAGTATTACGTTATGACGTATAACGATATGGAGCATTACGATATAACGTATAACGTTATGTAGCATTACGATATAACGTATGAGGTTATGTAGCATTACGATATAACATATAACGTTATGTAGCATTACCATATAACGTATAACGTTATATAGTATTACGTTATAACGTATAACGTTATGTAGCATTACGATATAACGTATAACGTTATGTAGCATTACGATATAACGTACAACGTTATATAGTATTATGTTATAACGTATAACGTTATGTAGCATTACGATATAACGTATAACGTTATGTAGCATTACCATATAACGTATAACGTTATGTAGCATTACGATATAACGTATAACGTTATGTAGCATTACGATATAACGTATAACGTTATGTAGCATTACGTGATAACGAAATACGTTACATAGTATTACCTTATAACATATGACGTTATACGGTAATACGTTATAACATGTAACGTTATGTAGTATTACGTTATAACGTATAACGATGTGTAGTATTACGATGTAACGTATAACGTTATGTAGACTTACCATGTAACGTATATCGTTATGTAGCATTACGATATAGCGTGTAACGTTATGTAACATTACGATATAACGTATAACGTTATATGGTAATACGTTATAACGTATAACGTTATGGAGCATTACGATATAACGTATAACGTTATGTAGCATTACCATATAACGTATAACGTTATGTAGCTGAACGATATAACGTATACCGTTATATAGTATTTAGTTATAACGTATAACGTTATGTAGTATTACGTTATAACGTATAACGATATGTAGTATTACGATGTAACGTATAACGTTATGTAGAATTACGACGTAACGTATATCGTTATGTAGCATTACGATATAGCGTGTAACCTTATGTAACATTACGATATAACGTATAACGTTATATGGTAATACGTTATAACGTATAACGTTATGGAGCATTACGATATAACGTATAACGTTATGTAGCATTACGATATAACGTATAAGGTTATGTAGCATTACGATATAACGTATAACGTTATGTAGCATTACGATATAGCGTATAACGTTACGTAGCATTACGATATAACATATAACGTTATGTAGCATTACCATATAACGTATAACGTTATGTAGCTGAACGATATAACGTATACCGTTATATAGTATTTAGTTATAACGTATAACGTTATGTAGTATTACGTTATAACGTACAACGTTATGTAGCAAAGCGATATAACGTATAACGCTATGTAACATTACGACATGACGTATAACGTTATATGGTAATACGTTATAACGTATAATGTTATGCAGCATTTCGATATAACGTATAACGTTACGTAGCATTACGATATAACATATAACGTTATGTAGCATTACGACATAACGTATAACGTTATGTAGCATTACGATATAACGTAAAACGTTACGTAGCATTACGATGTAGCATATAACGTTATGTAGCATTACGATATAACGTATAACGTTATGTAGCATTACGTTATAACGAAATACGTTACATAGTATTACCTTATAACATACGACGTTATATGGAAATACGTTATAACGCACAACGTTATGTAGCATTACGATATAACGTATAACGTTATGTAGCATTACGATATAACGTATAACGTTATGTAGCATTACGTTATAACGAAATACGTTACATAGTATTACCTTATAACATACGACGTTATATGGAAATACGTTATAACGCATAACGTTATGTAGCGTTACGATATAACGTATAACGTTATGTAGCATTACGATTTAACGTATAACGTTATGTAACATTACGATATAACGTATGACGTTATATGGTAATACGTTATAACGTATAACGTTATGGAGCATTACGATATAACATATAACGTTACGTAGCATTACGATATAACATATAACGTTATGTAGCATTACGATATAACGTATAACGTTATGTAGCAGAACGATACAACGTATAACGCTATGTTCCATTACGATATAACGTATAACGATATGTAGCATTACAATATAACGTATACCGTTATGTAGCATTACGATATAGCGTGTAACGTTATGTAACATTACGATATAACGTATGACGTTATATGGTAATACGTTATAACGTATAACGTTATGGAGCATTACGATATAACGTATAACGTTATGTAGCATTACGATATAACGTATAACGTTATGTAGCAGAACGATACAACGTATAACGCTATGTTCCATTACGATATAACGTATAACGTTATGTAGCATTACGATATAACGTATAATGTTATGTAGCATAACGATATAACGTATAACGTTATATAATATTACGTTATAACGTACAACGTTATATAGTATTACGTTATAACGTATAACGTTATGTAGCATTACGATATAACGTATAACGTTATGTAGCATTACGATATAACGTATACCGTTATGTAGCATTACGATATAACGTATAACGTTATGTAGCATTACGATATAACGTATAACGTTATATGGTAATACGTTATAACGTATACCGTTATGTAGCATTACGATATAACGTATAACGTTATGTAGCATTACGATATAACGTATAACGTTATGTAGCATTACGTTATAACGTACAACGTTATATAGAATTACGTTATAACGTATAACGTTATGTAGCATTACGATATAACGTATAACGTTATGTAGCATTGCGATATAACGTATAACGTTATGTAACATTACGACATAACGTATAACGTTAAATGGTAATACGTTATAATGTATAACGTTATGTAGCATTACGACATAACGTATAACGTTATGTAGCATTACGATATAACGTATAAGGTTATGTAGCATTACGATATAACGTATAACGTTATGTAGCATTACGATATAACGTATAACGTTACGTAGCATTACGATATAACATATAACGTTATGTAGCATTACCATATAACGTATATCGTTATGTAGCTGAACGATATAACGTGTACCGTTATATAGTATTTAGTTATAACGCATAACGTTATGTAGTATTACGTTATAACGTATAACGTTATGTAGCAAAGCGTTATAACGTATAACGCTATATAACATTACGACATGACGTATAACGTTATATGGTAATACGTTATAACGTATAACGTTATGCAGCATTACGATATAACGTATAACGTTATGTAGCATTACGATCTAACGTATAACGTTATGTAGCATTACGACACAACGTATAACGTTATGTAGCATTACGATATAACGTATAACGTTATGTAGCAGAACGATACAACGTATAACGCTATGTATCATTACGATATAACGTACAACGTTATATAGTATTATGTTATAACGTATAACGTTATGTAGCATTACAATATAACGTATAACGTTATGTAGCATTACAATATAACGTATAACGTTATATGGTAATACGTTATAACGTATAACGTTATGTAGCATTACCATATAACGTATAACGTTATGTAGCATTACGATATAACGTATAACGTTATGTAGCATTACGATATAACATATAACGTTATGTAGCATTACGTGATAACGAAATACGTTACATAGTATTACCTTATAACATATGACGTTATATGGTAATACGTTATAACGTGTAACGTTATGTAGTATTACGTTATAACGTATAACGATATGTAGTATTACGATGTAACGTATAACGTTATGTAGACTTACGATGTAACGTATATCGTTATGTAGCATTAAGATATAGCGTGTAACGTTATGTAACATTACGATATAACGTATAACGTTATATGGTAATACGTTATAACGTATAACGTTATGGAGCATTACGATATAACGTATAACGTTATGTAGCATTACGATATAACGTATAAGGTTATGTAGCAATACGATATAACATATAACGTTATGTAGCATTACCATATAACGTATAACGTTATGTAGCTGAACGATATAACGTATACCGTTATATAGTATTTAGTTATAACGTATAACGTTATGCAGTATTTCGTTATAACGTATAACGATATGTAGTATTACGATGTAACGTATAACGTTATGTGGAATTACGATGTAACGTATATCGTTATGTAGCATTACGATATAGCGTGTAACGTTAAGTAACATTACGATATAACGTATAACGTTATATGGTAATACGTTATAACGTATAACGTTATGGAGCATTACGATATAACGTATAACGTTATGTAGCATTACGATATAACGTATAAGGTTATGTAGCATTACGATATAACGTATAACGTTATGTAGCATTACGATATAACGTATAACGTTACGTAGCATTACAATATAACATATAACGTTATGTAGCATTACCATATAACGTATAACGTTATGTAGCTGAACGATATAACGTATACCGTTATATAGTATTTAGTTATAACGTATAACGTTATGTAGTATTGCGTTATAACGTATAACGTTATGAAGCATTACGACATAACGTATAACGTTATGTAGCATAACGATACAACGTATAACGCTATGTATCAATACCATATAACGTATAACGTTATGTAGCATTACGATATAACGTATAACGTTATGTAGTATTACGTTATAACGTATAACGATATGTAGTATTACGATATAACGTATAACGTTATGGAGCATTACGACATAACGTATAACGCTATGTATCAATACCATATAACGTATAATGTTATGTAGCATTACGATATAACGTATAACGTTATGTAGCAAAGCGATATAACGTATAACGCTATTAAACATTACGACATGACGTATAACGTTATGTAGCATTACGATGTAACGTATAACGTTATGTAGCATTACGTTATAACGAAATACGTTACATAGTATTACCTTATAACATATGACGTTATATGGTAATACGTTATAACGTATGACGTTATGTAGTATTACGTTATAACGTATAACGATATGTAGCATTACGATATAACGTATAACGTTATGTAGCATTACGATATAACGTATAACGTTATGAAGCATTACGACATAACGTATAACGCTATGTATCAATACCATATAACGTATAACGTTATGTAGCATTACGATATAACGTATAACGTTATGTAGCAGAACGATACAACGTATAACGCTATGTAGCATTACGATATAACGTATAACGTTAGGTAGCATTACGATATAACGTATAACGTTATGTAGCATAACGATACAACGTATAACGCTATGTAGCATTACGATATAACGTATAACGTTATGTAGTATTACGTTATAACGTATAACGATATGTAGTATTACGATATAACGTATAACGTTATGAAGCATTACGATATAACGTATAACGTTACGTAGCATTACGATATAACATATAACGTTGTGTAGCATTACGATATAACGTACAACGTTATGCAGCATTACGTTATAACGAAATACGTTACATAGTATTACCTTATAACATATGACGTTATATGGTAATACGTTATAACGTTTAACGTTATGTAGTATTACGTTATAACGTATAACGCTATGTATCTATACCATATAACGTATAACGTTATGTAGCATTACGATATAACGTATAACGTTATGTAGCAGAACGATACAACGTATAACGCTATGTAGCATTACGATATAACGTATAACGTTATGTAGCATTACGATATAACGTATAACGTTATGTAGCATAACGATACAACGTATAACGCTATGTAGCATTACGATATAACGTATAACGTTATGTAGCATTACGATATAACGTATAACGTTACGTAGCATTACGATATAGCATATAACGTTATGTAGCATTACGTTATAAAGAAATACGTTACATAGTATTACCTTATAACATATGACGTTATATGGTAATACGTTATAACGTATAACGTTATGTAGTATTACGTTATGACGTATAACGATATGGAGCATTACGATATAACGTATAACGTTATGTAGCATTACGATATAACGTATGAGGTTATGTAGCATTACGATATAACATATAACGTTATGTAGCATTACCATATAACGTATAACGTTATATAGTATTACGTTATAACGTATAACGTTATGTAGCATTACGATATAACGTATAACGTTATGTAGCATTACGATATAACGTACAACGTTACATAGTATTATGTTATAACGTATAACGTTATGTAGCATTACGATATAACGTATAACGTTATGTAGCATTACAATATAACGTATAACGTTATATGGTAATACGTTATAACGTATAACGTTATGGAGCATTACGATATAACGTATAACGTTATGTAGCATTAAGATATAACGTATAAGGTTATGTAGCATTACGATATAACATATAACGTTATGTAGCATTACCATATAACGTATAACGTTATGTAGCTGAACGATATAACGTATACCGTTATATAGTATTTAGTTATAACGTATAACGTTATGTAGTATTACGTTATAACGTATAACGATATGTAGTATTACGATGTAACGTATAACGTTATGTAGAATTACGACGTAACGTATATCGTTATGTAGCATTACGATATAGCGTGTAACCTTATGTAACATTACGATATAACGTATAACGTTATATGGTAATACGTTATAACGTATAACGTTATGGAGCATTACGATATAACGTATAACGTTATGTAGCATTACGATATAACGTATAAGGTTATGTAGCATTACGATATAACGTATAAGGTTATGTAGCATTACGATATAACGTATAACGTTATGTAGCATTACGATATAGCGTATAACGTTACGTAGCATTACGATATAACATATAACGTTGTGTAGCATTACCATATAACGTATAACGTTATGTAGCTGAACGATATAACGTATACCGTTATATAGTATTTAGTTATAACGTATAACGTTATGTAGTATTACGTTATAACGTACAACGTTATGTAGCAAAGCGATATAACGTATAACGCTATGTAACATTACGACATGACGTATAACGTTATATGGTAATACGTTATAACGTATAATGTTATGCAGCATTTCGATATAACGTATAACGTTACGTAGCATTACGATATAACATATAACGTTATGTAGCATTACGACATAACGTATAACGTTATGTAGCATTACGATATAACGTAAAACGTTACGTAGCATTACGATGTAGCATATAACGTTATGTAGCATTACGATATAACGTATAACGTTATGTAGCATTACGTTATAACGAAATACGTTACATAGTATTACCTTATAACATACGACGTTATATGGAAATACGTTATAACGCACAACGTTATGTAGCATTACGATATAACGTATAACGTTATGTAGCATTACGATATAACGTATAACGTTATGTAGCATTACGATATAACGTATAACGTTATGTAGCATTACGATATAACGTATAACGTTATGTAGCATTACGATATAACGTATAACGTTATGTAGCATTACGATATACCGTATAACGTTACGTAGCATTACGATATAACATATAACGTTATGTAGCATTACGATATAACGTATAACGTTACGTAGCATTACGATATAACATATAACGTTATGTAGCATTACGTTATAACGAAATACGTTACATAGTATTACCTTATAACATATGACGTTATATGGTAATACGTTATAACGCATAACGTTATGTAGCATTACGATATAACGTATAACGTTATGTAGCATTACGATTTAACGTATAACGTTATGTAACATTACGATATAACGTATGACGATATATGGTAATACGTTATAACGTATAACGTTATGGAGCATTACGATATAACATATAACGTTATGTAGCATTACGATATAACGTATAACGCTATGTTCCATTACGATATAACGTATAACGTTATGTAGCATTACAATATAACGTATACCGTTATGTAGCATTACGATATAGCGTGTAACGTTATGTAACATTACGATATAACGTATGACGTTATATGGTAATACGTTATAACGTATAACGTTATGGAGCATTACGATATAACATATAACGTTATGTAGCATTACGATATAACGTATAACGCTATGTTCCATTACGATATAACATATAACGTTATGGAGCATTACGATATAACGTATAACGCTATGTTCCATTACGATATAACGTATAACGTTATGTAGCATTACAATATAACGTATACCGTTATGTAGCATTACGATATAGCGTGTAACGTTATGTAACATTACGATATAACGTATGACGTTATATGGTAATACGTTATAACGTATAACGTTATGGAGCATTACGATATAACGTATAATGTTATGTAGCATAACGATATAACGTATAACGTTATATAATATTACGTTATAACGTACAACGTTATATAGTATTACGTTATAACGTATAACGTTATGTAGCATTACGATATAACGTATAACGTTATGTAGCATTACGATATAACGTATACCGTTATGTAGCATTACGATATAACGTATAACGTTATGTAGCATTACGATATAACGTATAACGTTATATGGTAATACGTTATAACGTATACCGTTATGTAGCATTACGATATAACGTATAACGTTATGTAGCATTACGATATAACGTATAACGTTACGTAGCATTACAATATAACATATAACGTTATGTAGCATTACCATATAACGTATAACGTTATGTAGCTGAACGATATAACGTATACCGTTATATAGTATTTAGTTATAACGTATAACGTTATGTAGTATTGCGTTATAACGTATAACGTTATGAAGCATTACGACATAACGTATAACGTTATGTAGCATAACGATACAACGTATAACGTTATGTAGCATTACGATATAACGTATAATGTTATGTAGCATAACGATATAACGTATAACGTTATATAATATTACGTTATAACGTACAACGTTATATAGTATTACGTTATAACGTATAACGTTATGTAGCATTACGATATAACGTATAACGTTATGTAGCATTACGATATAACGTACAACGTTATATAGTATTATGTTATAACGTATAACGTTATGTAGCATTACGATATAACGTATAACGTTATGTAGCATTACGTGATAACGAAATACGTTACATAGTATTACCTTATAACATATGACGTTATATGGTAATACGTTATAACGTATAACGTTATGTAGCATTACGTTATAACGTACAACGTTATATAGAATTACGTTATAACGTATAACGTTATGTAGCATTACGATATAACGTATAACGTTATGTAGCATTGCGATATAACGTATAACGTTATGTAACATTACGACATAACGTATAACGTTAAATGGTAATACGTTATAATGTATAACGTTATGTAGCATTACGACATAACGTATAACGTTATGTAGCATTACGATATAACGTATAAGGTTATGTAGCATTACGATATAACGTATAACGTTATGTAGCATTACGATATAACGTATAACGTTACGTAGCATTACCATATAACGTATATCGTTATGTAGCTGAACGATATAACGTGTACCGTTATATAGTATTTAGTTACAACGCATAACGTTATGTAGTATTACGTTATAACGTATAACGTTATGTAGCAAAGCGATATAACGTATAACGCTATATAACATTACGACATGACGTATAACGTTAAATGGTAATACGTTATAACGTATAACGTTATGCAGCATTACGATATAACGTATAACGTTATGTAGCATTACGATCTAACGTATAACGTTATGTAGCATTACGACACAACGTATAACGTTATGTAGCATTACGATATAACGTATAACGTTATGTAGCAGAACGATACAACGTATAACGCTATGTAGCATTACGATATAACGTACAACGTTATATAGTATTATGTTATAACGTATAACGTTATGTAGCATTACAATATAACGTATAACGTTATGGAGCATTACGATATAACATATAACGTTATGTAGCATTACGATATAACGTATAACGCTATGTTCCATTACGATATAACGTATAACGTTATGTAGCATTACAATATAACGTATACCGTTATGTAGCATTACGATATAGCGTGTAACGTTATGTAACATTACGATATAACGTATGACGTTATATGGTAATACGTTATAACGTATAACGTTATGGAGCATTACGATATAACATATAACGTTATGTAGCATTACGATATAACGTATAACGCTATGTTCCATTACGATATAACATATAACGTTATGGAGCATTACGATATAACGTATAACGCTATGTTCCATTACGATATAACGTATAACGTTATGTAGCATTACAATATAACGTATACCGTTATGTAGCATTACGATATAGCGTGTAACGTTATGTAACATTACGATATAACGTATGACGTTATATGGTAATACGTTATAACGTATAACGTTATGGAGCATTACGATATAACGTATAATGTTATGTAGCATAACGATATAACGTATAACGTTATATAATATTACGTTATAACGTACAACGTTATATAGTATTACGTTATAACGTATAACGTTATGTAGCATTACGATATAACGTATAACGTTATGTAGCATTACGATATAACGTATACCGTTATGTAGCATTACGATATAACGTATAACGTTATGTAGCATTACGATATAACGTATAACGTTATATGGTAATACGTTATAACGTATACCGTTATGTAGCATTACGATATAACGTATAACGTTATGTAGCATTACGATATAACGTATAACGTTACGTAGCATTACAATATAACATATAACGTTATGTAGCATTACCATATAACGTATAACGTTATGTAGCTGAACGATATAACGTATACCGTTATATAGTATTTAGTTATAACGTATAACGTTATGTAGTATTGCGTTATAACGTATAACGTTATGAAGCATTACGACATAACGTATAACGTTATGTAGCATAACGATACAACGTATAACGTTATGTAGCATTACGATATAACGTATAATGTTATGTAGCATAACGATATAACGTATAACGTTATATAATATTACGTTATAACGTACAACGTTATATAGTATTACGTTATAACGTATAACGTTATGTAGCATTACGATATAACGTATAACGTTATGTAGCATTACGATATAACGTACAACGTTATATAGTATTATGTTATAACGTATAACGTTATGTAGCATTACGATATAACGTATAACGTTATGTAGCATTACGTGATAACGAAATACGTTACATAGTATTACCTTATAACATATGACGTTATATGGTAATACGTTATAACGTATAACGTTATGTAGCATTACGTTATAACGTACAACGTTATATAGAATTACGTTATAACGTATAACGTTATGTAGCATTACGATATAACGTATAACGTTATGTAGCATTGCGATATAACGTATAACGTTATGTAACATTACGACATAACGTATAACGTTAAATGGTAATACGTTATAATGTATAACGTTATGTAGCATTACGACATAACGTATAACGTTATGTAGCATTACGATATAACGTATAAGGTTATGTAGCATTACGATATAACGTATAACGTTATGTAGCATTACGATATAACGTATAACGTTACGTAGCATTACCATATAACGTATATCGTTATGTAGCTGAACGATATAACGTGTACCGTTATATAGTATTTAGTTACAACGCATAACGTTATGTAGTATTACGTTATAACGTATAACGTTATGTAGCAAAGCGATATAACGTATAACGCTATATAACATTACGACATGACGTATAACGTTATATGGTAATACGTTATAACGTATAACGTTATGCAGCATTACGATATAACGTATAACGTTATGTAGCATTACGATCTAACGTATAACGTTATGTAGCATTACGACACAACGTATAACGTTATGTAGCATTACGATATAACGTATAACGTTATGTAGCAGAACGATACAACGTATAACGCTATGTAGCATTACGATATAACGTACAACGTTATATAGTATTATGTTATAACGTATAACGTTATGTAGCATTACAATATAACGTATAACGTTATGTAGCATTACAATATAACGTATAACGTTATATGGTAATACGTTATAACGTATAACGTTATGTAGCATTACCATATAACGTATAACGTTATGTAGCATTACGATATAACGTATAACGTTATGTAGCATTACGATATAACATATAACGTTATGTAGCATTACGTGATAACGAAATACGTTACATAGTATTACCTTATAACATATGACGTTATATGGTAATACGTTATAACGTGTAACGTTATGTAGTATTACGTTATAACGTATAACGATATGTAGTATTACGATGTAACGTATAACGTTATGTAGACTTACGATGTAACGTATATCGTTATGTAGCATTAAGATATAGCGTGTAACGTTATGTAACATTACGATATAACGTATAACGTTATATGGTAATACGTTATAACGTATAACGTTATGGAGCATTACGATATAACGTATAACGTTATGTAGCATTACGATATAACGTATAAGGTTATGTAGCAATACGATATAACATATAACGTTATGTAGCATTACCATATAACGTATAACGTTATGTAGCTGAACGATATAACGTATACCGTTATATAGTATTTAGTTATAACGTATAACGTTATGCAGTATTTCGTTATAACGTATAACGATATGTAGTATTACGATGTAACGTACAACGTTATGTAGAATTACGATGTAACGTATATCGTTATGTAGCATTACGATATGGCGTGTAACGTTATGTAACATTACGATATAACGTATAACGTTATATGGTAATACGTTATAACGTATAACGCTATGGAGCATTACGATATAACGTATAACGTTATGTAGCATTACGATATAACGTATAAGGTTATGTAGCATTACGATATAACGTATAACGTTATGTAGCATTACGATATAACGTATAACGTTACGTAGCATTACAATATAACATATAACGTTATGTAGCATTACCATATAACGTATAACGTTATGTAGCTGAACGATATAACGTATAACGTTATGTAGCAGTACGATATAACGTATAACGTTATGTAGTATTACGTTATAACGTATAACGATATGTAGTATTACGATATAACGTATAACGTTATGAAGCATTACGACATAACGTATAACGCTATGTATCAATACCATATAACGTATAATGTTATGTAGCATTACGATATAACGTATAACGTTATGTAGCAAAGCGATATAACGTATAACGCTATTAAACATTACGACATGACGTATAACGTTATGTAGCATTACGATGTAACGTATAACGTTATGTAGCATTACGTTATAACGAAATACGTTACATAGTATTACCTTATAACATATGACGTTATATGGTAATACGTTATAACGTATGACGTTATGTAGTATTACGTTATAACGTATAACGATATGTAGCATTACGATATAACGTATAACGTTATGTAGCATTACGATATAACGTATAACGTTATGAAGCATTACGACATAACGTATAACGCTATGTATCAATACCATATAACGTATAACGTTATGTAGCATTACGATATAACGTATAACGTTATGTAGCAGAACGATACAACGTATAACGCTATGTAGCATTACGATATAACGTATAACGTTAGGTAGCATTACGATATAACGTATAACGTTATGTAGCATAACGATACAACGTATAACGCTATGTAGCATTACGATATAACGTATAACGTTATGTAGTATTACGTTATAACGTATAACGATATGTAGTATTACGATATAGCATATAACGTTATGTAGCATTACGTTATAACGAAATACGTTACATAGTATTACCTTATAACATATGACGTTATATGGTAATACGTTATAACGTATAACGTTATGTAGTATTACGTTATGACGTATAACGATATGGAGCATTACGATATAACGTATAACGTTATGTAGCATTACGATATAACGTATGAGGTTATGTAGCATTACGATATAACATATAACGTTATGTAGCATTACCATATAACGTATAACGTTATATAGTATTACGTTATAACGTATAACGTTATGTAGCATTAAGATATAACGTATAACGTTATGTAGCATTACGATATAACGTACAACGTTACATAGTATTATGTTATAACGTATAACGTTATGTAGCATTACGATATAACGTATAACGTTATGTAGCATTACAATATAACGTATAACGTTATATGGTAATACGTTATAACGTATAACGTTATGTAGCATTACCATATAACGTATAACGTTATGTAGCATTACGATATAACGTATAACGTTATGTAGCATTACGATATAACGTATAACGTTATGTAGCATTACGTGATAACGAAATACGTTACATAGTATTACCTTACAACATATGACGTTATACGGTAATACGTTATAACATGTAACGTTATGTAGTATTACGTTATAACGTATAACGATGTGTAGTATTACGATGTAACGTATAACGTTATGTAGACTTACGATGTAACGTATATCGTTATGTAGCATTACGATATAGCGTGTAACGTTATGTAACATTACGATATAACGTATAACGTTATATGGTAATACGTTATAACGTATAACGTTATGGAGCATTACGATATAACGTATAACGTTATGTAGCATTACGATATAACGTATAAGGTTATGTAGCATTACGATATAACATATAACGTTATGTAGCATTACCATATAACGTATAACGTTATGTAGCTGAACGATATAACGTATACCGTTATATAGTATTTAGTTATAACGTATAACGTTATGTAGTATTACGTTATAACGTATAACGATATGTAGTATTACGATGTAACGTATAACGTTATGTAGAATTACGACGTAACGTATATCGTTATGTAGCATTACGATATAGCGTGTAACGTTATGTAACATTACGAAATAACGTATAACGTTATATGGTAATACGTTATAACGTATAACGTTATGGAGCATTACGATATAACGTATAACGTTATGTAGCATTACGATATAACGTATAAGGTTATGTAGCATTACGATATAACGTATAACGTTATGTAGCATTACGATATAGCGTATAACGTTACGTAGCATTACGATATAACATTTAACGTTATGTAGCATTACCATATAACGTATAACGTTATGTAGCTGAACGATATAACGTATACCGTTATATAGTATTTAGTTATAACGTATAACGTTATGTAGTATTACGTTATAACGTACAACGTTATGTAGCAAAGCGATATAACGTATAACGCTATGTAACATTACGACATGACGTATAACGTTATATGGTAATACGTTATAACGTATAATGTTATGCAGCATTTCGATATAACGTATAACGTTACGTAGCATTACAATATAACATATAACGTTATGTAGCATTACGACATAACGTATAACGTTATGTAGCATTACGATATAACGTAAAACGTTACGTAGCATTACGATGTAGCATATAACGTTATGTAGCATTACGATATAACGTATAACGTTATGTAGCATTACGTTATAACGAAATACGTTACATAGTATTTCCTTATAACATACGACGTTATATGGAAATACGTTATAACGCACAACGTTATGTAGCATTACGATATAACGTATAACGTTATGTAGCATTACGATATAACGTATAACGTTATGTAGCATTACGATATAACGTATAACGTTATGTAGCATTACGATATAACGTATAACGTTATGTAGCATTACGATATAACGTATAACGTTATGTAGCATTACGATATACCGTATAACGTTACGTAGCATTACGATATAACATATAACGTTATGTAGCATTACGATATAACGTATAACGTTACGTAGCATTACGATATAACATATAACGTTATGTAGCATTACGTTATAACGAAATACGTTACATAGTATTACCTTATAACATATGACGTTATATGGTAATACGTTATAACGCATAACGTTATGTAGCATTACGATATAACGTATAACGTTATGTAGCATTACGATTTAACGTATAACGTTATGTAACATTACGATATAACGTATGACGATATATGGTAATACGTTATAACGTATAACGTTATGGAGCATTACGATATAACATATAAAGTTATGTAGCATTACGATATAACGTATAACGTTATGTAGCATTACGATATACCGTATAACGTTACGTAGCATTACGATATAACATATAACGTTATGTAGCATTACGATATAACGTATAACGTTATGTAGCAGAACGATACAACGTATAACGCTATGTTCCATTACGATATAACGTATAACGTTATGTAGCATTACAATATAACGTATACCGTTATGTAGCATTACGATATAGCGTGTAACGTTATGTAACATTACGATATAACGTATGACGTTATATGGTAATACGTTATAACGTATAACGTTATGGAGCATTACGATATAACGTATAACGTTATGTAGCATTACGATACAACGTATAACGTTATGTAGCAGAACGATACAACGTATAACGCTATGTTCCATTACGATATAACGTATAACGTTATGTAGCATTACGATATAACGTATAATGTTATGTAGCATAACGATATAACGTATAACGTTATATAATATTACGTTATAACGTACAACGTTATATAGTATTACGTTATAACGTATAACGTTATGTAGCATTACGATATAACGTGTAACGTTATGTAGCATTACGATATAACGTACAACGTTATATAGTATTATGTTATAACGTATAACGTTATGTAGCATTACGATATAACGTATAACGTTATGTAGCATTACGTGATAACGAAATACGTTACATAGTATTACCTTATAACATATGACGTTATATGGTAATACGTTATAACGTGTAACGTTATGTAGTATTACGTTATAACGTATAACGATATGTAGTATTACGATGTAACGTATAACGTTATGTAGCATTACGAAATAACGTATAACGTTATGTAGCATTACGATATAACGTATAACGTTATGTAGTATTACGTTATAACGTATAACGATATGTAGTATTACGATATAACGTATAACGTTATGAAGCATTACGACATAACGTATAACGCTATGTATCAATACCATAGAACGTATAATGTTATGTAGCATTACGATATAACGTATAACGTTATGTAGCAAAGCGATATAACGTATAACGCTATTAAACATTACGACATGACGTATAACGTTATGTAGCATTACGATGTAACGTATAACGTTATGTAGCATTACGTTATAACGAAATACGTTACATAGTATTACCTTATAACATATGACGTTATATGGTAATACGTTATAACGTATGACGTTATGTAGTATTACGTTATAACGTATAACGATATGTAGCATTACGATATAACGTATAACGTTATGTAGCATTACGATATAACGTATAACGTTATGAAGCATTACGACATAACGTATAACGCTATGTATCAATACCATATAACGTATAACGTTATGTAGCATTACGATATAACGTATAACGTTATGTAGCAGAACGATACAACGTATAACGCTATGTAGCATTACGATATAACGTATAACGTTAGGTAGCATTACGATATAACGTATAACGTTATGTAGCATAACGATACAACGTATAACGCTATGTAGCATTACGATATAACGTATAACGTTATGTAGTATTACGTTATAACGTATAACGATATGTAGTATTACGATATAGCATATAACGTTATGTAGCATTACGTTATAACGAAATACGTTACATAGTATTACCTTATAACATATGACGTTATATGGTAATACGTTATAACGTATAACGTTATGTAGTATTACGTTATGACGTATAACGATATGGAGCATTACGATATAACGTATAACGTTATGTAGCATTACGATATAACGTATGAGGTTATGTAGCATTACGATATAACATATAACGTTATGTAGCATTACCATATAACGTATAACGTTATATAGTATTACGTTATAACGTATAACATTATGTAGCATTACGATATAACGTATAACGTTATGTAGCATTACGATATAACGTACAACGTTACATAGTATTATGTTATAACGTATAACGTTATGTAGCATTACGATATAACGTATAACGTTATGTAGCATTACAATATAACGTATAACGTTATATGGTAATACGTTATAACGTATAACGTTATGTAGCATTACCATATAACGTATAACGTTATGTAGCATTACGATATAACGTATAACGTTATGTAGCATTACGATATAACGTATAACGTTATGTAGCATTACGTGATAACGAAATACGTTACATAGTATTACCTTATAACATATGACGTTATACGGTAATACGTTATAACATGTAACGTTATGTAGTATTACGTTATAACGTATAACGATGTGTAGTATTACGATGTAACGTATAACGTTATGTAGACTTACGATGTAACGTATATCGTTATGTAGCATTACGATATAGCGTGTAACGTTATGTAACATTACGATATAACGTATAACGTTATGGAGCATTACGATATAACGTATAACGTTATGTAGCATTACGATATAACGTATAAGGTTATGTAGCATTACGATATAACATATAACGTTATGTAGCATTACCATATAACGTATAACGTTATGTAGCTGAACGATATAACGTATACCGTTATATAGTATTTAGTTATAACGTATAACGTTATGTAGTATTACGTTATAACGTATAACGATATGTAGTATTACGATGTAACGTATAACGTTATGTAGAATTACGACGTAACGTATATCGTTATGTAGCATTACGATATAGCGTGTAACGTTATGTAACATTACGAAATAACGTATAACGTTATATGGTAATACGTTATAACGTATAACGTTATGGAGCATTACGATATAACGTATAACGTTATGTAGCATTACGATATAACGTATAAGGTTATGTAGCATTACGATATAACGTATAACGTTATGTAGCATTACGATATAGCGTATAACGTTACGTAGCATTACGATATAACATATAACGTTATGTAGCATTACCATATAACGTATAACGTTATGTAGCTGAACGATATAACGTATACCGTTATATAGTATTTAGTTATAACGTATAACGTTATGTAGTATTACGTTATAACGTACAACGTTATGTAGCAAAGCGATATAACGTATAACGCTATGTAACATTGCGACATGACGTATAACGTTATATGGTAATACGTTATAACGTATAATGTTATGCAGCATTTCGATATAACGTATAACGTTACGTAGCATTACAATATAACATATAACGTTATGTAGCATTACGACATAACGTATAACGTTATGTAGCATTACGATATAACGTAAAACGTTACGTAGCATTACGATGTAGCATATAACGTTATGTAGCATTACGATATAACGTATAACGTTATGTAGCATTACGTTATAACGAAATACGTTACATAGTATTACCTTATAATATACGACGTTATATGGAAATACGTTATAACGCACAACGTTATGTAGCATTACGATATAACGTATAACGTTATGTAGCATTACGATATAACGTATAACGTTATGTAGCATTACGATATAACGTATAACGTTATGTAGCATTACGATATAACGTATAACGTTATGTAGCATTACGATATAACGTATAACGTTATGTAGCATTACGATATACCGTATAACGTTACGTAGCATTACGATATAACATATAACGTTATGTAGCATTACGATATAACGTATAACGTTACGTAGCATTACGATATAACATATAACGTTATGTAGCATTACGTTATAACGAAATACGTTACATAGTATTACCTTATAACATATGACGTTATATGGTAATACGTTATAACGCATAACGTTATGTAGCATTACGATATAACGTATAACGTTATGTAGCATTACGATTTAACGTATAACGTTATGTAACATTACGATATAACGTATGACGATATATGGTAATACGTTATAACGTATAACGTTATGGAGCATTACGATATAACATATAAAGTTATGTAGCATTACGATATAACGTATAACGTTATGTAGCATTACGATATACCGTATAACGTTACGTAGCATTACGATATAACATATAACGTTATGTAGCATTACGATATAACGTATAACGTTATGTAGCAGAACGATACAACGTATAACGCTATGTTCCATTACGATATAACGTATAACGTTATGTAGCATTACAATATAACGTATACCGTTATGTAGCATTACGATATAGCGTGTAACGTTATGTAACATTACGATATAACGTATGACGTTATATGGTAATACGTTATAACGTATAACGTTATGGAGCATTACGATATAACGTATAACGTTATGTAGCATTACGATACAACGTATAACGTTATGTAGCAGAACGATACAACGTATAACGCTATGTTCCATTACGATATAACGTATAACGTTATGTAGCATTACGATATAACGTATAATGTTATGTAGCATAACGATATAACGTATAACGTTATATAATATTACGTTATAACGTACAACGTTATATAGTATTACGTTATAACGTATAACGTTATGTAGCATTACGATATAACGTGTAACGTTATGTAGCATTACGATATAACGTACAACGTTATATAGTATTATGTTATAACGTATAACGTTATGTAGCATTACGATATAACGTATAACGTTATGTAGCATTACGTGATAACGAAATACGTTACATAGTATTACCTTATAACATATGACGTTATATGGTAATACGTTATAACGTGTAACGTTATGTAGTATTACGTTATAACGTATAACGATATGTAGTATTACGATGTAACGTATAACGTTATGTAGCATTACGAAATAACGTATAACGTTATGTAGCATTACGATATAACGTATAACGTTATGTAGCATTACGTGATAACGAAATACGTTACATAGTATTACCTTATAACATATGACGTTATATGGTAATACGTTATAACGTGTAACGTTATGTAGTATTACGTTATAACGTATAACGATATGTAGTATTACGATGTAACGTGTAACGTTATGTAGCATTACGATATAACGTATAACGTTACGTAGCATTACAATATAACATATAACGTTATGTAGCATTACCATATAACGTATAACGTTATGTAGCTGAACGATATAACGTATACCGTTATATAGTATTTAGTTATAACGTATAACGTTATGTAGTATTGCGTTATAACGTATAACGTTATGAAGCATTACGACATAACGTATAACGTTATGTAGCATAACGATACAACGTATAACGTTATGTAGCATTACGATATAACGTATAATGTTATGTAGCATAACGATATAACGTATAACGTTATATAATATTACGTTATAACGTACAACGTTATATAGTATTACGTTATAACGTATAACGTTATGTAGCATTACGATATAACGTATAACGCTATGTAGCATTACGATATAACGTACAACGTTATGTAGTATTACGTTATAACGTATAACGATATGTAGTATTACGATGTAACGTATAACGTTATGTAGCATTACGATATAACGTAAACGTTACGTAGCATTACAATATAACATATAACGTTATGTAGCATTACCATATAACGTATAACGTTATGTAGCATTACGATATAACGTATAACGTTATGTAGCATTACGATATAGCGTATAACGTTACGTAGCATTACGATATAACATATAACGTTATGTAGCATTACCATATAACGTATAACGTTATGTAGCTGAACGATATAACGTATACCGTTATATAGTATTTAGTTATAACGTATAACGTTATGTAGTATTACGTTATAACGTACAACGTTACGTAGCAAAGCGATATAACGTATAACGCTATGTAACATTACGACATGACGTATAACGTTATATGGTAATACGTTATAACGTATAATGTTATGCAGCATTTCGATATAACGTATAACGTTACGTAGCATTACAATATAACATATAACGTTATGTAGCATTACGACATAACGTATAACGTTATGTAGCATTACGATATAACGTAAAACGTTACGTAGCATTACGATGTAGCATATAACGTTATGTAGCATTACGATATAACGTATAACGTTATGTAGCATTACGTTATAACGAAATACGTTACATAGTATTACCTTATAACATACGACGTTATATGGAAATACGTTATAACGCACAACGTTATGTAGCATTACGATATAACGTATAACGTTATGTAGCATTACGATATAACGTATAACGTTATGTAGCATTACGATATAACGTATAACGTTATGTAGCATTACGATATAACGTATAACGTTATGTAGCATTACGATATAACGTATAACGTTATGTAGCATTACGATATACCGTATAACGTTACGTAGCATTACGATATAACATATAACGTTATGTAGCATTACGATATAACGTATAACGTTACGTAGCATTACGATATAACATATAACGTTATGTAGCATTACCATATAACGTATAACGTTATGTAGCTGAACGATATAACGTATAACGTTATGTAGCATTACGATATAACGTATAACGTTATGTAGTATTACGTTATAACGTATAACGATATGTAGTATTACGATATAACGTATAACGTTATGAAGCATTACGACATAACGTATAACGCTATGTATCAATACCATATAACGTATAATGTTATGTAGCATTACGATATAACGTATAACGTTATGTAGCAAAGCGATATAACGTATAACGCTATTAAACATTACGACATGACGTATAACGTTATGTAGCATTACGATGTAACGTATAACGTTATGTAGCATTACGTTATAACGAAATACGTTACATAGTATTACCTTATAACATATGACGTTATATGGTAATACGTTATAACGTATGACGTTATGTAGTATTACGTTATAACGTATAACGATATGTAGCATTACGATATAACGTATAACGTTATGTAGCATTACGATATAACGTATAACGTTATGAAGCATTACGACATAACGTATAACGCTATGTATCAATACCATATAACGTATAACGTTATGTAGCATTACGATATAACGTATAACGTTATGTAGCAGAACGATACAACGTATAACGCTATGTAGCATTACGATATAACGTATAACGTTAGGTAGCATTACGATATAACGTATAACGTTATGTAGCATAACGATACAACGTATAACGCTATGTAGCATTACGATATAACGTATAACGTTATGTAGTATTACGTTATAACGTATAACGATATGTAGTATTACGATATAGCATATAACGTTATGTAGCATTACGTTATAACGAAATACGTTACATAGTATTACCTTATAACATATGACGTTATATGGTAATACGTTATAACGTATAACGTTATGTAGTATTACGTTATGACGTATAACGATATGGAGCATTACGATATAACGTATAACGTTATGTAACATTACGATATAACGTATGAGGTTATGTAGCATTACGATATAACATATAACGTTATGTAGCATTACCATATAACGTATAACGTTATATAGTATTACGTTATAACGTATAACGTTATGTAGCATTACGATATAACGTATAACGTTATGTAGCAGTACGATATAACGTACAACGTTACATAGTATTATGTTATAACGTATAACGTTATGTAGCATTACGATATAACGTATAACGTTATGTAGCATTACAATATAACGTATAACGTTATATGGTAATACGTTATAACGTATAACGTTATGTAGCATTACCATATAACGTATAACGTTATGTAGCATTACGATATAACGTATAACGTTATGTAGCATTACGATATAACGTATAACGTTATGTAGCATTACGTGATAACGAAATACGTTACATAGTATTACCTTATAACATATGACGTTATACGGTAATACGTTATAACATGTAACGTTATGTAGTATTACGTTATAACGTATAACGATGTGTAGTATTACGATGTAACGTATAACGTTATGTAGACTTACGATGTAACGTATATCGTTATGTAGCATTACGATATAGCGTGTAACGTTATGTAACATTACGATATAACGTATAACGTTATATGGTAATACGTTATAACGTATAACGTTATGGAGCATTACGATATAACGTATAACGTTATGTAGCATTACGATATAACGTATAAGGTTATGTAGCATTACGATATAACATATAACGTTATGTAGCATTACCATATAACGTATAACGTTATGTAGCTGAACGATATAACGTATACCGTTATATAGTATTTAGTTATAACGTATAACGTTATGTAGTATTACGTTATAACGTATAACGATATGTAGTATTACGATGTAACGTATAACGTTATGTAGAATTACGACGTAACGTATATCGTTATGTAGCATTACGATATAGCGTGTAACGTTATGTAACATTACGAAATAACGTATAACGTTATATGGTAATACGTTATAACGTATAACGTTATGGAGCATTACGATATAACGTATAACGTTATGTAGCATTACGATATAACGTATAAGGTTATGTAGCATTACGATATAACGTATAACGTTATGTAGCATTACGATATAGCGTATAACGTT
Source organism: Bombus lapidarius (assembly GCA_936014575.1). NCBI lineage: Eukaryota > Metazoa > Arthropoda > Insecta > Hymenoptera > Apidae > Bombus > Bombus lapidarius. Next base: position 94,905 of record CAKXZU010000104.1, on the reverse strand, counting down.
ACGTAGCATTACGATATAACATATAACGTTATGTAGCATTACCATATAACGTATAACGTTATGTAGCTGAACGATATAACGTATACCGTTATATAGTATTTAGTTATAACGTATAACGTTATGTAGTATTACGTTATAACGTACAACGTTATGTAGCAAAGCGATATAACGTATAACGCTATGTAACATTACGACATGACGTATAACGTTATATGGTAATACGTTATAACGTATAATGTTATGCAGCATTTCGATATAACGTATAACGTTACGTAGCATTACAATATAACATATAACGTTATGTAGCATTACGACATAACGTATAACGTTATGTAGCATTACGATATAACGTAAAACGTTACGTAGCATTACGATGTAGCATATAACGTTATGTAGCATTACGATATAACGTATAACGTTATGTAGCATTACGTTATAACGAAATACGTTACATAGTATTACCTTATAACATACGACGTTATATGGAAATACGTTATAACGCACAACGTTATGTAGCATTACGATATAACGTATAACGTTATGTAGCATTACGATATAACGTATAACGTTATGTAGCATTACGATATAACGTATAACGTTATGTAGCATTACGATATAACGTATAACGTTATGTAGCATTACGATATAACGTATAACGTTATGTAGCATTACGATATACCGTATAACGTTACGTAGCATTACGATATAACATATAACGTTATGTAGCATTACGATATAACGTATAACGTTACGTAGCATTACGATATAACATATAACGTTATGTAGCATTACGTTATAACGAAATACGTTACATAGTATTACCTTATAACATATGACGTTATATGGTAGTACGTTATAACGCATAACGTTATGTAGCATTACGATATAACGTATAACGTTATGTAGCATTACGATTTAACGCATAACGTTATGTAACATTACGATATAACGTATGACGATATATGGTAATACGTTATAACGTATAACGTTATGGAGCATTACGATATAACATATAAAGTTATGTAGCATTACGATATAACGTATAACGTTATGTAGCATTACGATATACCGTATAACGTTACGTAGCATTACGATATAACATATAACGTTATGTAGCATTACGATATAACGTATAACGTTATGTAGCAGAACGATACAACGTATAACGCTATGTTCCATTACGATATAACGTATAACGTTATGTAGCATTACAATATAACGTATACCGTTATGTAGCATTACGATATAGCGTGTAACGTTATGTAACATTACGATATAACGTATGACGTTATATGGTAATACGTTATAACGTATAACGTTATGGAGCATTACGATATAACGTATAACGTTATGTAGCATTACGATATAACGTATAACGTTATGTAGCAGAACGATACAACGTATAACGCTATGTTCCATTACGATATAACGTATAACGTTATGTAGCATTACGATATAACGTATAATGTTATGTAGCATAACGATATAACGTATAACGTTATATAATATTACGTTATAACGTACAACGTTATATAGTATTACGTTATAACGTATAACGTTATGTAGCATTACGATATAACGTGTAACGTTATGTAGCATTACGATATAACGTACAACGTTATATAGTATTATGTTATAACGTATAACGTTATGTAGCATTACGATATAACGTATAACGTTATGTAGCATTACGTGATAACGAAATACGTTACATAGTATTACCTTATAACATATGACGTTATATGGTAATACGTTATAACGTGTAACGTTATGTAGTATTACGTTATAACGTATAACGATATGTAGTATTACGATGTAACGTATAACGTTATGTAGCATTACGAAATAACGTATAACGTTATGTAGCATTACGATATAACGTATAACGTTATGTAGCATTACGTGATAACGAAATACGTTACATAGTATTACCTTATAACATATGACGTTATATGGTAATACGTTATAACGTGTAACGTTATGTAGTATTACGTTATAACGTATAACGATATGTAGTATTACGATGTAACGTATAACGTTATGTAGCATTACGATATAACGTATAACGTTACGTAGCATTACAATATAACATATAACGTTATGTAGCATTACGTTATAACGAAATACGTTACATAGTATTACCTTATAACATATGACGTTATATGGTAGTACGTTATAACGCATAACGTTATGTAGCATTACGATATAACGTATAACGTTATGTAGCATTACGATTTAACGCATAACGTTATGTAACATTACGATATAACGTATGACGATATATGGTAATACGTTATAACGTATAACGTTATGGAGCATTACGATATAACATATAAAGTTATGTAGCATTACGATATAACGTATAACGTTATGTAGCATTACGATATACCGTATAACGTTACGTAGCATTACGATATAACATATAACGTTATGTAGCATTACGATATAACGTATAACGTTATGTAGCAGAACGATACAACGTATAACGCTATGTTCCATTACGATATAACGTATAACGTTATGTAGCATTACAATATAACGTATACCGTTATGTAGCATTACGATATAGCGTGTAACGTTATGTAACATTACGATATAACGTATGACGTTATATGGTAATACGTTATAACGTATAACGTTATGGAGCATTACGATATAACGTATAACGTTATGTAGCATTACGATATAACGTATAACGTTATGTAGCAGAACGATACAACGTATAACGCTATGTTCCATTACGATATAACGTATAACGTTATGTAGCATTACGATATAACGTATAATGTTATGTAGCATAACGATATAACGTATAACGTTATATAATATTACGTTATAACGTACAACGTTATATAGTATTACGTTATAACGTATAACGTTATGTAGCATTACGATATAACGTGTAACGTTATGTAGCATTACGATATAACGTACAACGTTATATAGTATTATGTTATAACGTATAACGTTATGTAGCATTACGATATAACGTATAACGTTATGTAGCATTACGTGATAACGAAATACGTTACATAGTATTACCTTATAACATATGACGTTATATGGTAATACGTTATAACGTGTAACGTTATGTAGTATTACGTTATAACGTATAACGATATGTAGTATTACGATGTAACGTATAACGTTATGTAGCATTACGAAATAACGTATAACGTTATGTAGCATTACGATATAACGTATAACGTTATGTAGCATTACGTGATAACGAAATACGTTACATAGTATTACCTTATAACATATGACGTTATATGGTAATACGTTATAACGTGTAACGTTATGTAGTATTACGTTATAACGTATAACGATATGTAGTATTACGATGTAACGTATAACGTTATGTAGCATTACGATATAACGTATAACGTTACGTAGCATTACAATATAACATATAACGTTATGTAGCATTACCATATAACGTATAACGTTATGTAGCTGAACGATATAACGTATACCGTTATATAGTATTTAGTTATAACGTATAACGTTATGTAGTATTGCGTTATAACGTATAACGTTATGAAGCATTACGACATAACGTATAACGTTATGTAGCATAACGATACAACGTATAACGTTATGTAGCATTACGATATAACGTATAATGTTATGTAGCATAACGATATAACGTATAACGTTATATAATATTACGTTATAACGTACAACGTTATATAGTATTACGTTATAACGTATAACGTTATGTAGCATTACGATATAACGTATAACGTTATGTAGCATTACGATATAACGTACAACGTTATATAGTATTATGTTATAACGTATAACGTTATGTAGCATTACGATATAACGTATAACGTTATGTAGCATTACGTGATAACGAAATACGTTACATAGTATTACCTTATAACATATGACGTTATATGGTAATACGTTATAACGTGTAACGTTATGTAGTATTACGTTATAACGTATAACGATATGTAGTATTACGATATAACGTATAACGATATGTAGTATTACGATATAACGTATAACGCTATGTATCAATACCATATAACGTATAACGTTATGTAGCATTACGATATAACTTTTAACGTTAGGTAGCATTACGATATAACGTATAACGTTATGTAGCATAACGATACAACGTATAACGCTATGTAGCATTACGATATAGCGTATAACGTTATGTAGTATTACGTTATAACGTATAACGATATGTAGTATTACAATATAACGTATAACGTTATGAAGCATTACGACATAACGTATAACGATATGTATCAATACCATATAACGTATAACGTTATGTAGCAATACGATATAACGTATAACGTTATGTAGCAAAGCGATATAACGTATAACGCTATGTAACATTACGACATGACGTATAACATTATATGGTAATACGTTATAACGTATAACGTTATGCAGCATTACGATATAACGTATAACGTTATGTAGCATTACGATATAACGTATAACGTTATGTAGCATTACGATATAACGTATAACGTTATGTAGCATTACGATATAACGTATAACGTTACCTAGCATTACGATATAACATATAACGTTATGTAGCATAACGATACAACGTATAACGCTATGTAGCATTACGATATAACGTATAACGTTATGTAGCATTACGATATAACGTATAACGTTACGTAGCATTACAATATAACATATAACGTTATGTAGCATTACCATATAACGTATAACGTTATGTAGCTGAACGATATAACGTATACCGTTATATAGTATTTAGTTATAACGTATAACGTTATGGAGCATTACGATATAACGTATAACGTTATGTAGCATTACGATATAACGTATAAGGTTATGTAGCAATACGATATAACATATAACGTTATGTAGCATTACCATATAACGTATAACGTTATGTAGCTGAACGATATAACGTATACCGTTATATAGTATTTAGTTATAACGTATAACGTTATGCAGTATTTCGTTATAACGTATAACGATATGTAGTATTACGATGTAACGTATAACGTTATGTAGAATTACGATGTAACGTATATCGTTATGTAGCATTACGATATGGCGTGTAACGTTATGTAACATTACGATATAACGTATAACGTTATATGGTAATACGTTATAACGTATAACGCTATGGAGCATTACGATATAACGTATAACGTTATGTAGCATTACGATATAACGTATAAGGTTATGTAGCATTACGATATAACGTATAACGTTATGTAGCATTACGATATAACGTATAACGTTACGTAGCATTACAATATAACATATAACGTTATGTAGCATTACCATATAACGTATAACGTTATGTAGCTGAACGATATAACGTATAACGTTATGTAGCATTACGATATAACGTATAACGTTATGTAGTATTACGTTATAACGTATAACGATATGTAGTATTACGATATAACGTATAACGTTATGAAGCATTACGACATAACGTATAACGCTATGTATCAATACCATATAACGTATAATGTTATGTAGCATTAAGATATAACGTATAACGTTATGTAGCAAAGCGATATAACGTATAACGCTATTAAACATTACGACATAACGTATAACGCTATGTATCAATACCATATAACGTATAACGTTATGTAGCTGAACGATATAACGTATAACGTTATGTAGCATTACGATATAACGTATAACGTTATGTAGCATTACGATATAACGTATAACGTTATGTAGCATTACGTTATAACGAAATACGTTACATAGTATTACCTTATAACATATGACGTTATATGGTAATACGTTATAACGTATGACGTTATGTAGTATTACGTTATAACGTATAACGATATGTAGCATTACGATATAACGTATAACGTTATGTAGCATTACGATATAACGTATAACGTTATGAAGCATTACGACATAACGTATAACGCTATGTATCAATACCATATAACGTATGACGTTATGTAGCATTACGATATAACGTATAACGTTATGTAGCAGAACGATACAACGTATAACGCTATGTAGCATTACGATATAACGTATAACGTTAGGTAGCATTACGATATAACGTATAACGTTATGTAGCATAACGATACAACGTATAACGCTATGTAGCATTACGATATAACGTATAACGTTATGTAGTATTACGTTATAACGTATAACGATATGTAGTATTACGATATAGCATATAACGTTATGTAGCATTACGTTATAACGAAATACGTTACATAGTATTACCTTATAACATATGACGTTATATGGTAATACGTTATAACGTATAACGTTATGTAGTATTACGTTATGACGTATAACGATATGGAGCATTACGATATAACGTATAACGTTATGTAGCATTACGATATAACGTATGAGGTTATGTAGCATTACGATATAACATATAACGTTATGTAGCATTACCATATAACGTATAACGTTATATAGTATTACGTTATAACGTATAACGTTATGTAGCATTACGATGTAACGTATAACGTTATGTAGCATTACGATATAACGTACAACGTTACATAGTATTATGTTATAACGTATAACGTTATGTAGCATTACGATATAACGTATAACGTTATGTAGCATTACAATATAACGTATAACGTTATATGGTAATACGTTATAACGTATAACGTTATGTAGCATTACCATATAACGTATAACGTTATGTAGCATTACGATATAACGTATAACGTTATGTAGCATTACGATATAACGTATAACGTTATGTAGCATTACGTGATAACGAAATACGTTACATAGTATTACCTTATAACATATGACGTTATACGGTAATACGTTATAACATGTAACGTTATGTAGTATTACGTTATAACGTATAACGATGTGTAGTATTACGATGTAACGTATAACGTTATGTAGCATTACGATATAACGTATAACGTTACGTAGCATTACAATATAACATATAACGTTATGTAGCATTACCATATAACGTATAACGTTATGTAGCTGAACGATATAACGTATACCGTTATATAGTATTTAGTTATAACGTATAACGTTATGGAGCATTACGATATAACGTATAACGTTATGTAGCATTACGATATAACGTATAAGGTTATGTAGCAATACGATATAACATATAACGTTATGTAGCATTACCATATAACGTATAACGTTATGTAGCTGAACGATATAACGTATACCGTTATATAGTATTTAGTTATAACGTATAACGTTATGCAGTATTTCGTTATAACGTATAACGATATGTAGTATTACGATGTAACGTATAACGTTATGTAGAATTACGATGTAACGTATATCGTTATGTAGCATTACGATATGGCGTGTAACGTTATGTAACATTACGATATAACGTATAACGTTATATGGTAATACGTTATAACGTATAACGCTATGGAGCATTACGATATAACGTATAACGTTATGTAGCATTACGATATAACGTATAAGGTTATGTAGCATTACGATATAACGTATAACGTTATGTAGCATTACGATATAACGTATAACGTTATATGGTAATACGTTATAACGTATAACGTTATGTAGCATTACCATATAACGTATAACGTTATGTAGCATTACGATATAGCGTGTAACGTTATGTAACATTACGATATAACGTATAACGTTATATGGTAATACGTTATAACGTATAACGTTATGGAGCATTACGATATAACGTATAACGTTATGTAGCATTACGATATAACGTATAAGGTTATGTAGCATTACGATATAACATATAACGTTATGTAGCATTACCATATAACGTATAACGTTATGTAGCTGAACGATATAACGTATACCGTTATATAGTATTTAGTTATAACGTATAACGTTATGTAGTATTACGTTATAACGTATAACGATATGTAGTATTACGATGTAACGTATAACGTTATGTAGAATTACGACGTAACGTATATCGTTATGTAGCATTACGATATAGCGTGTAACGTTATGTAACATTACGAAATAACGTATAACGTTATATGGTAATACGTTATAACGTATAACGTTATGGAGCATTACGATATAACGTATAACGTTATGTAGCATTACGATATAACGTATAAGGTTATGTAGCATTACGATATAACGTATAACGTTATGTAGCATTACGATATAGCGTATAACGTTACGTAGCATTACGATATAACATATAACGTTATGTAGCATTACCATATAACGTATAACGTTATGTAGCTGAACGATATAACGTATACCGTTATATAGTATTTAGTTATAACGTATAACGTTATGTAGTATTACGTTATAACGTACAACGTTATGTAGCAAAGCGATATAACGTATAACGCTATGTAACATTACGACATGACGTATAACGTTATATGGTAATACGTTATAGCGTATAATGTTATGCAGCATTTCGATATAACGTATAACGTTACGTAGCATTACAATATAACATATAACGTTATGTAGCATTACGACATAACGTATAACGTTATGTAGCATTACGATATAACGTAAAACGTTACGTAGCATTACGATGTAGCATATAACGTTATGTAGCATTACGATATAACGTATAGCGTTATGTAGCATTACGTTATAACGAAATACGTTACATAGTATTACCTTATAACATACGACGTTATATGGAAATACGTTATAGCGCACAACGTTATGTAGCATTACGATATAACGTATAACGTTATGTAGCATTACGATATAACGTATAACGTTATGTAGCATTACGATATAACGTATAACGTTATGTAGCATTACGATATAACGTATAACGTTATGTAGCATTACGATATAACGTATAACGTTATGTAGCATTACGATATACCGTATAACGTTACGTAGCATTACGATATAACATATAACGTTATGTAGCATTACGATATAACGTATAACGTTACGTAGCATTACGATATAACATATAACGTTATGTAGCATTACCATATAACGTATAACGTTATGTAGCTGAACGATATAACGTATAACGTTATGTAGCATTACGATATAACGTATAACGTTATGTAGTATTACGTTATAACGTATAACGATATGTAGTATTACGATATAACGTATAACGTTATGAAGCATTACGACATAACGTATAACGCTATGTATCAATACCATATAACGTATAATGTTATGTAGCATTACGATATAACGTATAACGTTATGTAGTATTACGTTATAACGTATAACGATATGTAGTATTACGATATAACGTATAACGTTATGTAGCATTACGATATAACGTATAACGTTATGTAGCATTACGATATACCGTATAACGTTACGTAGCATTACGATATAACATATAACGTTATGTAGCATTACGATATAACGTATAACGTTACGTAGCATTACGATATAACATATAACGTTATGTAGCATTACCATATAACGTATAACGTTATGTAGCAGAACGATATAACGTATAACGTTATGTAGCATTACGATATAACGTATAACGTTATGTAGCATTACGTTATAACGAAATACGTTACATAGTATTACCTTATAACATATGACGTTATATGGTAATACGTTATAACGTATGACGTTATGTAGTATTACGTTATAACGTATAACGATATGTAGCATTACGATATAACGTATAACGTTATGTAGCATTACGATATAACGTATAACGTTATGAAGCATTACGACATAACGTATAACGCTATGTATCAATACCATATAACGTATAACGTTATGTAGCATTACGATATAACGTATAACGTTATGTAGCAGAACGATACAACGTATAACGCTATGTAGCATTACGATATAACGTATAACGTTAGGTAGCATTACGATATAACGTATAACGTTATGTAGCATAACGATACAACGTATAACGCTATGTAGCATTACGATATAACGTATAACGTTATGTAGTATTACGTTATAACGTATAACGATATGTAGTATTACGATATAGCATATAACGTTATGTAGCATTACGTTATAACGAAATACGTTACATAGTATTACCTTATAACATATGACGTTATATGGTAATACGTTATAACGTATAACGTTATGTAGTATTACGTTATGACGTATAACGATATGGAGCATTACGATATAACGTATAACGTTATGTAACATTACGATATAACGTATGAGGTTATGTAGCATTACGATATAACATATAACGTTATGTAGCATTACCATATAACGTATAACGTTATATAGTATTTCGTTATAACGTATAACGTTATGTAGCATTACGATATAACGTACAACGTTACATAGTATTATGTTATAACGTATAACGTTATGTAGCATTACGATATAACGTATAACGTTATGTAGCATTACAATATAACGTATAACGTTATATGGTAATACGTTATAACGTATAACGTTATGTAGCATTACCATATAACGTATAACGTTATGTAGCATTACGATATAACGTATAACGTTATGTAGCATTACGATATAACGTATAACGTTATGTAGCATTACGTGATAACGAAATACGTTACATAGTATTACCTTATAACATATGACGTTATACGGTAATACGTTATAACATGTAACGTTATGTAGTATTACGTTATAACGTATAACGATGTGTAGTATTACGATGTAACGTATAACGTTATGTAGACTTACGATGTAACGTATATCGTTATGTAACATTACGATATAGCGTGTAACGTTATGTAACATTACGATATAACGTATAACGTTATATGGTAATACGTTATAACGTATAACGTTATGGAGCATTACGATATAACGTATAACGTTATGTAGCATTACGATATAACGTATAAGGTTATGTAGCATTACGATATAACATATAACGTTATGTAGCATTACCATATAACGTATAACGTTATGTAGCTGAACGATATAACGTATACCGTTATATAGTATTTAGTTATAACGTATAACGTTATGTAGTATTACGTTATAACGTATAACGATATGTAGTATTACGATGTAACGTATAACGTTATGTAGAATTACGACGTAACGTATATCGTTATGTAGCATTACGATATAGCGTGTAACGTTATGTAACATTACGAAATAACGTATAACGTTATATGGTAATACGTTATAACGTATAACGTTATGGAGCATTACGATATAACGTATAACGTTATGTAGCATTACGATATAACGTATAAGGTTATGTAGCATTACGATATAACGTATAACGTTATGTAGCATTACGATATAGCGTATAACGTTACGTAGCATTACGATATAACATATAACGTTATGTAGCATTACCATATAACGTATAACGTTATGTAGCTGAACGATATAACGTATACCGTTATATAGTATTTAGTTATAACGTATAACGTTATGTAGTATTACGTTATAACGTACAACGTTATGTAGCAAAGCGATATAACGTATAACGCTATGTAACATTACGACATGACGTATAACGTTATATGGTAATACGTTATAACGTATAATGTTATGCAGCATTTCGATATAACGTATAACGTTACGTAGCATTACAATATAACATATAACGTTATGTAGCATTACGACATAACGTATAACGTTATGTAGCATTACGATATAACGTATAACGTTATGTAGCATTACGATATACCGTATAACGTTACGTAGCATTACGATATAACATATAACGTTATGTAGCATTACGATATAACGTATAACGTTACGTAGCATTACGATATAACATATAACGTTATGTAGCATTACGTTATAACGAAATACGTTACATAGTATTACCTTATAACATATGACGTTATATGGTAATACGTTATAACGCATAACGTTATGTAGCATTACGATATAACGTATAACGTTATGTAGCATTACGATTTAACGTATAACGTTATGTAACATTACGATATAACGTATGACGATATATGGTAATACGTTATAACGTATAACGTTATGGAGCATTACGATATAACATATAAAGTTATGTAGCATTACGATATAACGTATAACGTTATGTAGCATTACGATATACCGTATAACGTTACGTAGCATTACGATATAACATATAACGTTATGTAGCATTACGATATAACGTATAACGTTATGTAGCAGAACGATACAACGTATAACGCTATGTTCCATTACGATATAACGTATAACGTTATGTAGCATTACAATATAACGTATACCGTTATGTAGCATTACGATATAGCGTGTAACGTTATGTAACATTACGATATAACGTATGACGTTATATGGTAATACGTTATAACGTATAACGTTATGGAGCATTACGATATAACGTATAACGTTATGTAGCATTACGATATAACGTATAACGTTATGTAGCAGAACGATACAACGTATAACGCTATGTTCCATTACGATATAACGTATAACGTTATGTAGCATTACGATATAACGTATAATGTTATGTAGCATAACGATATAACGTATAACGTTATATAATATTACGTTATAACGTACAACGTTATATAGTATTACGTTATAACGTATAACGTTATGTAGCATTACGATATAACGTGTAACGTTATGTAGCATTACGATATAACGTACAACGTTATATAGTATTATGTTATAACGTATAACGTTATGTAGCATTACGATATAACGTATAACGTTATGTAGCATTACGTGATAACGAAATACGTTACATAGTATTACCTTATAACATATGACGTTATATGGTAATACGTTATAACGTGTAACGTTATGTAGTATTACGTTATAACGTATAACGATATGTAGTATTACGATGTAACGTATAACGTTATGTAGCATTACGAAATAACGTATAACGTTATGTAGCATTACGATATAACGTATAACGTTATGTAGCATTACGTGATAACGAAATACGTTACATAGTATTACCTTATAACATATGACGTTATATGGTAATACGTTATAACGTGTAACGTTATGTAGTATTACGTTATAACGTATAACGATATGTAGTATTACGATGTAACGTATAACGTTATGTAGCATTACGATATAACGTATAACGTTACGTAGCATTACAATATAACATATAACGTTGTGTAGCATTACCATATAACGTATAACGTTATGTAGCTGAACGATATAACGTATACCGTTATATAGTATTTAGTTATAACGTATAACGTTATGTAGTATTGCGTTATAACGTATAACGTTATGAAACATTACGACATAACGTATAACGTTATGTAGCATAACGATACAACGTATAACGTTATGTAGCATTACGATATAACGTATAATGTTATGTAGCATAACGATATAACGTATAACGTTATATAATATTACGTTATAACGTACAACGTTATATAGTATTACGTTATAACGTATAACGTTATGTAGCATTACGATATAACGTATAACGTTATGTAGCATTACGATATAACGTACAACGTTATATAGTATTATGTTATAACGTATAACGTTATGTAGCATTACGATATAACGTATAACGTTATATAGCATTACGTGATAACGAAATACGTTACATAGTATTACCTTATAACATATGACGTTATATGGTAATACGTTATAACGTGTAACGTTATGTAGTATTACGTTATAACGTATAACGATATGTAGTATTACGATATAACGTATAACGATATGTAGTATTACGATATAACGTATAACGCTATGTATCAATACCATATAACGTATAACGTTATGTAGCATTACGATATAACTTTTAACGTTAGGTAGCATTACGATATAACGTATAACGTTATGTAGCATAACGATACAACGTATAACGTTATGTAGCAGAACGATACAACGTATAACGCTATGTAGCATTACGATATAACGTATAACGTTAGGTAGCATTACGATATAACGTATAACGATATGTATCAATACCATATAACGTATAACGTTATGTAGCAATACGATATAACGTATAACGTTATGTAGCAAAGCGATATAACGTATAACGCTATGTAACATTACGACATGACGTATAACATTATATGGTAATACGTTATAACGTATAACGTTATGCAGCATTACGATATAACGCATAACGTTATGTAGCATTACGATATAACGTATAACGTTATGTAGCATTACGATATAACGTATAACGTTATGTAGCATTACGATATAACGTATAACGTTACCTAGCATTACGATATAACATATAACGTTATGTAGCATAACGATACAACGTATAACGCTATGTAGCATTACGATATAACGTATAACGTTATGTAGCAGAACGATACAACGTATAACGCTATGTAGCATTACGATATAACGTATAACGTTATGTAGCATTACGATATAACGTATAACGTTATGTAGCATAACGATACAACGTATAACGCTATGTAGCATTACGATATAACGTATAACGTTATGTTGCATTACGATATAACGTATAACGTTACGTAGCATTACGATACAGCATATAACGTTATGTAGCATTACGTTATAACGAAATACGTTACATAGTATTACCTTATAACATATGACGTTATATGGTAATACGTTATAACGTATAACGTTATGTAGTATTACGTTATGACGTATAACGATATGGAGCATTACGATATAACGTATAACGTTATGTAGCATTACGATATAACGTATGAGGTTATGTAGCATTACGATATAACATATAACGTTATGTAGCATTACCATATAACGTATAACGTTATATAGTATTACGTTATAACGTATAACGCTATGTAGCATTACGATATAACGTATAACGTTATGTAGCATTACGATATAACGTACAACGTTATATAGTATTATGTTATAACGTATAACGTTATGTAGCATTACGATATAACGTATAACGTTATGTAGCATTACAATATAACGTATAACGTTATATGGTAATACGTTATAACGTATAACGTTATGTAGCATTACCATATAACGTATAACGTTATGTAGCATTACGATATAACGTATAACGTTATGTAGCATTACGATATAACGTATAACGTTATGTAGCATTACGTGATAACGAAATACGTTACATAGTATTACCTTATAACATATGACGTTATACGGTAATACGTTATAACATGTAACGTTATGTAGTATTACGTTATAACGTATAACGATGTGTAGTATTACGATGTAACGTATAACGTTATGTAGACTTACGATGTAACGTATATCGTTATGTAGCATTACGATATAGCGTGTAACGTTATGTAACATTACGATATAACGTATAACGTTATATGGTAATACGTTATAACGTATAACGTTATGGAGCATTACGATATAACGTATAACGTTATGTAGCATTACGATATAACGTATAAGGTTATGTAGCATTACGATATAACATATAACGTTATGTAGCATTACCATATAACGTATAACGTTATGTAGCTGAACGATATAACGTATACCGTTATATAGTATTTAGTTATAACGTATAACGTTATGTAGTATTACGTTATAACGTATACCGTTATATAGTATTTAGTTATAACGTATAACGTTATGTAGTATTACGTTATAACGTACAACGTTATGTAGCAAAGCGATATAACGTATAACGCTATGTAACATTACGACATGACGTATAACGTTATATGGTAATACGTTATAACGTATAATGTTATGCAGCATTTCGATATAACGTATAACGTTACGTAGCATTACGATATAACATATAACGTTATGTAGCATTACGACATAACGTATAACGTTATGTAGCATTACGATATAACGTAAAACGTTACGTAGCATTACGATGTAGCATATAACGTTATGTAGCATTACGATATAACGTATAACGTTATGTAGCATTACGTTATAACGAAATACGTTACATAGTATTACCTTATAACATACGACGTTATATGGAAATACGTTATAACGCATAACGTTATGTAGCATTACGATATAACGTATAACGTTATGTAGCATTACGATATAACGTATAACGTTATGTAGCATTACGATATAACGTATAACGTTATGTAGCATTACGATATAACGTATAACGTTATGTATCATTACGATATAACGTATAACGTTATGTAGCATTACGATATACCGTATAACGTTACGTAGCATTACGATATAACATATAACGTTATGTAGCATTACGATATAACGTATAACGTTACGTAGCATTACGATATAACATATAACGTTATGTAGCATTACGTTATAACGAAATACGTTACATAGTATTACCTTATAACATATGACGTTATATGGTAATACGTCATAACGCATAACGTTATGTAGCATTACGATATAACGTATAACGTTATGTAGCATTACGGTTTAACGTATAACGTTATGTAACATTACGATATAACGTATGACGATATATGGTAATACGTTATAACGTATAACGTTATGGAGCATTACGATATAACATATAACGTTATGTAGCATTACGATATAACGTATAACGTTATGTAGCATTACGATATACCGTATAACGTTACGTAGCATTACGATATAACATATAACGTTATGTAGCATTACGATATAACGTATAACGTTATGTAGCAGAACGATACAACGTATAACGCTATGTTCCATTACGATATAACGTATAACGTTATGTAGCATTACAATATAACGTATACCGTTATGTAGCATTACGATATAGCGTGTAACGTTATGTAACATTACGATATAACGTATGACGTTATATGGTAATACGTTATAACGTATAACGTTATGGAGCATTACGATATAACGTATAACGTTATGTAGCATTACGATATAACGTATAACGTTATGTAGCAGAACGATACAACGTATAACGCTATGTTCCATTACGATATAACGTATAATGTTATGTAGCATAACGATATAACGTATAACGTTATATAATATTACGTTATAACGTACAACGTTATATAGTATTACGTTATAACGTATAACGTTATGTAGCATTACGATATAACGTATAACGTTATGTAGCTGAACGATATAACGTATACCGTTATATAGTATTTAGTTATAACGTACAACGTTATGTAGTATTGCGTTATAACGTATAACGTTATGAAGCATTACGACATAACGTATAACGTTATGTAGCATAACGATACAACGTATAACGTTATGTAGCATTACGATATAACGTATAATGTTATGTAGCATAACGATATAACGTATAACGTTATATAATATTACGTTATAACGTACAACGTTATATAGTATTACGTTATAACGTATAACGTTATGTAGCATTACGATATAACGTATAACGTTATGTAGCAACGCGATATAACGTATAACGCTATGTAACATTACGACATGACGTATAACGTTATGTAGCATTACGATATAACGTATAACGTTATGTAGCATTACGTTATAACGAAATACGTTACATAGTATTACCTTATAACATATGACGTTATATGGTAATACGTTATATCGTATAACGTTATGTAGTATTACGTTATAACGTATAACGATATGTAGTATTACGATATAACGTATAACGTTATGAAGCATTACGACATAACGTATAACGCTATGTATCAATACCATATAACGTATAACGTTATGTAGCATTACGATATAACGTATAACGTTATGTAGCAGAACGATACAACGTATAACGCTATGTAGCATTACGATATAACTTTTAACGTTAGGTAGCATTACGATATAACGTATAACGTTATGTAGCATAACGATACATCGTATAACGCTATGTAGCATTACGATATAACGTATAACGTTATGTAGTATTACGTTATAACGTATAACGATATGTAGTATTACAATATAACGTATAACGTTATGAAGCATTACGACATAACGTATAACGATATGTATCAATACCATATAACGTATAACGTTATGTAGCAATACGATATAACGTATAACGTTATGTAGCAAAGCGATATAACGTATAACGCTATGTAACATTACGACATGACGTATAACATTATATGGTAATACGTTATAACGTATAACGTTATGCAGCATTACGATATAACGTATAACGTTATGTAGCATTACGATATAACGTATAACGTTATGTAGCATTACGATATAACGTATAACGTTATGTAGCATTACGATATAACGTGTAACGTTACGTAGCATTACGATATAACATATAACGTTATGTAGCATTACGATATAACGTATAACGTTATGCAGCATTACGTTATAACGAAATACGTTACATAGTATTACCTTATAACATATGACGTTATATGGTAATACGTTATAACGTATAACGTTATGTAGTATTACGTTATAACGTATAACGATATGTAGTATTACGATAAAACGTATAACCTTATGAAGCATTACGACGTAACGTATAACGCTATGCATCAATACCATATAACGTATAACGTTATGTAGTATTACGATATAACGTATAACGTTATGTAGCAGAACGATACAACGTATAACGCTATGTAGCATTACGATATAACGTATAACGTTATGTAGCATTACGATATAACGTATAACGTTATGTAGCTTTACGATATAACGTATACCGTTATGTAGCATTACGATATAACGTATAACGTTATGTAGCATTACGATATAACGTATAACGTTATGTAGCATTACGATATACCGTATAACGTTACGTAGCATTACGATATAACATATAACGTTATGTAGCATTACGATATAACGTATAACGTTATGTAGCAGAACGATACAACGTATAACGCTATGTTCCATTACTATATAACGTATAACGTTATGTAGCATTACGATATAACGTATAAGGTTATGTAGCATTACGATATAACATATAACGTTATGTAGCATTACCATATAACGTATAACGTTATGTAGTATTACGTTATAACGTTTAACGATATGTAGTATTACGATGTAACGTATAACGTTATGTAGAATTACGATGTAACGTATATCGTTATGTAGCATTACGATATAGCGTGTAACGTTATGAAACATTACGATATAACGTATAACGTTATATGGTAATACGTTATAACGTATAACGTTATGGAGCATTACGATATAACGTATAACGTTATGTAGCATTACGTGATAACGAAATACGTTACATAGTATTACCTTATAACATATGACGTTATATGGTAATACGTTATAACGTGTAACGTTATGTAGTATTACGTTATAACGTATAACGATATATAGTATTACGATGTAACGTATAACGTTATGTAGCATTACGAAATAACGTATAACGTTATGTAGCATTACGATATAACGTATAACGTTATGTAGCATTACGATGTAACGTATATCGTTATGTAGCATTACGATATAGCGTGTAACGTTATGTAACATTACGATATAACGTATAACGTTATATGGTAATACGTTATAACGTATAACGTTATATGGTAATACGTTATAACGTATAACGTTATGGAGCATTACGATATAACGTATAACGTTATGTAGCATGACGATATAACGTATAACGTTATGTAGCAGAACGATACAACGGATAACGCTATGTTCCATTACGATATAACGTATAACGTTATGTAGCATTACGATATAACGTATAATGTTATGTAGCATAACGATATAACGTATAACGTTATATAATATTACGTTATAACGTACAACGTTATATAGTATTACGTTATAACGTATAACGTTATGTAGCATTACGATATAACGTATAACGTTATGTAGCATTACGATATAACGTACAACGATATATAGTCTTATGTTATAACGTATAACGTTATGTAGCATTACGATATAACGTATAACGATATGCAGCATTACGTTATAACGAAATACGTTACATAGTATTACCTTATAACATATGACGTTATATGGTAATACGTTATAACGTATAACGTTATATGGTAATACGATATAACGTATAACGTTATGTAGCAAAGCGATATAACGTATAACGCTATGTAACATTACGACATGACGTATAACGTTATGTAGCATTACGATATAACGTATAACGTTATGTAGCATTACGTTATAACGAAATACGTTACATAGTATTACCTTATAACATATGACGTTATATGGTAATACGTTATAACGTATAACGTTATGTAGTATTACGTTATAACGTATAACGATATGTAGTATTACGATATAACGTATAACGTTATGAAGCATTACGACATAACGTATAACGCTATGTATCAATACCATATAACGTATAACGTTATGTAGCATTACGATATAACGTATAACGTTATGTAGCAAAGCGATATAACGTATAACGCTATGTAACATTACGACATGACGTATAACATTATATGGTAATACGTTATAACGTATAACGTTATGCAGCATTACGATATAACGTATAACGTTATGTAGCATTACGATATAACGTATAACGTTATGTAGCATTACGATATAACGTATAACGTTATGTAGCATTACGATATAACGTATAACGTTACGTAGCATTACGATATAACATATAACGTTATGTAGCATTACGATATAACGTATAACGTTATGCAGCATTACGTTATAACGAAATACGTTACATAGTATTACCTTATAACATATGACGTTATATGGTAATACGTTATAACGTATAACGTTATGTAGTATTACGTTATAACGTATAACGATATGTAGTATTACGATATAACGTATAACCTTATGAAGCATTACGACATAACGTATAACGCTATGTATCAATACCATATAACGTATAACGTTATGTAGCATTACGATATAACGTATAACGTTATGTAGCAGAACGATACAACGTTTAACGCTATGTAGCATTACGATATAACGTATAACGTTATGTAGCATTACGATATAACGTATAACGTTATGTAGCATAACGATACAACGTATAACGCTATGTAGCATTACGATATAACGTATAACGTTATGTAGCATTACGATATAACGTATAACGTTATGTAGCATTACGATATAACGTATAACGTTATGTAGCATTACGTGATAACGAAATACGTTACATAGTATTACCTTATAACATATGACGTTATACGGTAATACGTTATAACATGTAACGTTATGTAGTATTACGTTATAACGTATAACGATATGTAGTATTACGATATAACGTATAACCTTATGAAGCATTACGACATAACGTATAACGCTATGTATCAATACCATATAACGTATAACGTTATGTAGTATTACGATGTAACGTATAACGTTATGTAGACTTACGATGTAACGTATATCGTTATGTAGCATTACGATATAGCGTGTAACGTTATGTAACATTACGATATAACGTATAACGTTATATGGTAATACGTTATAACGTATAACGTTATGGAGCATTACGATATAACGTATAACGTTATGTAGCATTACGATATAACGTATAAGGTTATGTAGCATTACGATATAACGTATAACGTTATGTAGCATTACGATATAGCGTATAACGTTACGTAGCATTACGATGTAGCATATAACGTTATGTAGCATTACGATATAACGTATAACGTTATGTAGCATTACGTTATAACGAAATACGTTACATAGTATTACCTTATAACATACGACGTTATATGGAAATACGTTATAACGCATCACGTTATGTAGCATTACGATATAACGTATAACGTTATGTAGCATTACGATATAACGTATAACGTTATGTAGCATGACGATATAACGTATAACGTTATGCAGCATTACGATATAACGTATAACGTTATGTAGCATTACGATATAACGTATAACGTTATGTAGCATTACGATATAACGTATAACGTTATGTAGCATTACGATATAACGTATAACGTTACGTAGCATTACGATATAACATATAACGTTATGTAGCATTACGATATAACGTATAACGTTATGCAGCATTACGTTATAACGAAATACGTTACATAGTATTACCTTATAACATATGACGTTATATGGTAATACGTTATAACGTATAACGTTATGTAGTATTACGTTATAACGTATAACGATATGTAGTATTACGATATAACGTATAACCTTATGAAGCATTACGACATAACGTATAACGCTATGTATCAATACCATATAACGTATAACGTTATGTAGCATTACGATATAACGTATAACGTTATGTAGCAGAACGATACAACGTATAACGCTATGTAGCATTACGATATAACGTATAACGTTATGTAGCATTACGATATAACGTATAACGTTATGTAGCATAACGATACAACGTATAACGCTATGTAGCATTACGATATAACGTATAACGTTATGTAGCATTACGATATAACGTATAACGTTATGTAGCATTACGATATAACGTATAACGTTATGTAGCATTACGTGATAACGAAATACGTTACATAGTATTACCTTATAACATATGACGTTATACGGTAATACGTTATAACATGTAACGTTATGTAGTATTACGTTATAACGTATAACGATATGTAGTATTACGATATAACGTATAACCTTATGAAGCATTACGACATAACGTATAACGCTATGTATCAATACCATATAACGTATAACGTTATGTAGTATTACGATGTAACGTATAACGTTATGTAGACTTACGATGTAACGTATATCGTTATGTAGCATTACGATATAGCGTGTAACGTTATGTAACATTACGATATAACGTATAACGTTATGTAGTATTACGTTATAACGTATAACGATATGTAGTATTACGATGTAACGTATAACGTTATGTAGAATTACGACGTAACGTATATCGTTATGTAGCATTACGATATAGCGTGTAACGTTATGTAACATTACGATATAACGTATAACGTTATATGGTAATACGTTATAACGTATAACGTTATGGAGCATTACGATATAACGTATAACGTTATGTAGCATTACGATATAACGTATAAGGTTATGTAGCATTACGATATAACGTATAACGTTATGTAGCATTACGATATAGCGTATAACGTTACGTAGCATTACGATATAACATATAACGTTATGTAGCATTACCATATAACGTATAACGTTATGTAGCTGAACGATATAACGTATACCGTTATATAGTATTTAGTTATAACGTATAACGTTATGTAGTATTACGTTATAACGTACAACGTTATGTAGCAAAGCGATATAACGTATAACGCTATGTAACATTACGACATGACGTATAACGTTATATGGTAATACGTTATAACGTATAATGTTATGCAGCATTTCGATATAACGTATAACGTTACGTAGCATTACGATATAACATATAACGTTATGTAGCATTACGACATAACGTATAACGTTATGTAGCATTATGATATAACGTAAAACGTTACGTAGCATTACGATGTAGCATATAACGTTATGTAGCATTACGATATAACGTATAACGTTATGTAGCATTACGTTATAACGAAATACGTTACATAGTATTACCTTATAACATACGACGTTATATGGAAATACGTTATAACGCATAACGTTATGTAGCATTACGATATAACGTATAACGTTATGTAGCATTACGATATAACGTATAACGTTATGTAGCATGACGATATAACGTATAACGTTATGTAGCATTACGATATAACGTATAACGTTATGTAGCATTACGATATAACGTATAACGTTATGTAGCATTACGATATACCGTATAACGTTACGTAGCATTACGATATAACATATAACGTTATGTAGCATTACGATATAACGTATAACGTTATGTAGCATTACGTGATAACGAAATACGTTACATAGTATTACCTTATAACATATGACGTTATACGGTAATACGTTATAACATGTAACGTTATGTAGTATTACGTTATAACGTATAACGATATGTAGTATTACGATATAACGTATAACCTTATGAAGCATTACGACATAACGTATAACGCTATGTATCAATACCATATAACGTATAACGTTATGTAGTATTACGATGTAACGTATAACGTTATGTAGACTTACGATGTAACGTATATCGTTATGTAGCATTACGATATAGCGTGTAACGTTATGTAACATTACGATATAACGTATAACGTTATGTAGTATTACGTTATAACGTATAACGATATGTAGTATTACGATGTAACGTATAACGTTATGTAGAATTACGACGTAACGTATATCGTTATGTAGCATTACGATATAGCGTGTAACGTTATGTAACATTACGATATAACGTATAACGTTATATGGTAATACGTTATAACGTATAACGTTATGGAGCATTACGATATAACGTATAACGTTATGTAGCATTACGATATAACGTATAAGGTTATGTAGCATTACGATATAACGTATAACGTTATGTAGCATTACGATATAGCGTATAACGTTACGTAGCATTACGATATAACATATAACGTTATGTAGCATTACCATATAACGTATAACGTTATGTAGCTGAACGATATAACGTATACCGTTATATAGTATTTAGTTATAACGTATAACGTTATGTAGTATTACGTTATAACGTACAACGTTATGTAGCAAAGCGATATAACGTATAACGCTATGTAACATTACGACATGACGTATAACGTTATATGGTAATACGTTATAACGTATAATGTTATGCAGCATTTCGATATAACGTATAACGTTACGTAGCATTACGATATAACATATAACGTTATGTAGCATTACGACATAACGTATAACGTTATGTAGCATTATGATATAACGTAAAACGTTACGTAGCATTACGATGTAGCATATAACGTTATGTAGCATTACGATATAACGTATAACGTTATGTAGCATTACGATATAACGTATAACGTTATGTAGCATTACGATATAACGTATAACGTTATGTAGCATTACGATATACCGTATAACGTTACGTAGCATTACGATATAACATATAACGTTATGTAGCATTACGATATAACGTATAACGTTACGTAGCATTACGATATAACATATAACGTTATGTAGCATTACGTTATAACGAAATACGTTACATAGTATTACCTTATAACATATGACGTTATATGGTAATACGTCATAACGCATAACGTTATGTAGCATTACGATATAACGTATAACGTTATGTAGCATTACGATATAACGTATAACGTTATGTAGCATGACGATATAACGTATAACGTTATGTAGCATTACGATATAACGTATAACGTTATGTAGCATTACGATATAACGTATAACGTTATGTAGCATTACGATATACCGTATAACGTTACGTAGCATTACGATATAACATATAACGTTATGTAGCATTACGATATAACGTATAACGTTACGTAGCATTACGATATAACATATAACGTTATGTAGCATTACGTTATAACGAAATACGTTACATAGTATTACCTTATAACATATGACGTTATATGGTAATACGTCATAACGCATAACGTTATGTAGCATTACGATATAACGTATAACGTTATGTAGCATTACGATTTAACGTATAACGTTATGTAACATTACGATATAACGTATGACGATATATGGTAATACGTTATAACGTATAACGTTATGGAGCATTACGATATAACATATAACGTTATGTAGCATTACGATATAACGTATAACGATATGTAGCATTACGATATACCGTATAACGTTACGTAGCATTACGATATAACATATAACGCTTTGTAGCATTACGATATAACGTATAACGTTATGTAGCAGAACGATACAACGTATAACGCTATGTTCCATTACGATATAACGTATAACGTTATGTAGCATTACAATATAACGTATACCGTTATGTAGCATTACGATATAGCGTGTAACGTTATGTAACATTACGATATAACGTATGACGTTATATGGTAATACGTTATAACGTATAACGCTATGGAGCATTACGATATAACGTATAACGTTATGTAGCATTACGATATAACGTATAAGGTTATGTAGCATTACGATATAACGTATAACGTTATGTAGCATTACGATATAGCGTATAACGTTATGTAGCATTACGATATAGCGTATAACGTTACGTAGCATTACGATATAACATATAACGTTATGTAGCATTACCATATAACGTATAACGTTATGTAGCTGAACGATATAACGTATACCGTTATATAGTATTTAGTTATAACGTATAACGTTATGTAGTATTACGTTATAACGTACAACGTTATGTAGCAAAGCGATATAACGTATAACGCTATGTAACATTACGACATGACGTATAACGTTATATGGTAATACGTTATAACGTATAATGTTATGCAGCATTTCGATATAACGTATAACGTTACGTAGCATTACGATATAACATATAACGTTATGTAGCATTACGACATAACGTATAACGTTATGTAGCATTATGATATAACATAAAACGTTACGTAGCATTACGATGTAGCATATAACGTTATGTAGCATTACGATATAACGTATAACGTTATGTAGCATTACGTTATAACGAAATACGTTACATAGTATTACCTTATAACATACGACGTTATATGGAAATACGTTATAACGCATAACGTTATGTAGCATTACGATATAACGTATAACGTTATGTAGCATTACGATATAACGTATAACGTTATGTAGCATTACGATATAACGTATAACGTTATGTAGCATTACGATATAACGTATAACGTTATGTAGCATTACGATATACCGTATAACGTTACGTAGCATTACGATATAACATATAACGTTATGTAGCATTACGATATAACGTATAACGTTACGTAGCATTACGATATAACATATAACGTTATGTAGCATTACGTTATAACGAAATACGTTACATAGTATTACCTTATAACATATGACGTTATATGGTAATACGTCATAACGCATAACGTTATGTAGCATTACGATATAACGTATAACGTTATGTAGCATTACGATTTAACGTATAACGTTATGTAACATTACGATATAACGTATGACGATATATGGTAATACGTTATAACGTATAACGTTATGGAGCATTACGATATAACATATAACGTTATGTAGCATTACGATATAACGTATAACGTTATGTAGCATTACGATATACCGTATAACGTTACGTAGCATTACGATATAACATATAACGTTATGTAGCATTACGATATAACGTATAACGTTATGTAGCAGAACGATACAACGTATAACGCTATGTTCCATTACGATATAACGTATAACGTTATGTAGCATTACAATATAACGTATACCGTTATGTAGCATTACGATATAGCGTGTAACGTTATGTAACATTACGATATAACGTATGACGTTATATGGTAATACGTTATAACGTATAACGTTATGGAGCATTACGATATAACGTATAACGTTATGTAGCATTACGATATAACGTATAACGTTATGTAGCAGAACGATACAACGTATAACGCTATGTTCCATTACGATATAACGTATAACGTTATGTAGCATTACGATATAACGTATAATGTTATGTAGCATAACGATATAACGTATAACGTTATATAATATTACGTTATAACGTACAACGTTATATAGTATTACGTTATAACGTATAACGTTATGTAGCATTACGATATAACGTATAACGTTATGTAGCATTACGATATAACGTACAACGTTATATAGTATTATGTTATAACGTATAACGTTATGTAGCATTACGATATAACGTATAACGTTATGTAGCATTACGTGATAACGAAATACGTTACATAGTATTACCTTATAACATATGACGTTATATGGTAATACGTTATAACGTGTAACGTTATGTAGTATTACGTTATAACGTATAACGATATGTAGTATTACGATGTAACGTATAACGTTATGTAGCATTACGAAATAACGTATAACGTTATGTAGCATTACGATATATCGTATAACGTTATGTAGCATTACGATATAACGTATACCGTTATGTAGCATTACGATATAACGTATAACGTTATGTAGCATTACGATATAACGTATAACGTTATATGGTAATACGTTATAACGTATACCGTTATGTAGCATTACGATATAACGTATAACGTTATGTAGCATTACGATATAACGTATAACGTTACGTAGCATTACAATATAACATATAACGTTATGTAGCATTACCATATAACGTATAACGTTATGTAGCTGAACGATATAACGTATACCGTTATATAGTATTTAGTTATAACGTATAACGTTATGTAGTATTGCGTTATAACGTATAACGTTATGAAGCATTACGACATAACGTATAACGTTATGTAGCATAACGATACAACGTATAACGTTATGTAGCATTACGATATAACGTATAATGTTATGTAGCATAACGATATAACGTATAACGTTATATAATATTACGTTATAACGTACAACGTTATATAGTATTACGTTATAACGTATAACGTTATGTAGCATTACGATATAACGTATAACGTTATGTAGCATTACGATATAACGTATAACGTTATGTAGCATTACGATATAACGTATAATGTTATGTAGCATAACGATATAACGTATAACGTTATATAATATTACGTTATAACGTACAACGTTATATAGTATTACGTTATAACGTATAACGTTATGTAGCAATACGATATAACGTATAACGTTATGTAGCATTACGATATAACGTACAACGTTATATAGTCTTATGTTATAACGTATAACGTTATGTAGCATTACGATATAACGTATAACGATATGTAGTATTACGATATAACGTATAACGTTATGAAGCATTACGACATAACGTATAACGCTATGAAGCATTACGACATAACGTATAACGCTATGTATCAATACCATATAACGTATAACGTTATGTAGCATTACGATATAACGTATAACGTTATGTAGCAAAGCGATATAACGTATAACGCTATGTAACATTACGACATGACGTATAACGTTATGTAGCATTACGATATAACGTATAACGTTATGTAGCATTACGTTATAACGAAATACGTTACATAGTATTACCTTATAACATATGACGTTATATGGTAATACGTTATAACGTATAACGTTATGTAGTATTACGTTATAACGTATAACGATATGTAGTATTACGATATAACGTATAACGTTATGAAGCATTACGACATAACGTATAACGCTATGTATCAATACCATATAACGTATAACGTCATGTAGCATTACGATATAACGTATAACGTTATGTAGCAAAGCGATATAACGTATAACGCTATGTAACATTACGACATGACGTATAACATTATATGGTAATACGTTATAACGTATAACGTTATGCAGCATTACGATATAACGTATAACGTTATGTAGCATTACGATATAACGTATAACGTTATGTAGCATTACGATATAACGTATAACGTTACGTAGCATTACGATATAACATATAACGTTATGTAGCATTACGATATAACGTATAACGTTATGCAGCATTACGTTATAAAGAAATACGTTACATAGTATTACCTTATAACAGATGACGTTATATGGTAATACGTTATAACGTATAACGTTATGTAGTATTACGTTATAACGTATAACGATATGTAGTATTACGATATAACGTATAACCTTATGAAGCATTACGACATAACGTATAACGCTATGTATCAATACCATATAACGTATAACGTTATGTAGCATTACGATATAACGTATAACGTTATGTAGCAGAACGATACAACGTATAACGCTATGTAGCATTACGATATAACGTATAACGTTATGTAGCATTACGATATAACGTATAACGTTATGTAGCATAACGATACAACGTATAACGCTATGTAGCAATACGATATAACGTATAACGTTATGTAGCTTTACGATATAACGTATAACGTTACGTAGCATTACGATATAGCATATAACGTTATGTAGCATTACGTTATAACGAAATACGTTACATAGTATTACCTTATAACATATGACGATATATGGTAATACGTTATAACGTATAACGTTATGTAGTATTACGTTATGACGTATAACGATATGTAGTATTACGATATAACGTATAACATTATGTAGCATTACGATATAACGTATAACGTTATGTAGCATAACGATATAACGTATAACGTTATATAATATTACGTTATAACGTACAACGTTATATAGTATTACGTTATAACGTATAACGTTATTTAGCATTACGATATAACGTATAACGTTATGTAGCATTACGATATAACGTATAACGTTATGTATCATTACGTTATAACGTATAACGATATGTAGTATTACGATATAACGTATAACGTTATGAAGCATTACGACATAACGTATAACGCTATGTATCAATACCATATAACGTATAACGTTATGTAGCATTACGATATAACGTATAACGTTATGTAGCAAAGCGATATAACGTATAACGCTATGTAACATTACGACATGACGTATAACATTATATGGTAATACGTTATAACGTATAACGTTATGCAGCATTACGATATAACGTATAACGTTATATAATATTACGTTATAACGTACAACGTTATATAGTATTACGTTATAACGTATAACGTTATGTAGCATTACGATATAACGTATAACGTTATGTAGCAGAACGATACAACGTATAACGCTATGTTCCATTACGATATAACGTATAACGTTATGTAGCATTACGATATAACGTATAATGTTATGTAGCATAACGATATAACGTATAACGTTATATAATATTACGGTATAACGTACAACGTTATATAGTATTACGTTATAACGTATAATGTTATGTAGCATTATGATATAACGTATAACGTTATGTAGCATTACGATATAACGTACAACGTTATATAGTATTATGATATAACGTATAACGTTATGTAGCATTACGATATAACGTATAACGTTATGTAGCATTACAATATAACGTATAACGTTATATGGTAATACGTTATAACGTATAACGTTATGTAGCATTACCATATAACGTATAACGTTATGTAGCATTACGATATAACGTATAACGTTATGTAGCATTACGATATAACGTATAACGTTATGTAGCATTACGATATACCGTATAACGTTACGTAGCATTACGATATAACATATAACGTTATGTAGCATTACGATATAACGTATAACGTTATGTAGCAGAACGATACAACGTATAACGCTATGTTCCATTACGGTATAACGTATAACGTTATGTAGCATTACGATATAACGTATAAGGTTATGTAGCATTACGATATAACATATAACGTTATGTAGCATTACAATATAACGTATAACGTTATATGGTAATACGTTATAACGTATAACGTTATGTAGCATTACCATATAACGTATAACGTTATGTAGCAGAACGATACAACGTATAACGCTATGTTCCATTACGGTATAACGTATAACGTTATGTAGCATTACGATATAACGTATAAGGTTATGTAGCATTACGATATAACATATAACGTTATGTAGCATTACCATATAACGTATAACGTTATGTAGTATTACGTTATAACGTTTAACGATATGTAGTATTACGATGTAACGTATAACGTTATGTAGAATTACGATGTAACGTATATCGTTATGTAGCATTACGATATAGCGTGTAACGTTATGAAACATTACGATATAACGTATAACGTTATATGGTAATACGTTATAACGTATAACGTTATGGAGCATTACGATATAACGTATAACGTTATGTAGCATTACGTGATAACGAAATACGTTACATAGTATTACCTTATAACGTATAACGATATATAGTATTACGATGTAACGTGTAACGTTATGTAGTATTACGTTATAACGTATAACGATATATAGTATTACGATGTAACGTATAACGTTATGTAGCATTACGAAATAACGTATAACGTTATGTAGCATTACGATATAACGTATAACGTTATGTAGCATTACGATGTAACGTATATCGTTATGTAGCACTACGATATAGCGTGTAACGTTATGTAACATTACGATATAACGTATAACGTTATATGGTAATACGTTATAACGTATAACGTTATATGGTAATACGTTATAACGTATAACGTTATGTAGCATTACGATATAACGTATAACGATATGTAGTATTACGATATAACGTATAACGTTATGAAGCATTACGACATAACGTATAACGCTATGTATCAATACCATATAACGTATAACGTTATGTAGCATTACGATATAACGTATAACGTTATGTAGCAAAGCGATATAACGTATAACGCTATGTAACATTACGACATGACGTATAACGTTATGTAGCATTACGATATAACGTATAACGTTATGTAGCATTACGTTATAACGAAATACGTTACATAGTATTACCTTATAACATATGACGTTATATGGTAATACGTTATAACGTATAACGTTATGTAGTATTACGTTATAACGTATAACGATATGTAGTATTACGATATAACGTATAACGTTATGAAGCATTACGACATAACGTATAACGCTATGTATCAATACCATATAACGTATAATGTTATGTAGCATTACGATATAACGTATAACGTTATGTAGCAAAGCGATATAACTTATAACGCTATGTAACATTACGACATGACGTATAACATTATATAGTAATACGTTATAACGTATAACGTTATGCAGCGTTACGATATAACGTATAACGTTATGTAGCATTACGATATAACGTATAACGTTATGTAGCATTACGATATAACGTATAACGTTATGTAGCATTACGATATAACGTATAACGTTACGTAGCATTACGATATAACATATAACGTTATGTAGCATTACGATATAACGTATAACGTTATGCAGCATTACGTTATAACGAAATACGTTACATAGTATTACCTTATAACATATGACGTTATATGGTAATACGTTATAACGTATAACGTTATGTAGTATTACGTTATAACGTATAACGATATGTAGTATTACGATATAACGTATAACCTTATGAAGCATTACGACATAACGTATAACGCTATGTATCAATACCATATAACGTATAACGTTATGTAGCATTACGATATAACGTATAACGTTATGTAGCAGAACGATACAACGTATAACGCTATGTAGCATTACGATATAACGTATAACGTTATGTAGCATTACGATATAACGTATAACGTTATGTAGCATAACGATACAACGTATAACGCTATGTAGCATTACGATATAACGTATAACGTTATGTAGCAAAGCGATATAACGTATAACGCTATGTAACATTACGACATGACGTATAACGTTATATGGTAATACGTTATAACGTATAACGTTATGCAGCATTACGATATAACGTATAACGTTACGTAGCATTACGATATAGCATATAACGTTATGTAGCATTACGTTATAACGAAATACGTTACATAGTATTACCTTATAACATATGACGTTATATGGTAATACGTTATAACGTATAACGTTATGTAGTATTACGTTATGACGTATAACGATATGTAGTATTACGATATGACGTATAACATTATGTAGCATTACGATATAACGTATAACGTTATGTAGCATAACGATATAACGTATAACGTTATATAATATTACGTTATAACGTACAACGTTATATAGTATTACGTTATAACGTATAACGTTATTTAGCATTACGATATAACGTATAACGTTATGTAGCATTACGATATAACGTATAACGTTATGTATCATTACGTTATAACGTACAACGTTATATAGAATTACGTTATAACGTATAACGTTATGTAGCATTACGATATAACGTATAACGTTATGTAGCATTACGATCTAACGTATAACGTTATATAATATTACGTTATAACGTACAACGTTATATAGTATTACGTTATAACGTATAACGTTATTTAGCATTACGATATAACGTATAACGTTATGTAGCATTACGATATAACGTATAACGTTATGTATCATTACGTTATAACGTACAACGTTATATAGAATTACGTTATAACGTATAACGTTATGTAGCATTACGATATAACGTATAACGTTATGTAGCATTACGATCTAACGTATAACGTTATGTAGCATTACGACACAACGTATAACGTTATGTAGAATTACGATATAACGTATAACGTTACGTAGCATTACGATATAACATATAACGTTATGTAGCATTACGATATAACGTATAACGTTATGCAGCATTACGTTATAACGAAATACGTTACATAGTATTACCTTATAACATATGACGTTATATGGTAATACGTTATAACGTATAACGTTATGTAGTATTACGTTATAACGTATAACGATATGTAGTATTACGATATAACGTATAACCTTATGAAGCATTACGACATAACGTATAACGCTATGTATCAATACCATATAACGTATAACGTTATGTAGCATTACGATATAACGTATAAGGTTATGTAGCATTACGATATAACATATAACGTTATGTAGCATTACCATATAACGTATAACGTTATGTAGTATTACGTTATAACGTTTAGCGATATGTAGTATTACGATGTAACGTATAACGTTATGTAGAATTACGATGTAACGTATATCGTTATGTAGCATTACGATATAGCGTGTAACGTTATGAAACATTACGATATAACGTATAACGTTATATGGTAATACGTTATAACGTATAACGTTATGGAGTATTACGATATAACGTATAACGTTATGTAGCATTACGTGATAACGAAATACGTTACATAGTATTACCTTATAACATATGACGTTATATGGTAATACGTTATAACGTGTAACGTTATGTAGTATTACGTTATAACGTATAACGATATATAGTATTACGATGTAACGTATAACGTTATGTAGCATTACGAAATAACGTATAACGTTATGTAGCATTACGATATAACGTATAACGTTATGTAGCATTACGATGTAACGTATATCGTTATGTAGCATTACGATATAGCGTGTAACGTTATGTAACATTACGATATAACGTATAACGTTATATGGTAATACGTTATAACGTATAACGTTATATGGTAATACGTTATAACGTATAACGTTATGGAGCATTACGATATAACGTATAACGTTATGTAGCATGACGATATAACGTATAACGTTATGTAGCAGAACGATACAGCGGATAACGCTATGTTCCATTACGATATAACGTATAACGTTATGTAGCATTACGATATAACGTATAATGTTATGTAGCATAACGATATAACGTATAACGTTATATAATATTACGTTATAACGTACAACGTTATATAGTATTACGTTATAACGTATAACGTTATGTAGCAATACGATATAACGTATAACGTTATGTAGCATTACGATATAACGTACAACGTTATATAGTCTTATGTTATAACGTATAACGTTATGTAGCATTACGATATAACGTATAACGATATGTAGTATTACGATATAACGTATAACGTTATGAAGCATTACGACATAACGTATAACGCTATGAAGCATTGCGACATAACGTATAACGCTATGTAACATTACGACATGACGTATAACATTATATGGTAATACGTTATAACGTATAACGTTATGCAGCATTACGATATAACGTATAACGTTATGTAGCATTACGATATAACGTATAACGTTATGTAGCATTACGATATAACGTATAACGTTATGTAGCATTACGATATAACGTATAACGTTACGTAGCATTACGATATAACATATAACGTTATGTAGCATTACGATATAACGTATAACGTTATGCAGCATTACGTTATAACGAAATACGTTACATAGTATTACCTTATAACATATGACGTTATATGGTAATACGTTATAACGTGTAACGTTATGTAGTATTACGTTATAACGTATAACGATATATAGTATTACGATGTAACGTATAACGTTATGTAGCATTACGAAATAACGTATAACGTTATGTAGCATTACGATATAACGTATAACGTTATGTAGCATTACGATGTAACGTATATCGTTATGTAGCATTACGATATAGCGTGTAACGTTATGTAACATTACGATATAACGTATAACGTTATATGGTAATACGTTATAACGTATAACGTTATATGGTAATACGTTATAACGTATAACGTTATGGAGCATTACGATATAACGTATAACGTTATGTAGCATGACGATATAACGTATAACGTTATGTAGCAGAACGATACAGCGGATAACGCTATGTTCCATTACGATATAACGTATAACGTTATGTAGCATTACGATATAACGTATAACGTTATGTAGCATTACGAAATAACGTATAACGTTATGTAGCATTACGATATAACGTATAACGTTATGTAGCATTACGATGTAACGTATATCGTTATGTAGCATTACGATATAGCGTGTAACGTTATGTAACATTACGATATAACGTATAACGTTACGTAGCATTACGATATAGCATATAACGTTATGTAGCATTACGTTATAACGAAATACGTTACATAGTATTACCTTATAACATATGACGTTATATGGTAATACGTTATAACGTATAACGTTATGTAGTATTACGTTATGACGTATAACGATATGTAGTATTACGATATAACGTATAACGTTATGTAGCATTACGATATAACGTATAACGTTATGTAGCAAAGCGAAATAACGTATAACGCTATGTAACATTACGACATGACGTATAACGTTATGTAGCATTACGATATAACGTATAACGTTATGTAGCATTACGTTATAACGAAATACGTTACATAGTATTACCTTATAACATATGACGTTATATGGTAATACGTTATAACGTATAACGTTATGTAGTATTACGTTATAACGTATAACGATATGTAGTATTACGATATAACGTATAACGTTATGAAGCATTACGACATAACGTATAACGCTATGTATCAATACCATATAACGTATAACGTTATGTAGCATTACGATATAACGTATAACGTTATGTAGCAAAGCGATATAACGTATAACGCTATGTAACATTACGACATGACGTATAACATTATATGGTAATACGTTATAACGTATAACGTTATGCAGCATTACGATATAACGTATAACGTTATGTAGCATTACGATATAACGTATAACGTTATGTAGCATTACGATATAACGTATAACGTTATGTAGCATTACGATATAACGTATAACGTTACGTAGCATTACGATATAACATATAACGTTATGTAGCATTACGATATAACGTATAACGTTATGCAGCATTACGTTATAACGAAATACGTTACATAGTATTACCTTATAACATATGACGTTATATGGTAATACGTTATAACGTATAACGTTATGTAGTATTACGTTATAACGTATAACGATATGTAGTATTACGATATAACGTATAACCTTATGAAGCATTACGACATAACGTATAACGCTATGTATCAATACCATATAACGTATAACGTTATGTAGCATTACGATATAACGTATAACGTTATGTAGCAGAACGATACAACGTATAACGCTATGTAGCATTACGATATAACGTATAACGTTATGTAGCATTACGATATAACGTATAACGTTATGTAGCATAACGATACAACGTATAACGCTATGTAGCATTACGATATAACGTATAACGTTATGTAGCATTACGATATAACGTATAACGTTACGTAGCATTACGATATAGCATATAACGTTATGTAGCATTACGTTATAACGAAATACGTTACATAGTATTACCTTATAACATATGACGTTATATGGTAATACGTTATAACGTATAACGTTATGTAGTATTACGTTATGACGTATAACGATATGTAGTATTACGATATAACGTATAACATTATGTAGCATTACGATATAACGTATAACGTTATGTAGCATAACGATATAACGTATAACGTTATATAATATTACGTTATAACGTACAACGTTATATAGTATTACGTTATAACGTATAACGTTATTTAGCATTACGATATAACGTATAACGTTATGTAGCATTACGATATAACGTATAACGTTATGTATCATTACGTTATAACGTATAACGATATGTAGTATTACGATATAACGTATAACGTTATGAAGCATTACGACATAACGTATAACGCTATGTATCAATACCATATAACGTATAACGTTATGTAGCATTACGATATAACGTATAACGTTATGTAGCAAAGCGATATAACGTATAACGCTATGTAACATTACGACATGACGTATAACATTATATGGTAATACGTTATAACGTATAACGTTATGCAGCATTACGATATAACGTATAACGTTATATAATATTACGTTATAACGTACAACGTTATATAGTATTACGTTATAACGTATAACGTTATGTAGCATTACGATATAACGTATAACGTTATGTAGCAGAACGATACAACGTATAACGCTATGTTCCATTACGATATAACGTATAACGTTATGTAGCATTACGATATAACGTATAATGTTATGTAGCATAACGATATAACGTATAACGTTATATAATATTACGGTATAACGTACAACGTTATATAGTATTACGTTATAACGTATAATGTTATGTAGCATTATGATATAACGTATAACGTTATGTAGCATTACGATATAACGTACAACGTTATATAGTATTAGGATATAACGTATAACGTTATGTAGCATTACGATATAACGTATAACGTTATGTAGCATTACAATATAACGTATAACGTTATATGGTAATACGTTATAACGTATAACGTTATGTAGCATTACCATATAACGTATAACGTTATGTAGCATTACGATATAACGTATAACGTTATGTAGCATTACGATATAACGTATAACGTTATGTAGCATTACGATATACCGTATAACGTTACGTAGCATTACGATATAACATATAACGTTATGTAGCATTACGATATAACGTATAACGTTATGTAGCAGAACGATACAACGTATAACGCTATGTTCCATTACGGTATAACGTATAACGTTATGTAGCATTACGATATAACGTATAAGGTTATGTAGCATTACGATATAACATATAACGTTATGTAGCATTACCATATAACGTATAACGTTATGTAGTATTACGTTATAACGTTTAACGATATGTAGTATTACGATGTAACGTATAACGTTATGTAGAATTACGATGTAACGTATATCGTTATGTAGCATTACGATATAGCGCGTAACGTTATGAAACATTACGATATAACGTATAACGTTATATGGTAATACGTTATAACGTATAACGTTATGGAGCATTACGATATAACGTATAACGTTATGTAGCATTACGTGATAACGAAATACGTTACATAGTATTACCTTATAACATATGACGTTATATGGTAATACGTTATAACGTGTAACGTTATGTAGTATTACGTTATAACGTATAACGATATATAGTATTACGATGTAACGTATAACGTTATGTAGCATTACGAAATAACGTATAACGTTATGTAGCATTACGATATAACGTATAACGTTATGTAGCATTACGATGTAACGTATATCGTTATGTAGCATTACGATATAGCGTGTAACGTTATGTAACATTACGATATAACGTATAACGTTATATGGTAATACGTTATAACGTATAACGTTATATGGTAATACGTTATAACGTATAACGTTATGTAGCATTACGATATAACGTATAACGATATGTAGTATTACGATATAACGTATAACGTTATGAAGCATTACGACATAACGTATAACGCTATGTATCAATACCATATAACGTATAACGTTATGTAGCATTACGATATAACGTATAACGTTATGTAGCAAAGCGATATAACGTATAACGCTATGTAGCATTACGTTATAACGAAATACGTTACATAGTATTACCTTATAACATATGACGTTATATGGTAATACGTTATAACGTATAACGTTATGTAGTATTACGTTATAACGTATAACGATATGTAGTATTACGATATAACGTATAACGTTACGAAGCATTACGACATAACGTATAACGCTATGTATCAATACCATATAACGTATAATGTTATGTAGCATTACGATATAACGTATAACGTTATGTAGCAAAGCGATATAACTTATAACGCTATGTAACATTACGACATGACGTATAACATTATATAGTAATACGTTATAACGTATAACGTTATGCAGCGTTACGATATAACGTATAACGTTATGTAGCATTACGATATAACGTATAACGTTATGTAGCATTACGATATAACGTATAACGTTATGTAGCATTACGATATAACGTATAACGTTACGTAGCATTACGATATAACATATAACGTTATGTAGCATTACGATATAACGTATAACGTTATGCAGCATTACGTTATAACGAAATACGTTACATAGTATTACCTTATAACATATGACGTTATATGGTAATACGTTATAACGTATAACGTTATGTAGTATTACGTTATAACGTATAACGATATGTAGTATTACGATATAACGTATAACCTTATGAAGCATTACGACATAACGTATAACGCTATGTATCAATACCATATAACGTATAACGTTATGTAGCATTACGATATAACGTATAACGTTATGCAGCATTACGTTATAACGAAATACGTTACATAGTATTACCTTATAACATATGACGTTATATGGTAATACGTTATAACGTATAACGTTATGTAGCATTACCATATAACGTATAACGTTATGTAGTATTACGTTATGACGTATAACGATATGTAGTATTACGATATGACGTATAACATTATGTAGCATTACGATATAACGTATAACGTTATGTAGCATAACGATATAACGTATAACGTTATATAATATTACGTTATAACGTACAACGTTATATAGTATTACGTTATAACGTATAACGTTATTTAGCATTACGATATAACGTATAACGTTATGTAGCATTACGATATAACGTATAACGTTATGTATCATTACGTTATAACGTACAACGTTATATAGAATTACGTTATAACGTATAACGTTATGTAGCATTACGATATAACGTATAACGTTATGTAGCATTACGATCTAACGTATAACGTTATGTAGCATTACGACACAACGTATAACGTTATGTAGAATTACGATATAACGTATAACGTTATGTAGCAGAACGATACAACGTATAACGCTTTGTAGCATTACGATATAACGTATAACGTTATGTAGCATTACGATATAACGTATAATGTTATGTAGCATAACGATATAACGTATAACGTTATATAATATTGCGGTATAACGTACAACGTTATATAGTATTACGTTATAACGTATAATGTTATGTAGCATTATGATATAACGTATAACGTTATGTAGCATTACGATATAACGTACAACGTTATGTAGCATTACGATATAACGTATAACGTTATGTAGCATTACGATATACCGTATAACGTTACGTAGCATTACGATATAACATATAACGTTATGTAGCATTACGATATAACGTATAACGTTATGTAGCAGAACGATACAACGTATAACGCTATGTTCCATTACGATATAACGTATAACGTTATGTAGCATTACGATATAACGTATAAGGTTATGTAGCATTACGATATAACATATAACGTTATGTAGCATTACCATATAACGTATAACGTTATGTAGTATTACGTTATAACGTTTAACGATATGTAGTATTACGATGTAACGTATAACGTTATGTAGAATTACGATGTAACGTATATCGTTATGTAGCATTACGATATAGCGTGTAACGTTATGAAACATTACGATATAACGTATAACGTTATATGGTAATACGTTATAACGTATAACGTTATGGAGCATTACGATATAACGTATAACGTTATGTAGCATTACGTGATAACGAAATACGTTACATAGTATTACCTTATAACATATGACGTTATATGGTAATACGTTATAACGTGTAACGTTATGTAGTATTACGTTATAACGTATAACGATATATAGTATTACGATGTAACGTATAACGTTATGTAGCATTACGAAATAACGTATAACGTTATGTAGCATTACGATATAACGTATAACGTTATGTAGCATTACGATATAACGTATAACGTTATGTAGCATTACGATATAACGTATAACGTTACGTAGCATTACGATATAACATATAACGTTATGTAGCATTACGATATAACGTATAACGTTATGCAGCATTACGTTATAACGGAATACGTTACATAGTATTACCTTATAACATATGACGTTATATGGTAATACGTTATAACGTATAACGTTATCTAGTATTACGTTATAACGTATAACGATATGTAGTATTACGATATAACGTATAACCTTATGAAGCATTACGACATAACGTATAACGCTATGTATCAATACCATATAACGTATAACGTTATGTAGCATTACGATATAACGTATAACGTTATGTAGCAGAACGATACAACGTATAACGCTATGTAGCATTACGATATAACGTATAACGTTATGTAGCATTACGATATAACGTATAACGTTATGTAGCATAACGATACAACGTATAACGCTATGTAGCATTACGATATAACGTATAACGTTATGTAGCATTACGATATAACGTATAACGTTACGTAGCATTACGATATAGCATATAACGTTATGTAGCATTACGTTATAACGAAATACGTTACATAGTATTACCTTATAACATATGACGTTATATGGTAATACGTTATAACGTATAACGTTATGTAGTATTACGTTATGACGTATAACGATATGTAGTATTACGATATAACGTATAACATTATGTAGCATTACGATATAACGTATAACGTTATGTAGCATAACGATATAACGTATAACGTTATATAATATTACGTTATAACGTACAACGTTATATAGTATTACGTTATAACGTATAACGTTATTTAGCATTACGTTATAACGTATAACGTTATGTAGCATTACGATATAACGTATAACGTTATGTACCATTACGTTATAACGTACAACGTTATATAGAATTACGTTATAACGTATAACGTTATGTAGCATTACGATATAACGTATAACGTTACGTAGCATTACGATATAATATATAACGTTATATAATATTACGTTATAACGTATAACGTTAAATGGTAATACGTTATAATGTATAACGTTATGTAGCATTACGATATAACGTATAACGTTATGTAGCATTACGATATAACGTATAACGTTATGTAGCATTACGATATAACGTATAAGGTTATGTAGCATTTCGATATAACGTATAACGTTATGTAGCAAAGCGATATAACGTATAACGTTATGTAGCAGAACGATACAACGTATAACGCTATGTTCCATTACGATATAACGTATAACGTTATGTAGCATTACGATATAACGTATAATGTTATGTAGCATAACGATATAACGTATAACGTTATATAATATTACGGTATAACGTACAACGTTATATAGTATTACGTTATAACGTATAATGTTATGTAGCATTATGATATAACGTATAACGTTATGTAGCATTACGATATAACGTACAACGTTATATAGTATTATGTTATAACGTATAACGTTATGTAGCATTACGATATAACGTATAACGTTATGTAGCATTACAATATAACGTATAACGTTATATGGTAATACGTTATAACGTATAACGTTATGTAG
Source organism: Bombus lapidarius (assembly GCA_936014575.1). Lineage (NCBI taxonomy): Eukaryota > Metazoa > Arthropoda > Insecta > Hymenoptera > Apidae > Bombus > Bombus lapidarius. The sequence continues at coordinate 51,549 of CAKXZU010000104.1, read as the reverse complement.
CATTACCATATAACGTATAACGTTATGTAGCATTACGATATAACGTATAACGTTATGTAGCATTACGATATAACGCATAACGTTATGTAGCATTACGTGATAACGAAATACGTTACATAGTATTACCTTATAACATATGACGTTATATGGTAATACGTTATAACGTATAACGTTATGTAGTATTACGTTATAACGTATAACGATATGTAGTATTACGATATAACGTATAACCTTATGAAGCATTACGACATAACGTATAACGCTATGTATCAATACCATATAACGTATAACGTTATGTAGCATTACGATATAACGTATAACGTTATGTAGCAGAACGATACAACGTATAACGCTATGTAGCATTACGATATAACGTATAACGTTATGTAGCATTACGATATAACGTATAACGTTATGTAGCATAACGATACAACGTATAACGCTATGTAGCATTACGATATAACGTATAACGTTATGTAGCATTACGATATAACGTATAACGTTACGTAGCATTACGATATAGCATATAACGTTATGTAGCATTACGTTATAACGAAATACGTTACATAGTATTACCTTATAACATATGACGTTATATGGTAATACGTTATAACGTATAACGTTATGTAGTATTACGTTATGACGTATAACGATATGTAGTATTACGATATAACGTATAACATTATGTAGCATTACGATATAACGTATAACGTTATGTAGCATTACGTTATAACGAAATACGTTACATAGTATTACCTTATAACATATGACGTTATATGGTAATACGTTATAACGTATAACGTTATGTAGTATTACGTTATGACGTATAACGATATGTAGTATTACGATATAACGTATAACATTATGTAGCATTACGATATAACGTATAACGTTATGTACCATTACGTTGTAACGTACAACGTTATATAGAATTACGTTATAACGTATAACGTTATGTAGCATTACGATATAACGTATAACGTTACGTAGCATTACGATATAACATATAACGTTATATAATATTACGTTATAACGTATAACGTTAAATGGTAATACGTTATAATGTATAACGTTATGTAGCATTACGATATAACGTATAACGTTATGTAGCATTACGATATAACGTATAAGGTTATGTAGCATTACGATATAACGTATAACGTTATGTAGCAAAGCGATATAACGTATAACGCTATGTAACATTACGACATGACGTATAACGTTATATAGTAATACGTTATAACGTATAACGTTATGCAGCATTACGATATAACGTATAACGTTACGTAGCATTACGATATAGCATATAACGTTATGTAGCATTACGTTATAACGAAATACGTTACATAGTATTACCTTATAACATATGACGTTATATGGTAATACGTTATAACGTATAACGTTATGTAGTATTACGTTATGACGTATAACGATATGTAGTATTACGATATAACGTATAACATTATGTAGCATTACGATATAACGTATACCGTTATGTAGCATAACGATATAACGTGTAACGTTATATAATATTACGTTATAACGTACAACGTTATATAGTATTACGTTATAACGTATAACGTTATTTAGCATTACGATATAACGTATACCGTTATGTAGCATTACGACATAACGTATAACGTTATGTAGCATTACGTTATAACGTACAACGTTATATAGAATTACGTTGTAACGTATAACGTTATGTAGCATTACGATATAACGTATAACGTTATGTAGCATTACGATCTAACGTAGAACGTTATGTAGCATTACGACACAACGTATAACGTTATGTAGAATTACGATATAACGTATAACGTTATGTAGCAGAACGATACAACGTATAACGCTATGTAGCATTACGATATAACGTATAACGTTATGTAGCATTACGATATAACGTATAATGTTATGTAGCATAACGATATAACGTATAACGATATATAATATTACGGTATAACGTACAACGTTATATAGTATTACGTTATCACGTATAATGTTATGTAGCATTATGATATAACGTATAACGTTATGTAGCATTACGATATAACGTACAACGTTATATAGTATTATGTTATAACGTATAACGTTATGTAGCATTACGATATAACGTATAACGTTATGTAGCATTACAATATAACGTATAACGTTATATGGTAATACGTTATAACGTATAACGTTATGTAGCATTACCATATAACGTATAACGTTATGTAGCATTACGATATAACGTATAACGTTATGTAGCATTACGATATAACGCATAACGTTATGTAGCATTACGTGATAACCAAATACGTTACATAGTATTACCTTATAACATATGACGTTATATGGTAATACGTTATAACGTGTAACGTTATGTAGTATTACGTTATAACGTATAACGGTGTGTAGTTATTACGATGTAACGTATAACGTTATGTAGACTTACGATGTAACGTATATCGTTATGTAGCATAACGATATAGCGTGCAACGTTATGTAACATTACGACATAACGTATAACGTTATATGGTAATACGTTATAACGTATAACGTTATGGAGCATTACGTTATAACGTATAACGTTATGTAGCATTACGATATAACGTATAACGTTACGTAGCATTACGATATAACATATAACGTTATGTAGCATTACCATATAACGTATAACGTTATGTAGCTGAACGATATAACGTATACCGTTATATAGTATTTAGTTATAACGTATAACGTTATGTAGTATTACGTTATAACGTATAACGTTATGTAGCAAAGCGATATAACGTATAACGCTATGTAACATTACGACATGACGTATAACGTTATATGGTAATACGTTATAACGTATAATGTTATGCAGTATTTCGATATAACGTATAACGTTATGTAGCATTACGATATAACGTATAACGTTATGTAGCATTACGACATAACGTATAACGTTATGTAGCATTACGATATAACGTATAACGTTACGTAGCATTACGATATAACGTATAACGTTATGTAGCAGAACGATACAACGTATAACGCTGTGTAGCATTACGATATAACGTATAACGTTATGTAGCATTACGATATAACGTATAACGTTATGTAGCATAACGATATAACGTATAACGTTATATAATATTACGTTATAACGTACAACGTTATATAGTATTACGTTATAACGTATAACGTTATGTAGCATTACGATATAACGTATAACGTTATGTAGCAGAACGATACAACGTATAACGCTATGTTCCATTACGATATAACGTATAACGTTATGTAGCATTACGATATAACGTATAATGTTATGTAGCATAACGATATAACGTATAACGTTATATAATATTACGGTATAACGTACAACGTTATATAGTATTACGTTATAACGTATAACGTTATGTAGCATTACGATATAACGTATAACGTTATGTAGCATTACGATATAACGTACAACGTTATATAGTACTATGTTATAACGTATAACGTTATGTAGCATTACGATATAACGTATAACGTTATGTAGCATTACAATATAACGTATAACGTTATATGGTAATACGTTATAACGCATAACGTTATGTAGCATTACGTGATAACGAAATACGTTACATAGTATTACCTTATAACATATGACGTTATATGGTAATACGTTATAACGTGTAACGTTATGTAGTATTACGTTATAACGTATAACGGTGTGTAGTTATTACGATGTAACGTATAACGTTATGTAGACTTACGATGTAACGTATATCGTTATGTAGCATAACGATATAGCGTGCAACGTTATGTAACATTACGATATAACGTATAACGTTATATGGTAATACGTTATAACGTATAACGTTATATGGTAATACGTTATAACGTATAACGTTATGGAGCATTACGATATAACGTGTAACGTTATGTAGCATTACGATATAACGTATAAGGTTATGTAGCATTACGATATAACATATAACGTTATGTAGCATTACCATATAACGTATAACGTTATGAAGCTGAACGATATAACGTATACCGTTATATAGTATTTAGTTATAACGTATAACGTTATGCAGTATTACGTTATAACGTATAACGGTATGTAGTATTACGACATAACGTATAACGTTATATGGTAATACGTTATAACGTATAATGTTATGCTGTATTTCGATATAACGTATAACGTTATGTAGCATTACGATATAACGTATAACGTTATGTAGCATTACGACATAACGTATAACGTTATGTAGCATTACGATATAGCGTGTAACGTTATGTAACATTACGATATAACGTATAACGTTATATGGTAATACGTTATAACGTATAACGTTATGGAGCATTACCATATAACGTATAACGTTATGTAGCATTACGACATAACGTATAACGTTATATGGTAATACGTTATAACGTATAATGTTATGCTGTATTTCGATATAACGTATAACGTTATGTAGCATTACGATATAACGTATAACGTTATGTAGCATTACGACATAACGTATAACGTTATGTAGCATTACGATATAACGTATAACGTTACGTAGCATTACGATGTAACATATAACGTTATGTAGCATTACGATATAACGTATAACGTTATGTAGCATTACGTTATAACGAAATACGTTACATATTATTACCTTATAACATATGACGTTATATGGTAATACGTTATAACGCATAACGTTATGTAGCATTACGATATAACGTATAACGTTATGTAGCATTACGATATAACGTATAACGTTATGTAGCAGAACGATATAACGTATAACGTTATGTAGCATTACGATATAACGTATAACGTTATGTAGCATTACGACATAACGTATAACGTTATGTAGCATTACGATATAACGTATAACGTTATGTAGCATTACGATATACCGTATAACGTTACGTAGCATTACGATATAACATATAACGTTATGTAGCATTACGTGATAACGAAATACGTTACATAGTATTACCTTATAACATATGACGTTATATGGTAAAACGTTATAACGTGTAGCGTTATGTAGTATTACGTTATAACGTATAACGATATGTAGTATTACGATGTAACGTATAACGTTATGTAGACTTACGATGTAACGTATATCGTTATGTAGCATTACGATATAGCGTGTAACGTTATGTAACATTACGATATAACGAATAACATTATATGGTAATACGTTATAACGTATAACGTTATGTAGCATTACGATATAACGTATAACGTTATGTAGCATTACGATATAACGTATAACGTTATGTAGCATTACGATATAACGTATAACGTTACGTAGCATTACGATATAACATATAACGTTATGTAGCATTACGATATAACGTATAACGTTATGTAGCATTACGTTATAACGAAATACGTTGCATAGTATTACCTTATAACATATGACGTTATACGGTAATACGTTATAACGTTATATCGTTATGTAGTATTACGTTATAACGTATAACGATATGTAGTATTACGATATAACGTATAACCTTATGAAGCATTACGACATAACGTATAACGCTATGTATCAATACCATATAACGTATAACGTTATGTAGCATTACGATCTAACGTATAACGTTATGTAGCATTACAACACAACGTATAACGTTATGTAGCATTGCGATATAACGTATAACGTTATGCAGCTGAACGATATAACGTATACCGTTATATAGTATTTAGTTATAACGTATAACGTTATGTAGTATTACGTTATAACGTATAACGATATGTAGTATTACGATGTAACGTATAACGTTATGTAGAATTACGATGTAACGTATATCGTTATGTAGCATTACGATATAGCGTGTAACGTTATGTAACATTGCGATATAACGTATAACGTTATATGGTAATACGTTATAACGTATAACGTTATGGAGCATTACGATATAACGTATAACGTTATGTAGCATTACGATATAACGTATAACGTTATGTAGCAGAACGATACAACGTATAACGCTATGTTCCATTACGATATAACGTATAACGTTATGTAGCATTACGATATAACGTATAATGTTATGTAGCATAACGATATAACGTACAACGTTATATAGTATTATGTTATAACGTATAACGTTATGTAGCATTACGATATAACGTATAACGTTATGTAGCATTACAATATAACGTATAATGTTATATGGTAATACGTTATAACGTATAACGTTATGTAGCATTACCATATAACGTATAACGTTATGTAGCATTACGATATAACGTATAACGTTATGTAGCATTACGATATAACGTATAACGTTATGTAGCATTACGACATAACGTATAACGCTATGTATCAATACCATATAACGTATAACGTTATGTAGCATTACGATCTAACGTATAACGTTATGTAGCATTACCATATAACGTATAACGTTATGTAGCATTACGATATAACGTATAACGTTATGTAGCATTACGATATAACGTATAACGTTATGTAGCATTACGACATAACGTATAACGCTATGTATCAATACCATATAACGTATAACGTTATGTAGCATTACGATCTAACGTATAACGTTATGTAGCATTACGACACAACGTATAGCGTTATGTAGCATTGCGATATAACGTATAACGTTATGTAGCTGAACGATATAACGTATACCGTTATAGAGTATTTAGTTATAACGTATGACGTTATGTAGTATTACGTTATAACGTATAACGATATGTAACATTACGATATAACGTATAACGTTATGTAGCAGAACGATACAACGTATAACGCTATGTTCCATTACGATATAACGTATAACGTTATGTAGCATTACGATATAACGTATAATGTTATGTAGCATAACGATATAACGTACAACGTTATATAGTATTATGTTATAACGTATAACGTTATGTAGCATTACGATATAACGTATAACGTTATGTAGCATTACAATATAACGTATAATGTTATATGGTAATACGTTATAACGTATAACGTTATGTAGCATTACCATATAACGTATAACGTTATGTAGCATTACGATATAACGTATAACGTTATGTAGCATTACGATATAACGTATAACGTTATGTAGCATTACGACATAACGTATAACGCTATGTATCAATACCATATAACGTATAACGTTATGTAGCATTACGATCTAACGTATAACGTTATGTAGCATTACGACACAACGTATAACGTTATGGAGCATTGCGATATAACGTATAACGTTATGTAGCTGAACGATATAACGTATACCGTTATATAGTATTTAGTTATAACGTATAACGTTATGTAGTATTACGTTATAACGTATAACGATATGTAGTATTACGATGTAACGTATAACGTTATGTAGAATTACGATGTAACGTATATCGTTATGTAGCATTACGATATAGCGTGTAACGTTATGTAACATTACGATATAACGTATAACGTTATATGATAATACGTTATAACGTATAACGTTATGGAGCATTACGATATAACGTATAACGTTATGTAGCATTACGATATAACGTATAACGTTATGTAGCAGAACCATACAACGTATAACGCTATGTTCCATTACGATATAACGTATAACGTTATGTAGCATTACGATATAACGTATAATGTTATGTAGCATAACGATATAACGTATAACGTACAACGTTATATAGTATTACGTTATAACGTATAACGTTATGTAGCATTACGATATAACGTATAACGTTATGTAGCATTACGATATAACGTACAACGTTATATAGTATTATGTTATATCGTATAACGTTATGTAGCATTACGATATAACGTATAACGTTATGTAGCATTACAATATAACGTATAATGTTATATGGTAATACGTTATAACGTATAACGTTATGTAGCATTACCATATAACGTATAACGTTATGTAGCATTACGATATAACGTATAACGTTATGTAGCATTACGATATAACGTATAACGTTATGTAGCATTACGACATAACGTATAACGTTATGTAGCATTACCATATAACGTATAACGTTATGTAGCATTACGATATAACGTATAACGTTATGTAGCATTGCGATATAACGTATAACGTTATGTAGCTGAACGATATAACGTATACCGTTATAGAGTATTAAGTTATAACGTATAACGTTATGTAGTATTACGTTATAACGTATAACGATATGTAGTATTACGATGTAACGTATAACGTTATGTAGAATTACGATGTAACGTATAACGTTATGTAGCATTACGATATAACGTATAACGTTATGTAGCATTACGACATAACGTATAACGTTATGTAGCATTACGATATAACGTATAACGTTACGTAGCATTACGATATAACGTATAACGTTATGTAGCAGAACGATACAACGTATAACGCTATGTAGCATTACGATATAACGTATAACGTTCTGTAGCATTACGATATAACGTATAACGTTATGTAGCATAACGATATAACGTATAACGTTATATAATATTACGTTATAACGTACAACGTTATATAGTATTACGTTATAACGTATAACGTTATGTAGCATTACGATATAACGTATAACGTTATGTAGCAGAACGATACAACGTATAACGCTATGTTCCATTACGATATAACGTATAACGTTATGTAGCATTACGATATAACGTATAATGTTATGTAGCATAACGATATAACGTATAACGTTATATAATATTACGGTATAACGTACAACGTTATATAGTATTACGTTATAACGTATAACGTTATGTAGCATTACGATATAACGTATAACGTTATGTAGCATTACGATATAACGTACAACGTTATATAGTATTATGTTATAACGTATAACGTTATGTAGCATTACGATATAACGTATAACGTTATGTAGCATTACAATATAACGTATAACGTTATATGGTAATACGTTATAACGTATAACGTTATGTAGCATTACCATATAACGTACAACGTTATGTAGCATTACGATATAACGTATAACGTTATGTAGCATTACGATATAACGCATAACGTTATGTAGCATTACGTGATAACGAAATACGTTACATAGTATTACCTTATAACATATGACGTTATATGGTAATACGCTATAACGTGTAACGTTATGTAGTATTACGTTATAACGTATAACGGTGTGTAGTTATTACGATGTAACGTATAACGTTATGTAGACTTACGATGTAACGTATATCGTTATGTAGCATAACGATATAGCGTGCAACGTTATGTAACATTACGATATAACGTATAACGTTATATGGTAATACGTTATAACGTATAACGTTATGGAGCATTACGATATAACGTGTAACGTTATGTAGCATTACGATATAACGCATAAGGTTATGTAGCATTACGATATAACATATAACGTTATGTAGCATTACCATATAACGTATAACGTTATGAAGCTGAACGATATAACGTATACCGTTATATAGTATTTAGTTATAACGTATAACGTTATGCAGTATTACGTTATAACGTATAACGGTATGTAGTATTATGATGTAACGTATAACGTTATGTAGAATTACGATGTAACGTATATCGTTATGTAGCATTACGATATAGCGTGTAACGTTATGTAACATTACGATATAACGTATAACGTTATATGGTAATACGTTATAACGTATAACGTTATGGAGCATTACCATATAACGTATAACGTTATGTAGCATTACGACATAACGTATAACGTTATATGGTAATACGTTATAACGTATAATGTTATGCAGTATTTCGATATAACGTATAACGTTATGTAGCATTACGATATAACGTATAACGTTATGTAGCATTACGACATAACGTATAACGTTATGTAGCATTACGATATAACGTATAACGTTACGTAGCATTACGATGTAACATATAACGTTATGTAGCATTACGATATAACGTATAACGTTATGTAGCATTACGTTATAACGAAATACGTTACATATTATTACCTTATAACATATGACGTTATATGGTAATACGTTATAACGCATAACGTTATGTAGCATTACGATATAACGTATAACGTTATGTAGCATTACGATATACCGTATAACGTTACGTAGCATTACGATATAACATATAACGTTATGTAGCATTACGATATAACGTATAACGTTATGTAGCAGAACGATATAACGTATAACGTTATGTAGCATTACGATATAACGTATAACGTTATGTAGCATTACGACATAACGTATAACGTTATGTAGCATTACGATATAACGTATAACGTTATGTAGCATTACGATATACCGTATAACGTTACGTAGCATTACGATATAACATATAACGTTATGTAGCATTACGTGATAACGAAATACGTTACATAGTATTACCTTATAACATATGACGTTATATGGTAAAACGTTATAACGTGTAACGTTATGTAGTATTACGTTATAACGTATAACGATATGTAGTATTACGATGTAACGTATAACGTTATGTAGACTTACGATGTAACGTATATCGTTATGTAGCATTAAGATATAGCGTGTAACGTTATGTAACATTACGATATAACGAATAACATTATATGGTAATACGTTATAACGTATAACGTTATGTAGCATTACGATATAACGTATAACGTTATGTAGCATTACGATATAACGTATAACGTTATGTAGCATTACGATATAACGTATAACGTTACGTAGCATTACGATATAACATATAACGTTATGTAGCATTACGATATAACGTATAACGTTATGTAGCATTACGTTATAACGAAATACGTTGCATAGTATTACCTTATAACATATGACGTTATATGGTAATACGTTATAACGTTATATCGTTATGTAGTATTACGTTATAACGTATAACGATATGTAGTATTACGATATAACGTATAACCTTATGAAGCATTACGACATAACGTATAACGCTATGTATCAATACCATATAACGTATAACGTTATGTAGCATTACGATCTAACGTATAACGTTATGTAGCATTACAACACAACGTATAACGTTATGTAGCATTGCGATATAACGTATAACGTTATGCAGCTGAACGATATAACGTATACCGTTATATAGTATTTAGTTATAACGTATAACGTTATGTAGTATTACGTTATAACGTATAACGATATGTAGTATTACGATGTAACGTATAACGTTATGTAGAATTACGATGTAACGTATATCGTTATGTAGCATTACGATATAGCGTGTAACGTTATGTAACATTACGATATAACGTATAACGTTATATGGTAATACGTTATAACGTATAACGTTATGGAGCATTACGATATAACGTATAACGTTATGTAGCATTACGATATAACGTATAACGTTATGTAGCAGAACGATACAACGTATAACGCTATGTTCCATTACGATATAACGTATAACGTTATGTAGCATTACGATATAACGTATAATGTTATGTAGCATAACGATATAACGTACAACGTTATATAGTATTATGTTATAACGTATAACGTTATGTAGCATTACGATATAACGTATAACGTTATGTAGCATTACAATATAACGTATAATGTTATATGGTAATACGTTATAACGTATAACGTTATGTAGCATTACCATATAACGTATAACGTTATGTAGCATTACGATATAACGTATAACGTTATGTAGCATTACGATATAACGTATAACGTTATGTAGCATTACGACATAACGTATAGCGCTATGTATCAATACCATATAACGTATAACGTTATGTAGCATTACGATCTAACGTATAACGTTATGTAGCATTACCATATAACGTATAACGTTATGTAGCATTACGATATAACGTATAACGTTATGTAGCATTACGATATAACGTATAACGTTATGTAGCATTACGACATAACGTATAACGCTATGTATCAATACCATATAACGTATAACGTTATGTAGCATTACGATCTAACGTATAACGTTATGTAGCATTACGACACAACGTATAACGTTATGGAGCATTGCGATATAACGTATAACGTTATGTAGCTGAACGATATAACGTATACCGTTATATAGTATTTAGTTATAACGTATAACGTTATGTAGTATTACGTTATAACGTATAACGTTATGTAGCATTACAATATAACGTATAATGTTATATGGTAATACGTTATAACGTATAACGTTATGTAGCATTACCATATAACGTATAACGTTATGTAGCATTACGATATAACGTATAACGTTATGTAGCATTACGATATAACGTATAACGTTATGTAGCATTACGACATAACGTATAACGTTATGTAGCATTACCATATAACGTATAACGTTATGTAGCATTGCGATATAACGTATAACGTTATGTAGCTGAACGATATAACGTATAACGTTATGTAGCTGAACGATATAACGTATACCGTTATAGAGTATTTAGTTATAACGTATAACGTTATGTAGTATTACGTTATAACGTATAACGATATGTAGTATTACGATGTAACGTATAACGTTATGTAGAATTACGATGTAACGTATATCGTTATGTAGCATTACGATATAGCGTGTAACGTTATGTAACATTACTATATAACGTATAACGTTATATGGTAATACGTTATAACGTATAACGTTATGGAGCATTACGATATAACGTATAACGTTATGTAGCATTACGATATAACGTATAACGTTATGTAGCAGAACGATACAACGTATAACGCTATGTTCCATTACGATATAACGTATAACGTTATGTAGCATTACGATATAACGTATAATGTTATGTAGCATAACGATATAACGTATAACGTTATATAATATTACGTTATAACGTACAACGTTATATAGTATTACGTTATAACGTATAACGTTATGTAGCATTACGATATAACGTATAACGTTATGTAGCATTACGATATAACGTACAACGTTATGTAGTATTATGTTATAACGTATAACGCTATGGAGCATTACGATATAAGGTATAACGTTATGTAGCATTACGATATAACGTATAAGGTTATGTAGCATTACGATATAACGTATAACGTTATGTAGCATTACGATATAACGTATAACGTTATATGGTAATACGTTATAACGTATAACGTTATGTAGCATTACCATATAACGTATAACGTTATGTAGCATTACGATATAGCGTGTAACGTTATGTAACATTACGATATAACGTATAACGTTATATGGTAATACGTTATAACGTATAACGTTATGGAGCATTACGATATAACGTATAACGTTATGTAGCATTACGATATAACGTATAAGGTTATGTAGCATTACGATATAACATATAACGTTATGTAGCATTACCATATAACGTATAACGTTATGTAGCTGAACGATATAACGTATACCGTTATATAGTATTTAGTTATAACGTATAACGTTATGTAGTATTACGTTATAACGTATAACGATATGTAGTATTACGATGTAACGTATAACGTTATGTAGAATTACGACGTAACGTATATCGTTATGTAGCATTACGATATAGCGTGTAACGTTATGTAACATTACGAAATAACGTATAACGTTATATGGTAATACGTTATAACGTATAACGTTATGGAGCATTACGATATAACGTATAACGTTATGTAGCATTACGATATAACGTATAAGGTTATGTAGCATTACGATATAACGTATAACGTTATGTAGCATTACGATCTAACGTATAACGTTATATAATATTACGTTATAACGTACAACGTTATATAGTATTACGTTATAACGTATAACGTTATTTAGCATTACGATATAACGTATAACGTTATGTAGCATTACGATATAACGTATAACGTTATGTATCATTACGTTATAACGTACAACGTTATATAGAATTACGTTATAACGTATAACGTTATGTAGCATTACGATATAACGTATAACGTTATGTAGCATTACGATCTAACGTATAACGTTATGTAGCATTACGACACAACGTATAACGTTATGTAGAATTACGATATAACGTATAACGTTACGTAGCATTACGATATAACATATAACGTTATGTAGCATTACGATATAACGTATAACGTTATGCAGCATTACGTTATAACGAAATACGTTACATAGTATTACCTTATAACATATGACGTTATATGGTAATACGTTATAACGTATAACGTTATGTAGTATTACGTTATAACGTATAACGATATGTAGTATTACGATATAACGTATAACCTTATGAAGCATTACGACATAACGTATAACGCTATGTATCAATACCATATAACGTATAACGTTATGTAGCATTACGATATAACGTATAAGGTTATGTAGCATTACGATATAACATATAACGTTATGTAGCATTACCATATAACGTATAACGTTATGTAGTATTACGTTATAACGTTTAGCGATATGTAGTATTACGATGTAACGTATAACGTTATGTAGAATTACGATGTAACGTATATCGTTATGTAGCATTACGATATAGCGTGTAACGTTATGAAACATTACGATATAACGTATAACGTTATATGGTAATACGTTATAACGTATAACGTTATGGAGTATTACGATATAACGTATAACGTTATGTAGCATTACGTGATAACGAAATACGTTACATAGTATTACCTTATAACATATGACGTTATATGGTAATACGTTATAACGTGTAACGTTATGTAGTATTACGTTATAACGTATAACGATATATAGTATTACGATGTAACGTATAACGTTATGTAGCATTACGAAATAACGTATAACGTTATGTAGCATTACGATATAACGTATAACGTTATGTAGCATTACGATGTAACGTATATCGTTATGTAGCATTACGATATAGCGTGTAACGTTATGTAACATTACGATATAACGTATAACGTTATATGGTAATACGTTATAACGTATAACGTTATATGGTAATACGTTATAACGTATAACGTTATGGAGCATTACGATATAACGTATAACGTTATGTAGCATGACGATATAACGTATAACGTTATGTAGCAGAACGATACAGCGGATAACGCTATGTTCCATTACGATATAACGTATAACGTTATGTAGCATTACGATATAACGTATAATGTTATGTAGCATAACGATATAACGTATAACGTTATATAATATTACGTTATAACGTACAACGTTATATAGTATTACGTTATAACGTATAACGTTATGTAGCAATACGATATAACGTATAACGTTATGTAGCATTACGATATAACGTACAACGTTATATAGTCTTATGTTATAACGTATAACGTTATGTAGCATTACGATATAACGTATAACGATATGTAGTATTACGATATAACGTATAACGTTATGAAGCATTACGACATAACGTATAACGCTATGAAGCATTGCGACATAACGTATAACGCTATGTAACATTACGACATGACGTATAACATTATATGGTAATACGTTATAACGTATAACGTTATGCAGCATTACGATATAACGTATAACGTTATGTAGCATTACGATATAACGTATAACGTTATGTAGCATTACGATATAACGTATAACGTTATGTAGCATTACGATATAACGTATAACGTTACGTAGCATTACGATATAACATATAACGTTATGTAGCATTACGATATAACGTATAACGTTATGCAGCATTACGTTATAACGAAATACGTTACATAGTATTACCTTATAACATATGACGTTATATGGTAATACGTTATAACGTGTAACGTTATGTAGTATTACGTTATAACGTATAACGATATATAGTATTACGATGTAACGTATAACGTTATGTAGCATTACGAAATAACGTATAACGTTATGTAGCATTACGATATAACGTATAACGTTATGTAGCATTACGATGTAACGTATATCGTTATGTAGCATTACGATATAGCGTGTAACGTTATGTAACATTACGATATAACGTATAACGTTATATGGTAATACGTTATAACGTATAACGTTATATGGTAATACGTTATAACGTATAACGTTATGGAGCATTACGATATAACGTATAACGTTATGTAGCATGACGATATAACGTATAACGTTATGTAGCAGAACGATACAGCGGATAACGCTATGTTCCATTACGATATAACGTATAACGTTATGTAGCATTACGATATAACGTATAACGTTATGTAGCATTACGAAATAACGTATAACGTTATGTAGCATTACGATATAACGTATAACGTTATGTAGCATTACGATGTAACGTATATCGTTATGTAGCATTACGATATAGCGTGTAACGTTATGTAACATTACGATATAACGTATAACGTTACGTAGCATTACGATATAGCATATAACGTTATGTAGCATTACGTTATAACGAAATACGTTACATAGTATTACCTTATAACATATGACGTTATATGGTAATACGTTATAACGTATAACGTTATGTAGTATTACGTTATGACGTATAACGATATGTAGTATTACGATATAACGTATAACGTTATGTAGCATTACGATATAACGTATAACGTTATGTAGCAAAGCGAAATAACGTATAACGCTATGTAACATTACGACATGACGTATAACGTTATGTAGCATTACGATATAACGTATAACGTTATGTAGCATTACGTTATAACGAAATACGTTACATAGTATTACCTTATAACATATGACGTTATATGGTAATACGTTATAACGTATAACGTTATGTAGTATTACGTTATAACGTATAACGATATGTAGTATTACGATATAACGTATAACGTTATGAAGCATTACGACATAACGTATAACGCTATGTATCAATACCATATAACGTATAACGTTATGTAGCATTACGATATAACGTATAACGTTATGTAGCAAAGCGATATAACGTATAACGCTATGTAACATTACGACATGACGTATAACATTATATGGTAATACGTTATAACGTATAACGTTATGCAGCATTACGATATAACGTATAACGTTATGTAGCATTACGATATAACGTATAACGTTATGTAGCATTACGATATAACGTATAACGTTATGTAGCATTACGATATAACGTATAACGTTACGTAGCATTACGATATAACATATAACGTTATGTAGCATTACGATATAACGTATAACGTTATGCAGCATTACGTTATAACGAAATACGTTACATAGTATTACCTTATAACATATGACGTTATATGGTAATACGTTATAACGTATAACGTTATGTAGTATTACGTTATAACGTATAACGATATGTAGTATTACGATATAACGTATAACCTTATGAAGCATTACGACATAACGTATAACGCTATGTATCAATACCATATAACGTATAACGTTATGTAGCATTACGATATAACGTATAACGTTATGTAGCAGAACGATACAACGTATAACGCTATGTAGCATTACGATATAACGTATAACGTTATGTAGCATTACGATATAACGTATAACGTTATGTAGCATAACGATACAACGTATAACGCTATGTAGCATTACGATATAACGTATAACGTTATGTAGCATTACGATATAACGTATAACGTTACGTAGCATTACGATATAGCATATAACGTTATGTAGCATTACGTTATAACGAAATACGTTACATAGTATTACCTTATAACATATGACGTTATATGGTAATACGTTATAACGTATAACGTTATGTAGTATTACGTTATGACGTATAACGATATGTAGTATTACGATATAACGTATAACATTATGTAGCATTACGATATAACGTATAACGTTATGTAGCATAACGATATAACGTATAACGTTATATAATATTACGTTATAACGTACAACGTTATATAGTATTACGTTATAACGTATAACGTTATTTAGCATTACGATATAACGTATAACGTTATGTAGCATTACGATATAACGTATAACGTTATGTATCATTACGTTATAACGTATAACGATATGTAGTATTACGATATAACGTATAACGTTATGAAGCATTACGACATAACGTATAACGCTATGTATCAATACCATATAACGTATAACGTTATGTAGCATTACGATATAACGTATAACGTTATGTAGCAAAGCGATATAACGTATAACGCTATGTAACATTACGACATGACGTATAACATTATATGGTAATACGTTATAACGTATAACGTTATGCAGCATTACGATATAACGTATAACGTTATATAATATTACGTTATAACGTACAACGTTATATAGTATTACGTTATAACGTATAACGTTATGTAGCATTACGATATAACGTATAACGTTATGTAGCAGAACGATACAACGTATAACGCTATGTTCCATTACGATATAACGTATAACGTTATGTAGCATTACGATATAACGTATAATGTTATGTAGCATAACGATATAACGTATAACGTTATATAATATTACGGTATAACGTACAACGTTATATAGTATTACGTTATAACGTATAATGTTATGTAGCATTATGATATAACGTATAACGTTATGTAGCATTACGATATAACGTACAACGTTATATAGTATTAGGATATAACGTATAACGTTATGTAGCATTACGATATAACGTATAACGTTATGTAGCATTACAATATAACGTATAACGTTATATGGTAATACGTTATAACGTATAACGTTATGTAGCATTACCATATAACGTATAACGTTATGTAGCATTACGATATAACGTATAACGTTATGTAGCATTACGATATAACGTATAACGTTATGTAGCATTACGATATACCGTATAACGTTACGTAGCATTACGATATAACATATAACGTTATGTAGCATTACGATATAACGTATAACGTTATGTAGCAGAACGATACAACGTATAACGCTATGTTCCATTACGGTATAACGTATAACGTTATGTAGCATTACGATATAACGTATAAGGTTATGTAGCATTACGATATAACATATAACGTTATGTAGCATTACCATATAACGTATAACGTTATGTAGTATTACGTTATAACGTTTAACGATATGTAGTATTACGATGTAACGTATAACGTTATGTAGAATTACGATGTAACGTATATCGTTATGTAGCATTACGATATAGCGCGTAACGTTATGAAACATTACGATATAACGTATAACGTTATATGGTAATACGTTATAACGTATAACGTTATGGAGCATTACGATATAACGTATAACGTTATGTAGCATTACGTGATAACGAAATACGTTACATAGTATTACCTTATAACATATGACGTTATATGGTAATACGTTATAACGTGTAACGTTATGTAGTATTACGTTATAACGTATAACGATATATAGTATTACGATGTAACGTATAACGTTATGTAGCATTACGAAATAACGTATAACGTTATGTAGCATTACGATATAACGTATAACGTTATGTAGCATTACGATGTAACGTATATCGTTATGTAGCATTACGATATAGCGTGTAACGTTATGTAACATTACGATATAACGTATAACGTTATATGGTAATACGTTATAACGTATAACGTTATATGGTAATACGTTATAACGTATAACGTTATGTAGCATTACGATATAACGTATAACGATATGTAGTATTACGATATAACGTATAACGTTATGAAGCATTACGACATAACGTATAACGCTATGTATCAATACCATATAACGTATAACGTTATGTAGCATTACGATATAACGTATAACGTTATGTAGCAAAGCGATATAACGTATAACGCTATGTAGCATTACGTTATAACGAAATACGTTACATAGTATTACCTTATAACATATGACGTTATATGGTAATACGTTATAACGTATAACGTTATGTAGTATTACGTTATAACGTATAACGATATGTAGTATTACGATATAACGTATAACGTTACGAAGCATTACGACATAACGTATAACGCTATGTATCAATACCATATAACGTATAATGTTATGTAGCATTACGATATAACGTATAACGTTATGTAGCAAAGCGATATAACTTATAACGCTATGTAACATTACGACATGACGTATAACATTATATAGTAATACGTTATAACGTATAACGTTATGCAGCGTTACGATATAACGTATAACGTTATGTAGCATTACGATATAACGTATAACGTTATGTAGCATTACGATATAACGTATAACGTTATGTAGCATTACGATATAACGTATAACGTTACGTAGCATTACGATATAACATATAACGTTATGTAGCATTACGATATAACGTATAACGTTATGCAGCATTACGTTATAACGAAATACGTTACATAGTATTACCTTATAACATATGACGTTATATGGTAATACGTTATAACGTATAACGTTATGTAGTATTACGTTATAACGTATAACGATATGTAGTATTACGATATAACGTATAACCTTATGAAGCATTACGACATAACGTATAACGCTATGTATCAATACCATATAACGTATAACGTTATGTAGCATTACGATATAACGTATAACGTTATGCAGCATTACGTTATAACGAAATACGTTACATAGTATTACCTTATAACATATGACGTTATATGGTAATACGTTATAACGTATAACGTTATGTAGCATTACCATATAACGTATAACGTTATGTAGTATTACGTTATGACGTATAACGATATGTAGTATTACGATATGACGTATAACATTATGTAGCATTACGATATAACGTATAACGTTATGTAGCATAACGATATAACGTATAACGTTATATAATATTACGTTATAACGTACAACGTTATATAGTATTACGTTATAACGTATAACGTTATTTAGCATTACGATATAACGTATAACGTTATGTAGCATTACGATATAACGTATAACGTTATGTATCATTACGTTATAACGTACAACGTTATATAGAATTACGTTATAACGTATAACGTTATGTAGCATTACGATATAACGTATAACGTTATGTAGCATTACGATCTAACGTATAACGTTATGTAGCATTACGACACAACGTATAACGTTATGTAGAATTACGATATAACGTATAACGTTATGTAGCAGAACGATACAACGTATAACGCTTTGTAGCATTACGATATAACGTATAACGTTATGTAGCATTACGATATAACGTATAATGTTATGTAGCATAACGATATAACGTATAACGTTATATAATATTGCGGTATAACGTACAACGTTATATAGTATTACGTTATAACGTATAATGTTATGTAGCATTATGATATAACGTATAACGTTATGTAGCATTACGATATAACGTACAACGTTATGTAGCATTACGATATAACGTATAACGTTATGTAGCATTACGATATACCGTATAACGTTACGTAGCATTACGATATAACATATAACGTTATGTAGCATTACGATATAACGTATAACGTTATGTAGCAGAACGATACAACGTATAACGCTATGTTCCATTACGATATAACGTATAACGTTATGTAGCATTACGATATAACGTATAAGGTTATGTAGCATTACGATATAACATATAACGTTATGTAGCATTACCATATAACGTATAACGTTATGTAGTATTACGTTATAACGTTTAACGATATGTAGTATTACGATGTAACGTATAACGTTATGTAGAATTACGATGTAACGTATATCGTTATGTAGCATTACGATATAGCGTGTAACGTTATGAAACATTACGATATAACGTATAACGTTATATGGTAATACGTTATAACGTATAACGTTATGGAGCATTACGATATAACGTATAACGTTATGTAGCATTACGTGATAACGAAATACGTTACATAGTATTACCTTATAACATATGACGTTATATGGTAATACGTTATAACGTGTAACGTTATGTAGTATTACGTTATAACGTATAACGATATATAGTATTACGATGTAACGTATAACGTTATGTAGCATTACGAAATAACGTATAACGTTATGTAGCATTACGATATAACGTATAACGTTATGTAGCATTACGATATAACGTATAACGTTATGTAGCATTACGATATAACGTATAACGTTACGTAGCATTACGATATAACATATAACGTTATGTAGCATTACGATATAACGTATAACGTTATGCAGCATTACGTTATAACGGAATACGTTACATAGTATTACCTTATAACATATGACGTTATATGGTAATACGTTATAACGTATAACGTTATCTAGTATTACGTTATAACGTATAACGATATGTAGTATTACGATATAACGTATAACCTTATGAAGCATTACGACATAACGTATAACGCTATGTATCAATACCATATAACGTATAACGTTATGTAGCATTACGATATAACGTATAACGTTATGTAGCAGAACGATACAACGTATAACGCTATGTAGCATTACGATATAACGTATAACGTTATGTAGCATTACGATATAACGTATAACGTTATGTAGCATAACGATACAACGTATAACGCTATGTAGCATTACGATATAACGTATAACGTTATGTAGCATTACGATATAACGTATAACGTTACGTAGCATTACGATATAGCATATAACGTTATGTAGCATTACGTTATAACGAAATACGTTACATAGTATTACCTTATAACATATGACGTTATATGGTAATACGTTATAACGTATAACGTTATGTAGTATTACGTTATGACGTATAACGATATGTAGTATTACGATATAACGTATAACATTATGTAGCATTACGATATAACGTATAACGTTATGTAGCATAACGATATAACGTATAACGTTATATAATATTACGTTATAACGTACAACGTTATATAGTATTACGTTATAACGTATAACGTTATTTAGCATTACGTTATAACGTATAACGTTATGTAGCATTACGATATAACGTATAACGTTATGTACCATTACGTTATAACGTACAACGTTATATAGAATTACGTTATAACGTATAACGTTATGTAGCATTACGATATAACGTATAACGTTACGTAGCATTACGATATAATATATAACGTTATATAATATTACGTTATAACGTATAACGTTAAATGGTAATACGTTATAATGTATAACGTTATGTAGCATTACGATATAACGTATAACGTTATGTAGCATTACGATATAACGTATAACGTTATGTAGCATTACGATATAACGTATAAGGTTATGTAGCATTTCGATATAACGTATAACGTTATGTAGCAAAGCGATATAACGTATAACGTTATGTAGCAGAACGATACAACGTATAACGCTATGTTCCATTACGATATAACGTATAACGTTATGTAGCATTACGATATAACGTATAATGTTATGTAGCATAACGATATAACGTATAACGTTATATAATATTACGGTATAACGTACAACGTTATATAGTATTACGTTATAACGTATAATGTTATGTAGCATTATGATATAACGTATAACGTTATGTAGCATTACGATATAACGTACAACGTTATATAGTATTATGTTATAACGTATAACGTTATGTAGCATTACGATATAACGTATAACGTTATGTAGCATTACAATATAACGTATAACGTTATATGGTAATACGTTATAACGTATAACGTTATGTAGCATTACCATATAACGTATAACGTTATGTAGCATTACGATATAACGTATAACGTTATGTAGCATTACGATATAACGCATAACGTTATGTAGCATTACGTGATAACGAAATACGTTACATAGTATTACCTTATAACATATGACGTTATATGGTAATACGTTATAACGTATAACGTTATGTAGTATTACGTTATAACGTATAACGATATGTAGTATTACGATATAACGTATAACCTTATGAAGCATTACGACATAACGTATAACGCTATGTATCAATACCATATAACGTATAACGTTATGTAGCATTACGATATAACGTATAACGTTATGTAGCAGAACGATACAACGTATAACGCTATGTAGCATTACGATATAACGTATAACGTTATGTAGCATTACGATATAACGTATAACGTTATGTAGCATAACGATACAACGTATAACGCTATGTAGCATTACGATATAACGTATAACGTTATGTAGCATTACGATATAACGTATAACGTTACGTAGCATTACGATATAGCATATAACGTTATGTAGCATTACGTTATAACGAAATACGTTACATAGTATTACCTTATAACATATGACGTTATATGGTAATACGTTATAACGTATAACGTTATGTAGTATTACGTTATGACGTATAACGATATGTAGTATTACGATATAACGTATAACATTATGTAGCATTACGATATAACGTATAACGTTATGTAGCATTACGTTATAACGAAATACGTTACATAGTATTACCTTATAACATATGACGTTATATGGTAATACGTTATAACGTATAACGTTATGTAGTATTACGTTATGACGTATAACGATATGTAGTATTACGATATAACGTATAACATTATGTAGCATTACGATATAACGTATAACGTTATGTACCATTACGTTGTAACGTACAACGTTATATAGAATTACGTTATAACGTATAACGTTATGTAGCATTACGATATAACGTATAATGTTACGTAGCATTACGATATAACATATAACGTTATATAATATTACGTTATAACGTATAACGTTAAATGGTAATACGTTATAATGTATAACGTTATGTAGCATTACGATATAACGTATAACGTTATGTAGCATTACGATATAACGTATAAGGTTATGTAGCATTACGATATAACGTATAACGTTATGTAGCAAAGCGATATAACGTATAACGCTATGTAACATTACGACATGACGTATAACGTTATATAGTAATACGTTATAACGTATAACGTTATGCAGCATTACGATATAACGTATAACGTTACGTAGCATTACGATATAGCATATAACGTTATGTAGCATTACGTTATAACGAAATACGTTACATAGTATTACCTTATAACATATGACGTTATATGGTAATACGTTATAACGTATAACGTTATGTAGTATTACGTTATGACGTATAACGATATGTAGTATTACGATATAACGTATAACATTATGTAGCATTACGATATAACGTATACCGTTATGTAGCATAACGATATAACGTGTAACGTTATATAATATTACGTTATAACGTACAACGTTATATAGTATTACGTTATAACGTATAACGTTATTTAGCATTACGATATAACGTATACCGTTATGTAGCATTACGACATAACGTATAACGTTATGTAGCATTACGTTATAACGTACAACGTTATATAGAATTACGTTGTAACGTATAACGTTATGTAGCATTACGATATAACGTATAACGTTATGTAGCATTACGATCTAACGTAGAACGTTATGTAGCATTACGACACAACGTATAACGTTATGTAGAATTACGATATAACGTATAACGTTATGTAGCAGAACGATACAACGTATAACGCTATGTAGCATTACGATATAACGTATAACGTTATGTAGCATTACGATATAACGTATAATGTTATGTAGCATAACGATATAACGTATAACGTTATATAATATTACGGTATAACGTACAACGTTATATAGTATTACGTTACCACGTATAATGTTATGTAGCATTATGATATAACGTATAACGTTATGTAGCATTACGATATAACGTACAACGTTATATAGTATTATGTTATAACGTATAACGTTATGTAGCATTACGATATAACGTATAACGTTATGTAGCATTACAATATAACGTATAACGTTATATGGTAATACGTTATAACGTATAACGTTATGTAGCATTACCATATAACGTATAACGTTATGTAGCATTACGATATAACGTATAACGTTATGTAGCATTACGATATAACGCATAACGTTATGTAGCATTACGTGATAACCAAATACGTTACATAGTATTACCTTATAACATATGACGTTATATGGTAATACGTTATAACGTGTAACGTTATGTAGTATTACGTTATAACGTATAACGGTGTGTAGTTATTACGATGTAACGTATAACGTTATGTAGACTTACGATGTAACGTATATCGTTATGTAGCATAACGATATAGCGTGCAACGTTATGTAACATTACGACATAACGTATAACGTTATATGGTAATACGTTATAACGTATAACGTTATGGAGCATTACGTTATAACGTATAACGTTATGTAGCATTACGATATAACGTATAACGTTACGTAGCATTACGATATAACATATAACGTTATGTAGCATTACCATATAACGTATAACGTTATGTAGCTGAACGATATAACGTATACCGTTATATAGTATTTAGTTATAACGTATAACGTTATGTAGTATTACGTTATAACGTATAACGTTATGTAGCAAAGCGATATAACGTATAACGCTATGTAACATTACGACATGACGTATAACGTTATATGGTAATACGTTATAACGTATAATGTTATGCAGTATTTCGATATAACGTATAACGTTATGTAGCATTACGATATAACGTATAACGTTATGTAGCATTACGACATAACGTATAACGTTATGTAGCATTACGATATAACGTATAACGTTACGTAGCATTACGATATAACGTATAACGTTATGTAGCAGAACGATACAACGTATAACGCTGTGTAGCATTACGATATAACGTATAACGTTATGTAGCATTACGATATAACGTATAACGTTATGTAGCATAACGATATAACGTATAACGTTATATAATATTACGTTATAACGTACAACGTTATATAGTATTACGTTATAACGTATAACGTTATGTAGCATTACGATATAACGTATAACGTTATGTAGCAGAACGATACAACGTATAACGCTATGTTCCATTACGATATAACGTATAACGTTATGTAGCATTACGATATAACGTATAATGTTATGTAGCATAACGATATAACGTATAACGTTATATAATATTACGGTATAACGTACAACGTTATATAGTATTACGTTATAACGTATAACGTTATGTAGCATTACGATATAACGTATAACGTTATGTAGCATTACGATATAACGTACAACGTTATATAGTACTATGTTATAACGTATAACGTTATGTAGCATTACGATATAACGTATAACGTTATGTAGCATTACAATATAACGTATAACGTTATATGGTAATACGTTATAACGCATAACGTTATGTAGCATTACGTGATAACGAAATACGTTACATAGTATTACCTTATAACATATGACGTTATATGGTAATACGTTATAACGTGTAACGTTATGTAGTATTACGTTATAACGTATAACGGTGTGTAGTTATTACGATGTAACGTATAACGTTATGTAGACTTACGATGTAACGTATATCGTTATGTAGCATAACGATATAGCGTGCAACGTTATGTAACATTACGATATAACGTATAACGTTATATGGTAATACGTTATAACGTATAACGTTATATGGTAATACGTTATAACGTATAACGTTATGGAGCATTACGATATAACGTGTAACGTTATGTAGCATTACGATATAACGTATAAGGTTATGTAGCATTACGATATAACATATAACGTTATGTAGCATTACCATATAACGTATAACGTTATGAAGCTGAACGATATAACGTATACCGTTATATAGTATTTAGTTATAACGTATAACGTTATGCAGTATTACGTTATAACGTATAACGGTATGTAGTATTACGACATAACGTATAACGTTATATGGTAATACGTTATAACGTATAATGTTATGCTGTATTTCGATATAACGTATAACGTTATGTAGCATTACGATATAACGTATAACGTTATGTAGCATTACGACATAACGTATAACGTTATGTAGCATTACGATATAGCGTGTAACGTTATGTAACATTACGATATAACGTATAACGTTATATGGTAATACGTTATAACGTATAACGTTATGGAGCATTACCATATAACGTATAACGTTATGTAGCATTACGACATAACGTATAACGTTATATGGTAATACGTTATAACGTATAATGTTATGCTGTATTTCGATATAACGTATAACGTTATGTAGCATTACGATATAACGTATAACGTTATGTAGCATTACGACATAACGTATAACGTTATGTAGCATTACGATATAACGTATAACGTTACGTAGCATTACGATGTAACATATAACGTTATGTAGCATTACGATATAACGTATAACGTTATGTAGCATTACGTTATAACGAAATACGTTACATATTATTACCTTATAACATATGACGTTATATGGTAATACGTTATAACGCATAACGTTATGTAGCATTACGATATAACGTATAACGTTATGTAGCATTACGATATAACGTATAACGTTATGTAGCAGAACGATATAACGTATAACGTTATGTAGCATTACGATATAACGTATAACGTTATGTAGCATTACGACATAACGTATAACGTTATGTAGCATTACGATATAACGTATAACGTTATGTAGCATTACGATATACCGTATAACGTTACGTAGCATTACGATATAACATATAACGTTATGTAGCATTACGTGATAACGAAATACGTTACATAGTATTACCTTATAACATATGACGTTATATGGTAAAACGTTATAACGTGTAGCGTTATGTAGTATTACGTTATAACGTATAACGATATGTAGTATTACGATGTAACGTATAACGTTATGTAGACTTACGATGTAACGTATATCGTTATGTAGCATTACGATATAGCGTGTAACGTTATGTAACATTACGATATAACGAATAACATTATATGGTAATACGTTATAACGTATAACGTTATGTAGCATTACGATATAACGTATAACGTTATGTAGCATTACGATATAACGTATAACGTTATGTAGCATTACGATATAACGTATAACGTTACGTAGCATTACGATATAACATATAACGTTATGTAGCATTACGATATAACGTATAACGTTATGTAGCATTACGTTATAACGAAATACGTTGCATAGTATTACCTTATAACATATGACGTTATACGGTAATACGTTATAACGTTATATCGTTATGTAGTATTACGTTATAACGTATAACGATATGTAGTATTACGATATAACGTATAACCTTATGAAGCATTACGACATAACGTATAACGCTATGTATCAATACCATATAACGTATAACGTTATGTAGCATTACGATCTAACGTATAACGTTATGTAGCATTACAACACAACGTATAACGTTATGTAGCATTGCGATATAACGTATAACGTTATGCAGCTGAACGATATAACGTATACCGTTATATAGTATTTAGTTATAACGTATAACGTTATGTAGTATTACGTTATAACGTATAACGATATGTAGTATTACGATGTAACGTATAACGTTATGTAGAATTACGATGTAACGTATATCGTTATGTAGCATTACGATATAGCGTGTAACGTTATGTAACATTACGATATAACGTATAACGTTATATGGTAATACGTTATAACGTATAACGTTATGGAGCATTACGATATAACGTATAACGTTATGTAGCATTACGATATAACGTATAACGTTATGTAGCAGAACGATACAACGTATAACGCTATGTTCCATTACGATATAACGTATAACGTTATGTAGCATTACGATATAACGTATAATGTTATGTAGCATAACGATATAACGTACAACGTTATATAGTATTATGTTATAACGTATAACGTTATGTAGCATTACGATATAACGTATAACGTTATGTAGCATTACAATATAACGTATAATGTTATATGGTAATACGTTATAACGTATAACGTTATGTAGCATTACCATATAACGTATAACGTTATGTAGCATTACGATATAACGTATAACGTTATGTAGCATTACGATATAACGTATAACGTTATGTAGCATTACGACATAACGTATAGCGCTATGTATCAATACCATATAACGTATAACGTTATGTAGCATTACGATCTAACGTATAACGTTATGTAGCATTACCATATAACGTATAACGTTATGTAGCATTACGATATAACGTATAACGTTATGTAGCATTACGATATAACGTATAACGTTATGTAGCATTACGACATAACGTATAACGCTATGTATCAATACCATATAACGTATAACGTTATGTAGCATTACGATCTAACGTATAACGTTATGTAGCATTACGACACAACGTATAACGTTATGGAGCATTGCGATATAACGTATAACGTTATGTAGCTGAACGATATAACGTATACCGTTATATAGTATTTAGTTATAACGTATAACGTTATGTAGTATTACGTTATAACGTATAACGTTATGTAGCATTACAATATAACGTATAATGTTATATGGTAATACGTTATAACGTATAACGTTATGTAGCATTACCATATAACGTATAACGTTATGTAGCATTACGATATAACGTATAACGTTATGTAGCATTACGATATAACGTATAACGTTATGTAGCATTACGACATAACGTATAACGTTATGTAGCATTACCATATAACGTATAACGTTATGTAGCATTGCGATATAACGTATAACGTTATGTAGCTGAACGATATAACGTATAACGTTATGTAGCTGAACGATATAACGTATACCGTTATAGAGTATTTAGTTATAACGTATAACGTTATGTAGTATTACGTTATAACGTATAACGATATGTAGTATTACGATGTAACGTATAACGTTATGTAGAATTACGATGTAACGTATATCGTTATGTAGCATTACGATATAGCGTGTAACGTTATGTAACATTACTATATAACGTATAACGTTATATGGTAATACGTTATAACGTATAACGTTATGGAGCATTACGATATAACGTATAACGTTATGTAGCATTACGATATAACGTATAACGTTATGTAGCAGAACGATACAACGTATAACGCTATGTTCCATTACGATATAACGTATAACGTTATGTAGCATTACGATATAACGTATAATGTTATGTAGCATAACGATATAACGTATAACGTTATATAATATTACGTTATAACGTACAACGTTATATAGTATTACGTTATAACGTATAACGTTATGTAGCATTACGATATAACGTATAACGTTATGTAGCATTACGATATAACGTACAACGTTATGTAGTATTATGTTATAACGTATAACGTTATGTAGCATTACGATATAACGTATAACGTTATGTAGCATTACAATATAACGTATAATGCTATATGGTAATACGTTATAACGTATAACGTTATGTAGCATTACCATATAACGTATAACGTTATGTAGCATTACGATATAACGTATAACGTTATGTAGCATTACGATATAACGTATAACGTTATGTAGCATTACGACATAACGTATAACGCTATGTATCAATACCATATAACGTATAACGTTATGTAGCATTACGATCTAACGTATAACGTTATGTAGCATTACGACACAACGTATAACGTTATGTAGCATTGCGATATAACGTATAACGTTATGTAGCTGAACGATATAACGTATACCGTTATATAGTATTTAGTTATAACGTATAACGTTATGTAGTATTACGTTATAACGTATAACGATATGTAGTATTACGATGTA
This sequence comes from Bombus lapidarius, assembly GCA_936014575.1. NCBI lineage: Eukaryota > Metazoa > Arthropoda > Insecta > Hymenoptera > Apidae > Bombus > Bombus lapidarius. The sequence continues at coordinate 20,172 of CAKXZU010000104.1, read as the reverse complement.
ACGTATAACGTTATGTAGAATTACGATGTAACGTATATCGTTATGTAGCATTACGATATAGCGTGTAACGTTATGTAACATTACGATATAACGTATAACGTTATATGGTAATACGTTATAACGTATAACGTTATGGAGCATTACGATATAACGTATAACGTTATGTAGCATTACGATATAACGTATAACGTTATATAATATTACGTTATAACGTACAACGTTATATAGTATTACGTTATAACGTATAACGTTATGTAGCATTACGATATAACGTATAACGTTATGTAGCAGAACGATACAACGTATAACGCTATGTTCCATTACGATATAACGTATAACGTTATGTAGCATTACGATATAACGTATAATGTTATGTAGCATAACGATATAACGTATAACGTTATATAATATTACGGTATAACGTACAACGTTATATAGTATTACGTTATAACGTATAATGTTATGTAGCATTATGATATAACGTATAACGTTATGTAGCATTACGATATAACGTACAACGTTATATAGTATTATGATATAACGTATAACGTTATGTAGCATTACGATATAACGTATAACGTTATGTAGCATTACAATATAACGTATAACGTTATATGGTAATACGTTATAACGTATAACGTTATGTAGCATTACCATATAACGTATAACGTTATGTAGCATTACGATATAACGTATAACGTTATGTAGCATTACGATATAACGTATAACGTTATGTAGCATTACGATATACCGTATAACGTTACGTAGCATTACGATATAACATATAACGTTATGTAGCATTACGATATAACGTATAACGTTATGTAGCAGAACGATACAACGTATAACGCTATGTTCCATTACGGTATAACGTATAACGTTATGTAGCATTACGATATAACGTATAAGGTTATGTAGCATTACGATATAACGTATAACGTTATGTAGCATTACAATATAACGTATAACGTTATATGGTAATACGTTATAACGTATAACGTTATGTAGCATTACGATATAACGTATAACGTTATGTAGCATTACGACATAACGTATAACGTTATGTAGCATTACCATATAACGTATAACGTTATGTAGCATTGCGATATAACGTATAACGTTATGTAGCTGAACGATGTAACGTATAACGTTATGTAGCTGAACGATATAACGTATACCGTTATAGAGTATTTAGTTATAACGTATAACGTTATGTAGTATTACGTTATAACGTATAACGATATGTAGTATTACGATGTAACGTATAACGTTATGTAGAATTACGATGTAACGTATATCGTTATGTAGCATTACGATATAGCGTGTAACGTTATGTAACATTACTATATAACGTATAACGTTATATGGTAATACGTTATAACGTATAACGTTATGGAGCATTACGATATTACGTATAACGTTATGTAGCATTACGATATAACGTATAACGTTATGTAGCAGAACGATACAACGTATAACGCTATGTTCCATTACGATATAACGTATAACGTTATGTAGCATTACGATATAACGTATAATGTTATGTAGCATAACGATATAACGTATAACGTTATATAATATTACGTTATAACGTACAACGTTATATAGTATTACGTTATAACGTATAACGTTATGTAGCATTACGATATAACGTATAACGTTATGTAGCATTACGATATAACGTACAACGTTATGTAGTATTATGTTATAACGTATAACGTTATGTAGCATTACGATATAACGTATAACGTTATGTAGCATTACAATATAACGTATAATGCTATATGGTAATACGTTATAACGTATAACGTTATGTAGCATTACCATATAACGTATAACGTTATGTAGCATTACGATATAACGTATAACGTTATGTAGCATTACGACATAACGTATAACGCTATGTATCAATACCATATAACGTATAACGTTATGTAGCATTACGATCTAACGTATAACGTTATGTAGCATTACGACACAACGTATAACGTTATGTAGCATTGCGATATAACGTATAACGTTATGTAGCTGAACGATATAACGTATACCGTTATATAGTATTTAGTTATAACGTATAACGTTATGTAGTATTACGTTATAACGTATAACGATATGTAGTATTACGATGTAACGTATAACGTTATGTAGAATTACGATGTAACGTATATCGTTATGTAGCATTACGATATAGCGTGTAACGTTATGTAACATTACGATATAACGTATAACGTTATATGGTAATACGTTATAACGTATAACGTTATGGAGCATTACGATATAACGTATAACGTTATGTAGCATTACGATATAACGTATAACGTTATGTAGCAGAACGATACAACGTATAACGCTATGTTCCATTACGATATAACGTATAACGTTATGTAGCATTACGATATAACGTATAATGTTATGTAGCATAACGATATAACGTATAACGTTATATAATATTACGTTATAACGTACAACGTTATATAGTATTACGTTATAACGTATAACGTTATGTAGCATTACCATATAACGTATAACGTTATGTAGCATTACGATATAACGTATAACGTTATGTAGCATTACGATATAACGTATAACGTTATGTAGCATTACGACATAACGTATAACGTTATGTAGCATTACGATATAACGTATAACGTTATGTAGCATTACGATATAACGTATAATGTTATGTAGCATAACGATATAACGTATAACGTTATATAATATTACGTTATAACGTATAACGTTATGTAGCATTACGATATAACGTATAACGTTATGTAGCATTACGATATACCGTATAACGTTACGTAGCATTACGATATAACGTATAACGTTATGTAGCATTACGACATAACGTATATCGTTATGTAGCATTACGATATAACGTATAACGTTACGTAGCATAACGATGTAACATATAACGTTATGTAGCATTACGATATAACGTATAACGTTATGTAGCATTACGTTGTAACGAAATACGTTACATAGTATTACCTTATAACATATGACGTTATATGGTAATACGTTATAACGCATAACGTTATGTAGCATTACGATATAACGTATAACGCTATGTAGCATTACGATATAACGGATAACGTTATGTAGCATTACGATATAACGTATAACGTTATGTAGCATTACGATATAACGGATAACGTTATGTAGCATTACGATATAACGTATAACGTTATGTAGCATTACGATATACCGTATAACGTTACGTAGCATTACGATATAACATATAACGTTACGTAGCATTACGATATAACGTATAACGTTATGTAGCATTACGTGATAACGAAATACGTTACATAGTATTACCTTATAACATATGACGTTATATGGTAATACGTTATAACGTGTAACGTTATGTAGTATTACGTTATAACGTATAACGATATGTAGTATTACGATGTAACGTATAACGTTATGTAGAATTACGATGTAACGTATATCGTTATGTAGCATTACGATATAGCGTGTAACGTTATGTAACATTACGATATAACGTATAACGTTATATGGTAATACGTTATAACGTATAACGTTATGGAGCATTACGATATAACGTATAACGTCATGTAGCATTACGATATAACGTATAAGGTTATGTAGCATTACGACATAACGTATAACGTTATGTAGCAAAGTGATATAACGTATAACGCTATGTAGCATTACGTTGTAACGAAATACGTTACATAGTATTACCTTATAACATATGACGTTATATGGTAATACGTTACAACGCATAACGTTATGTAGCATTACGATATAACGTATAACGCTATGTAGCATTACGATGTAACGTATAACGTTATGTAGAATTACGATGTAACGTATATCGTTATGTAGCATTACGATATAGCGTGTAACGTTATGTAACATTACGATATAACGTATAACGTTATATGGTAATACGTTATAACGTATAACGTTATGTAGCATTACGATATAACGTATAATGTTATGTAGCATAACGATATAACGTATAACGTTATATAATATTACGTTATAACGTACAACGTTATATAGTATTACGTTATAACGTATAACGTTATGCAGCATTACGATATAACGTATAACGTTATGTAGCATTACGATATAACGTACAACGTTATGTAGTATTATGTTATAACGTATAACGTTATGTAGCATTACGATATAACGTATAACGTTATGTAGCATTACAATATAACGTATAATGTTATATGGTAATACGTTATAACGTATAACGTTATGTAGCATTACCATATAACGTATAACGTTATGTAGCATTACGATATAACGTATAACGTTATGTAGCATTACGATATAACGTATAACGTTATGTAGCATTACGACATAACGTATAACGCTATGTATCAATACCATATAACGTATAACGTTATGTAGCATTACGATCTAACGTATAACGTTATGTAGCATTACGACACAACGTATAACGTTATGTAGCATTGCGATATAACGTATAACGTTATGTAGCTGAACGATATAACGTATACCGTTATATAGTATTTAGTTATAACGTATAACGATATGTAGTATTACGTTATAACGTATAACGATATGTAGTATTACGATGTAACGTATAACGTTATGTAGAATTACGATGTAACGTATATCGTTATGTAGCATTACGATATAGCGTGTAACGTTATGTAGCATTACAATATAACGTATAATGTTATATGGTAATACGTTATAACGTATAACGTTATGTAGCATTACCATATAACGTATAACGTTATGTAGCATTACGATATAACGTATAACGTTATGTAGCATTACGATATAACGTATAACGATATGTAGTATTACGATATAACGTATAACGTTATGAAGCATTACGATATAACGTATAATGTTATGTAGCATAACGATATAACGTATAACGTTATATAATATTACGTTATAACGTACAACGTTATATAGTATTACGTTATAACGTATAACGTTATGTAGCATTACGATATAACGTATAACGTTATGTAGCACTACGATATAACGTACAACGTTATATAGTATTATGTTATAACGTATAACGTTATGTAGCATTACGATATAACGTATAACGTTATGTAGCATTACAATATAACGTATAATGTTATATGGTAATACGTTATAACGTATAACGTTATGTAGCATTACCATATAACGTATAACGTTATGTAGCATTACGATATAACGTATAACGTTATGTAGCATTACGATATAACGTATAACGTTATGTAGCATTACGACATAACGTATAACGTTATGTAGCATTTCGATATAACGTATAACGTTACGTAGCATTACGATGTAACATATAACGTTATGTAGCATTACGATATAGCGCGTGACGTTATGTAACATTACGATATAACGTATAACGTTATATGGTAATACGTTATAACTTATAACGTTATGGAGCATTACGATATAACGTATAACGTTATGTAGCATTACGTGATAACGAAATACGTTACATAGTATTACCTTATAACATATGACGTTATATGGTAATACGTTATAACGTGTAACGTTATGTAGTATTACGTTATAACGTATAACGATATGTAGTATTACGATGTAACGTATAACGTTATGTAGACTTACGATGTAACGAATGTCGTTATGTAGCATTACGATATAGCGTGTGACGTTATGTAACATTACGATATAACGTATAACGTTATGCAGCATTACGATATAACGTATAACGCTATGTATCAATACCATATAACGTATAACGTTATGTAGCATTACGATCTAACGTATAACGTTATGTAGCATTACGACACAACGTATAACGTTATGTAGCATTACGATATAACGTATAACGTTATGTAGCTGAACGATATAACGTATAACGTTATGTAGCATTACGATATAACGTATAACGATATGTAGTATTACGATATAACGTATAACGTTATGAAGCATTACGATATAACGTATAATGTTATGTAGCATAACGATATAACGTATAACGTTATATAATATTACGTTATAACGTACAACGTTATATAGTATTACGTTATAACGTATAACGTTATGTAGCATTACGATATAACGTATAACGTTATGTAGCACTACGATATAACGTACAACGTTATATAGTATTATGTTATAACGTATAACGTTATGTAGCATTACGATATAACGTATAACGTTATGTAGCATCACAATATAACGTATAATGTTATATGGTAATACGTTATAACGTATAACGTTATGTAGCATTACCATATAACGTATAACGTTATGTAGCATTACGATATAACGTATAACGTTATGTAGCATTACGATATAACGTATAACGTTATGTAGCATTACGACATAACGTATAACGTTATGTAGCATTTCGATATAACGTATAACGTTACGTAGCATTACGATGTAACATATAACGTTATGTAGCATTACGATATAGCGTGTGACGTTATGTAACATTACGATATAACGTATAACGTTATATGGTAATACGTTATAACTTATAACGTTATGGAGCATTACGATATAACGTATAACGTTATGTAGCATTACGTGATAACGAAATACGTTACATAGTATTACCTTATAACATATGACGTTATATGGTAATACGTTATAACGTGTAACGTTATGTAGTATTACGTTATAACGTATAACGATATGTAGTATTACGATGTAACGTATAAGGTTATGTAGACTTACGATGTAACGAATGTCGTTATGTAGCATTACGATATAGCGTGTGACGTTATGTAACATTACGATATAACGTATAACGTTATGCAGCATTACGATATAACGTATAACGCTATGTATCAATACCATATAACGTATAACGTTATGTAGCATTACGATCTAACGTATAACGTTATGTAGCATTACCATATAACGTATAACGTTATGTAGCATTACGTTATAACGTATAACGTTTTGGAGCATTATGATATAACGTATAACGTTATGTAGCATTACGATATAACGTATAACGTTATGTAGCAGAACGATACAACGTATAACGCTATGTTCCACTACGATATAAGGTATAACGTTATGTAGCATTACGATATAACGTATAATGTTATGTAGCATAACGATATAACGTATAACGTTATATAATATTACGTTATAACGTACAACGTTATATAGTATTACGTTATAACGTATAACGTTATGTAGCATTACGATATAACGTATAACGTTATGTAGCATTACGATATAACGTACAACGTTATATAGTATTATGTTATAACGTATAACGTTATGTAGCATTACGATATAACGTATAACGTTATGTAGCATTACAATATAACGTATAACGTTATACGGTAATACGTTATAACGTATAACGTTATGTAGCATTACCATATAACGTATAACGTTATGTAGCATTACGATATAACGTATAACGATATGTAGCATTACGATATAACGTATAACGTTATGTAGCATTACGACATAACGTATAACGTTATGTAGCATTACGATATAACGTATAACGTTACGTAGCATTAAGATGTAACATATAACGTTATGTAGCATTACGATATAACGTATAACGTTATGTAGCATTACGTTATAACGAAATACGATACATAGTATTACCTTATGACATATGACGTTATATGGTAATACGTTATAACGCATAACGTTATGTAGCATTACGATATAACGTATAACGCTATGTAGCATTACGATATAACGTATAACGTTATGTAGCATTACGATATAACGTATAACGTTATGTAGCATTACGATATAACGTATAACGTTATGTAGCATTACGATATAACGTATAACGTTATGTAGCATTACGATATACCGTATAACGTTACGTAGCATTACGATATAACATATAACGTTATGTAGCATTACGATATAACGTATAACGTTATGTAGCATTACGTGATAACGAAATACGTTACATAGTATTACCTTATAACATATGACGTTATATGGTAATACGTTATAACGTGTAACGTTATGTAGTATTACGTTATAACGTATAACGATATGTAGTATTACGATGTAACGTATAACGTTATGTAGACTTACGATGTAACGAATATCGTTATGTAGCATTACGATATAGCGTGTAACGTTATGTAACATTACGATATAACGTATAACGTTATATGGTAATACGTTATAACTTATAACGTTATGGAGCATTACGATATAACGTATAACGTTATGTAGCATTACGATATAACGTATAAGGTTATGTAGCATTACGATATAACATATAACGTTATGTAGCATTACCATATAACGTATAACGTTGTGTAGCTGAACGATATAACGTATACCGTTATATAGTATTTAGTTATAACGTATAACGGTATGTAGTATTACGTTATAACGTATAACGATATGTAGTATTACGATGTAACGTATAACGTTATGTAGAATTACGATGTAACGTATATCGTTATGTAGCATTACGATATAGCGTGTAACGTTATGTAACATTACGATATAACGTATAACGTTATATGGTAATACGTTATAACGTATAACGTTATGGAGCATTACGATATAACGTATAACGTCATGTAGCATTACGATATAACGTATAAGGTTATGTAGCATTACGACATAACGTATAACGTTATGTAGCAAAGCGATATAACGTATAACGCTATGTAGCATTACGTTGTAACGAAATACGTTACATAGTATTACCTTATAACATATGACGTTATATGGTAATACGTTATAACGCATAACGTTATGTAGCATTACGATATAACGTATAACGCTATGTAGCATTACGATGTAACGTATAACGTTATGTAGAATTACGATGTAACGTATATCGTTATGTAGCATTACGATATAGCGTGTAACGTTATGTAACATTACGATATAACGTATAACGTTATATGGTAATACGTTATAACGTATAACGTTATGTAGCACTACGATATAACGTATAATGTTATGTAGCATAACGATATAACGTATAACGTTATATAATATTACGTTATAACGTACAACGTTATATAGTATTACGTTATAACGTATAACGTTATGTAGCATTACGATATAACGTATAACGTTATGTAGCATTACGATATAACGTACAACGTTATGTAGTATTATGTTATAACGTATAACGTTATGTAGCATTACGATATAACGTATAACGTTATGTAGCATTACAATATAACGTATAATGTTATATGGTAATACGTTATAACGTATAACGTTATGTAGCATTACCATATAACGTATAACGTTATGTAGCATTACGATATAACGTATAACGTTATGTAGCATTACGACATAACGTATAACGCTATGTATCAATACCATATAACGTATAACGTTATGTAGCATTACGATCTAACGTATAACGCTATGTAGCATTACGACACAACGTATAACGTTATGTAGCATTGCGATATAACGTATAACGTTATGTAGCTGAACGATATAACGTATACCGTTATATAGTATTTAGTTATAACGTATAACGTTATGTAGTATTACGTTATAACGTATAACGATATGTAGTATTACGATGTAACGTATAACGTTATGTAGAATTACGATGTAACGTATATCGTTATGTAGCATTACGATATAGCGTGTAACGTTATGTAACATTTCGATATAACGTATAACGTTATATGGTAATACGTTATAACGTATAACGATATGGAGCATTACGATATAACGTATAACGTTATGTAGCATTACGATATAACGTATAACGTTATGTAGCAGAACGATACAACGTATAACGCTATGTTCCATTACGATATAACGTATAACGTTATGTAGCATTACGATATAACGTATAATGTTATGTAGCATAACGATATAACGTATAACGTTATATAATATTACGTTATAACGTATAACGTTATGTAGCATTACGATATAACGTATAACGTTATGTAGCACTACGATATAACGTACAACGTTATATAGTATTATGTTATAACGTATAATGTTATGTAGCATTACGATATAACGTATAACGTTATGTAGCATTACAATATAACGTATAATGTTATATGGTAATACGTTATAACGTATAACGTTATGTAGCATTACCATATAACGTATAACGTTATGTAGCATTACGATATAACGTATAACGTTATGTAGCATTACGATATAACGTATAACGTTATGTAGCATTACGACATAACGTATAACGTTATGTAGCATTTCGATATAACGTATAACGTTACGTAGCATTACGATGTAACATATAACGTTATGTAGCATTACGATATAGCGTGTGACGTTATGTAACATTACGATATAACGTATAACGTTATATGGTAATACGTTATAACTTATAACGTTATGGAGCATTACGATATAACGTATAACGTTATGTAGCATTACGTGATAACGAAATACGTTACATAGTATTACCTTATAACATATGACGTTATATGGTAATACGTTATAACGTGTAACGTTATGTAGTATTACGTTATAACGTATAACGATATGTAGTATTACGATGTAACGTATAACGTTATGTAGACTTACGATGTAACGAATGTCGTTATGTAGCATTACGATATAGCGTGTGACGTTATGTAACATTACGATATAACGTATAACGTTATGCAGCATTACGATATAACGTATAACGCTATGTATCAATACCATATAACGTATAACGTTATGTAGCATTACGATCTAACGTATAACGTTATGTAGCATTACGACACAACGTATAACGTTATGTAGCATTACGATATAACGTATAACGTTATGTAGCTGAACGATATAACGTATAACGTTATGTAGCATTACGATATAACGTATAACGATATGTAGTATTACGATATAACGTATAACGTTATGAAGCATTACGATATAACGTATAATGTTATGTAGCATAACGATATAACGTATAACGTTATATAATATTACGTTATAACGTACAACGTTATATAGTATTACGTTATAACGTATAACGTTATGTAGCATTACGATATAACGTATAACGTTATGTAGCACTACGATATAACGTACAACGTTATATAGTATTATGTTATAACGTATAACGTTATGTAGCATTACGATATAACGTATAACGTTATGTAGCATCACAATATAACGTATAATGTTATATGGTAATACGTTATAACGTATAACGTTATGTAGCATTACCATATAACGTATAACGTTATGTAGCATTACGATATAACGTATAACGTTATGTAGCATTACGATATAACGTATAACGTTATGTAGCATTACGACATAACGTATAACGTTATGTAGCATTTCGATATAACGTATAACGTTACGTAGCATTACGATGTAACATATAACGTTATGTAGCATTACGATATAGCGTGTGACGTTATGTAACATTACGATATAACGTATAACGTTATATGGTAATACGTTATAACTTATAACGTTATGGAGCATTACGATATAACGTATAACGTTATGTAGCATTACGTGATAACGAAATACGTTACATAGTATTACCTTATAACATATGACGTTATATGGTAATACGTTATAACGTGTAACGTTATGTAGTATTACGTTATAACGTATAACGATATGTAGTATTACGATGTAACGAATAACGTTATGTAGACTTACGATGTAACGAATGTCGTTATGTAGCATTACGATATAGCGTGTGACGTTATGTAACATTACGATATAACGTATAACGTTATGCAGCATTACGATATAACGTATAACGCTATGTATCAATACCATATAACGTATAACGTTATGTAGCATTACGATCTAACGTATAACGTTATGTAGCATTACCATATAACGTATAACGTTATGTAGCATTACGTTATAACGTATAACGTTTTGGAGCATTATGATATAACGTATAACGTTATGTAGCATTACGATATAACGTATAACGTTATGTAGCAGAACGATACAACGTATAACGCTATGTTCCACTACGATATAAGGTATAACGTTATGTAGCATTACGATATAACGTATAATGTTATGTAGCATAACGATATAACGTATAACGTTATATAATATTACGTTATAACGTACAACGTTATATAGTATTACGTTATAACGTATAACGTTATGTAGCATTACGATATAACGTATAACGTTATGTAGCATTACGATATAACGTACAACGTTATATAGTATTATGTTATAACGTATAACGTTATGTAGCATTACGATATAACGTATAACGTTATGTAGCATTACAATATAACGTATAACGTTATACGGTAATACGTTATAACGTATAACGTTATGTAGCATTACCATATAACGTATAACGTTATGTAGCATTACGATATAACGTATAACGATATGTAGCATTACGATATAACGTATAACGTTATGTAGCATTACGACATAACGTATAACGTTATGTAGCATTACGATATAACGTATAACGTTACGTAGCATTAAGATGTAACATATAACGTTATGTAGCATTACGATATAACGTATAACGTTATGTAGCATTACGTTATAACGAAATACGATACATAGTATTACCTTATGACATATGACGTTATATGGTAATACGTTATAACGCATAACGTTATGTAGCATTACGATATAACGTATAACGCTATGTAGCATTACGATATAACGTATAACGTTATGTAGCATTACGATATAACGTATAACGTTATGTAGCATTACGATATAACGTATAACGTTATGTAGCATTACGATATAACGTATAACGTTATGTAGCATTACGATATACCGTATAACGTTACGTAGCATTACGATATAACATATAACGTTATGTAGCATTACGATATAACGTATAACGTTATGTAGCATTACGTGATAACGAAATACGTTACATAGTATTACCTTATAACATATGACGTTATATGGTAATACGTTATAACGTGTAACGTTATGTAGTATTACGTTATAACGTATAACGATATGTAGTATTACGATGTAACGTATAACGTTATGTAGACTTACGATGTAACGAATATCGTTATGTAGCATTACGATATAGCGTGTAACGTTATGTAACATTACGATATAACGTATAACGTTATATGGTAATACGTTATAACTTATAACGTTATGGAGCATTACGATATAACGTATAACGTTATGTAGCATTACGATATAACGTATAAGGTTATGTAGCATTACGATATAACATATAACGTTATGTAGCATTACCATATAACGTATAACGTTGTGTAGCTGAACGATATAACGTATACCGTTATATAGTATTTAGTTATAACGTATAACGGTATGTAGTATTACGTTATAACGTATAACGATATGTAGTATTACGATGTAACGTATAACGTTATGTAGAATTACGATGTAACGTATATCGTTATGTAGCATTACGATATAGCGTGTAACGTTATGTAACATTACGATATAACGTATAACGTTATATGGTAATACGTTATAACGTATAACGTTATGGAGCATTACGATATAACGTATAACGTCATGTAGCATTACGATATAACGTATAAGGTTATGTAGCATTACGACATAACGTATAACGTTATGTAGCAAAGCGATATAACGTATAACGCTATGTAGCATTACGTTGTAACGAAATACGTTACATAGTATTACCTTATAACATATGACGTTATATGGTAATACGTTATAACGCATAACGTTATGTAGCATTACGATATAACGTATAACGCTATGTAGCATTACGATGTAACGTATAACGTTATGTAGAATTACGATGTAACGTATATCGTTATGTAGCATTACGATATAGCGTGTAACGTTATGTAACATTACGATATAACGTATAACGTTATATGGTAATACGTTATAACGTATAACGTTATGTAGCACTACGATATAACGTATAATGTTATGTAGCATAACGATATAACGTATAACGTTATATAATATTACGTTATAACGTACAACGTTATATAGTATTACGTTATAACGTATAACGTTATGTAGCATTACGATATAACGTATAACGTTATGTAGCATTACGATATAACGTACAACGTTATGTAGTATTATGTTATAACGTATAACGTTATGTAGCATTACGATATAACGTATAACGTTATGTAGCATTACAATATAACGTATAATGTTATATGGTAATACGTTATAACGTATAACGTTATGTAGCATTACCATATAACGTATAACGTTATGTAGCATTACGATATAACGTATAACGTTATGTAGCATTACGACATAACGTATAACGCTATGTATCAATACCATATAACGTATAACGTTATGTAGCATTACGATCTAACGTATAACGTTATGTAGCATTACGACACAACGTATAACGTTATGTAGCATTGCGATATAACGTATAACGTTATGTAGCTGAACGATATAACGTATACCGTTATATAGTATTTAGTTATAACGTATAACGTTATGTAGTATTACGTTATAACGTATAACGATATGTAGTATTACGATGTAACGTATAACGTTATGTAGAATTACGATGTAACGTATATCGTTATGTAGCATTACGATATAGCGTGTAACGTTATGTAACATTTCGATATAACGTATAACGTTATATGGTAATACGTTATAACGTATAACGATATGGAGCATTACGATATAACGTATAACGTTATGTAGCATTACGATATAACGTATAACGTTATGTAGCAGAACGATACAACGTATAACGCTATGTTCCATTACGATATAACGTATAACGTTATGTAGCATTACGATATAACGTATAATGTTATGTAGCATAACGATATAACGTATAACGTTATATAATATTACGTTATAACGTACAACGTTATATAGTATTACGTTATAACGTATAACGTTATGTAGCATTACGATATAACGTATAACGTTATGTAGCATTACGATATAACGTACAACGTTATATAGTATTATGTTATAACGTATAACGTTATGTAGCATTACGATATAACGTATAACGTTATGTAGCATTACAATATAACGTATAATGTTATATGGTAATACGTTATAACGTATAACGTTATGTAGCATTATCATATAACGTATAACGTTATGTAGCATTACGATATAACGTATAACGTTATGTAGCATTACGATATAACGTATAACGTTATGTAGCATTACGACATAACGTATAACGTTATGTAGCATTACGATATAACGTATAACGTTATATAATATTACGTTATAACGTACAACGTTATATAGTATTACGTTATAACGTATAACGTTATGTAGCATTACGATATAACGTATAACGTTATGTAGCATTACGATATAACGTACAACGTTATGTAGTATTATGTTATAACGTATAACGTTATGTAGCATTACGATATAACGTATAACGTTATGTAGCATTACAATATAACGTATAATGTTATATGGTAATACGTTATAACGTATAACGTTATGTCGCATTACCATATAACGTATAACGTTATGTAGCATTACGATATAACGTATAACGTTATGTAGCATTACGATATAACGTATAACGTTATGTAGCATTACGACATAACGTATAACGCTATGTATCAATACCATATAACGTATAACGTAATGTAGCATTACGATCTAACGTATAACGTTATGTAGCATTACGACACAACGTATAACGTTATGTAGCATTGCGATATAACGTATAACGTTATGTAGCTGAACGATATAACGTATACCGTTATATAGTATTTAGTTATAACGTATAACGTTATGTAGTATTACGTTATAACGTATAACGATATGTAGTATTACGATGTAACGTATAACGTTATGTAGAATTACGATGTAACGTATATCGTTATGTAGCATTACGATATAGCGTGTAACGTTATGTAACATTACGATATAACGTATAACGTTATATGGTAATACGTTATAACGTATAACGTTATGGAGCATTACGATATAACGTATAACGTTATGTAGCATTACGATATAACGTATAACGTTATGTAGCAGAACGATACAACGTATAACGCTATGTTCCATTACGATATAACGTATAACGTTATGTAGCATTACGATATAACGTATAATGTTATGTAGCATAACGATATAACGTATAACGTTATATAATATTACGTTATAACGTACAACGTTATATAGTATTACGTTATAACGTATAACGTTATGTAGCATTACCATATAACGTATAACGTTATGTAGCATTACGATATAACGTATAACGTTATGTAGCATTACGATATAACGTATAACGTTATGTAGCATTACGACATAACGTATAACGTTATGTAGCATTACGATATAACGTATAACGTTACGTAGCATAACGATGTAACATATAACGTTATGTAGCATTACGATATAACGTATAACGTTATGTAGCATTACGTTGTAACGAAATACGTTACATAGTATTACCTTATAACATATGACGTTATATGGTAATACGTTATAACGCATAACGTTATGTAGCATTACGATATAACGTATAACGCTATGTAGCATTACGATATAACGGATAACGTTATGTAGCATTACGATATAACGTATAACGTTATGTAGCATTACGATATAACGGATAACGTTATGTAGCATTACGATATAACGTATAACGTTATGTAGCATTACGATATACCGTATAACGTTACGTAGCATTACGATATAACATATAACGTTACGTAGCATTACGATA
This sequence comes from Bombus lapidarius, assembly GCA_936014575.1. Classification (NCBI taxonomy): domain Eukaryota; kingdom Metazoa; phylum Arthropoda; class Insecta; order Hymenoptera; family Apidae; genus Bombus; species Bombus lapidarius. Next base: position 3,584 of record CAKXZU010000104.1, on the reverse strand, counting down.
TAACGTATAACGTTATGTAGCATTACGTGATAACGAAATACGTTACATAGTATTACCTTATAACATATGACGTTATATGGTAATACGTTATAACGTGTAACGTTATGTAGTATTACGTTATAACGTATAACGATATGTAGTATTACGATGTAACGTATAACGTTATGTAGAATTACGATGTAACGTATATCGTTATGTAGCATTACGATATAGCGTGTAACGTTATGTAACATTACGATATAACGTATAACGTTATATGGTAATACGTTATAACGTATAACGTTATGGAGCATTACGATATAACGTATAACGTCATGTAGCATTACGATATAACGTATAAGGTTATGTAGCATTACGACATAACGTATAACGTTATGTAGCAAAGCGATATAACGTATAACGCTATGTAGCATTACGTTGTAACGAAATACGTTACATAGTATTACCTTATAACATATGACGTTATATGGTAATACGTTACAACGCATAACGTTATGTAGCATTACGATATAACGTATAACGCTATGTAGCATTACGATGTAACGTATAACGTTATGTAGAATTACGATGTAACGTATATCGTTATGTAGCATTACGATATAGCGTGTAACGTTATGTAACATTACGATATAACGTATAACGTTATATGGTAATACGTTATAACGTATAACGTTATGTAGCATTACGACATAACGTATAATGTTATGTAGCATAACGATATAACGTATAACGTTATATAATATTACGTTATAACGTACAACGTTATATAGTATTACGTTATAACGTATAACGTTATGCAGCATTACGATATAACGTATAACGTTATGTAGCATTACGATATAACGTACAACGTTATGTAGTATTATGTTATGACGTATAACGTTATGTAGCATTACGATATAACGTATAACGTTATGTAGCATTACAATATAACGTATAATGTTATATGGTAATACGTTATAACGTATAACGTTATGTAGCATTACCATATAACGTATAACGTTATGTAGCATTACGATATAACGTATAACGTTATGTAGCATTACGATATAACGTATAACGTTATGTAGCATTACGACATAACGTATAACGCTATGTATCAATACCATATAACGTATAACGTTATGTAGCATTACGATCTAACGTATAACGTTATGTAGCATTACGACACAACGTATAACGTTATGTAGCATTGCGATATAACGTATAACGTTATGTAGCTGAACGATATAACGTATACCGTTATATAGTATTTAGTTATAACGTATAACGATATGTAGTATTACGTTATAACGTATAACGATATGTAGTATTACGATGTAACGTATAACGTTATGAAGCATTACGATATAACGTATAATGTTATGTAGCATAACGATATAACGTATAACGTTATATAATATTACGTTATAACGTACAACGTTATATAGTATTACGTTATAACGTATAACGTTATGTAGCATTACGATATAACGTATAACGTTATGTAGCACTACGATATAACGTACAACGTTATATAGTATTATGTTATAACGTATAACGTTATGTAGCATTACGATATAACGTATAACGTTATGTAGCATTACAATATAACGTATAATGTTATATGGTAATACGTTATAACGTATAACGTTATGTAGCATTACCATATAACGTATAACGTTATGTAGCATTACGATATAACGTATAACGTTATGTAGCATTACGATATAACGTATAACGTTATGTAGCATTACGACATAACGTATAACGTTATGTAGCATTTCGATATAACGTATAACGTTACGTAGCATTACGATGTAACATATAACGTTATGTAGCATTACGATATAGCGTGTGACGTTATGTAACATTACGATATAACGTATAACGTTATATGGTAATACGTTATAACTTATAACGTTATGGAGCATTACGATATAACGTATAACGTTATGTAGCATTACGTGATAACGAAATACGTTACATAGTATTACCTTATAACATATGACGTTATATGGTAATACGTTATAACGTGTAACGTTATGTAGTATTACGTTATAACGTATAACGATATGTAGTATTACGATGTAACGTATAACGTTATGTAGACTTACGATGTAACGAATGTCGTTATGTAGCATTACGATATAGCGTGTGACGTTATGTAACATTACGATATAACGTATAACGTTATGCAGCATTACGATATAACGTATAACGCTATGTATCAATACCATATAACGTATAACGTTATGTAGCATTACGATCTAACGTATAACGTTATGTAGCATTACGACACAACGTATAACGTTATGTAGCATTACGATATAACGTATAACGTTATGTAGCTGAACGATATAACGTATACCGTTATATAGTATTTAGTTATAACTTATAACGTTATGTAGTATTACGTTATAACGTATAACGATATGTAGTATTACGATGTAACGTATAACGTTATGTAGAATTACGATGTAACGTATATCGTTATGTAGCATTACGATATAGCGTGTAACGTTATGTAACATTACGATATAACGTATAACGTTATATGGTAATACGTTATAACGTATAACGTTTTGGAGCATTATGATATAACGTATAACGTTATGTAGCATTACGATATAACGTATAACGTTATGTAGCAGAACGATACAACGTATAACGCTATGTTCCACTACGATATAAGGTATAACGTTATGTAGCATTACGATATAACGTATAATGTTATGTAGCATAACGATATAACGTATAACGTTATATAATATTACGTTATAACGTACAACGTTATATAGTATTACGTTATAACGTATAACGTTATGTAGCATTACGATATAACGTATAACGTTATGTAGCATTACGATATAACGTACAACGTTATATAGTATTATGTTATAACGTATAACGTTATGTAGCATTACGATATAACGTATAACGTTATGTAGCATTACGATATAACGTATAACGTTATACGGTAATACGTTATAACGTATAACGTTATGTAGCATTACCATATAACGTATAACGTTATGTAGCATTACGATATAACGTATAACGATATGTAGCATTACGATATAACGTATAACGTTATGTAGCATTTCGACATAACGTATAACGTTATGTAGCATTACGATATAACGTATAACGTTACGTAGCATTAAGATGTAACATATAACGTTATGTAGCATTACGATATAACGTATAACGTTATGTAGCATTACGTTATAACGAAATACGTTACATAGTATTACCTTATGACATATGACGTTATATGGTAATACGTTATAACGCATAACGTTATGTAGCATTACGATATAACGTATAACGCTATGTAGCATTACGATATAACGTATAACGTTATGTAGCATTACGATATAACGTATAACGTTATGTAGCATTACGATATAACGTATAACGTTATGTAGCATTACGATATAACGTATAACGTTATGTAGCATTACGATATACCGTATAACGTTACGTAGCATTACGATATAACATATAACGTTATGTAGCATTACGATATAACGTATAACGTTATGTAGCATTACGTGATAACGAAATACGTTACATAGTATTACCTTATAACATATGACGTT